>MU388844.1:0-306329 GCA_022578795.1 Xylariaceae sp. FL0255 | reverse complement strand
GGCCCCCCGCCCGCCCCCCCCCCCCCCCCCGCCCCCCCCCCCCCCCCCCCCCCCCCCCCCCCCCCCCCCCCCCCCCCTCACACTCGAGCAATTTGCTTGTCAAATTTGTCTTCTTATCTCCACATTGCATTCAACATTTTCACTTGACAGTAAGTCGGTCTGGTTGGGTGGAAATGTTCTCGTTGAAGACTGCGAGAGCTCAAGCTAAATTACCTTTCCCTAAACCACAAGCACCATCCAACGTTATCTTATCGATCTAGCTAGCCCTTCCTCGTCCGTCAATAGCCTTTTAGTGGTTACCCAAAGTACTTCCCCTGCTCTTTGGTGCAAAGCTTGCAAAACTGTTCATCAAGGTCGCAATTCACATACTTGCATAGCGGGAAGAAAATCAATGATCCGATACAGGCGAGCGTACAGTGCTTGCATTTCTTTTCGTCGCAAGTTTTATCTCCGTCGTTTAGTACAACATTCTTATCTTCGATAAAGATATGATCGCTGCTGTTGTTGAGAATTCCGCTGTCGTTGCTGGTAGAAAGAGAAAGTCTCAAGTGGATTGGACTTGCGCCTGGATCGGCTGCTGAGGCCTGTGGTGGAGTTTGCTTAGAAGTTGGAACGCCGGAGATTCGATATGAAAACCAAACATAAAAAGAAAGAAAGAAAGAAAAAAAATGGAAATGGAAATCGCAATCAGTATTTTGTCTTACGTTGAGGGGTGTGGCCTTGGTGGTGTACTGGTGGCACGACGAGACCAGAAGGAGAAATGTCGAAAGCTTCATGGTGATGAATGTGGGAAGAGCGACTGGGCTGATATGAAGATGACTGTTGAGTACGAGCCAGGGTTCTTGTTTAAACTGTTTGGTGGATTGGCAAATAAAGTGAGGTAGGTATTGTAATTGTAGCTTGACATTTTCGAAGTGGAAACCGGATTGTCTTGGATCTTTATTTATCCATTTCTAAACAATTGAAAGGCGTGAAATGGAATGCGGCCATCAAGGTTCAAGCTTTGCAGCGAACACATGAAGCGAGAGCACCCGTTTGGCCATTTGTTGGTGAATTAGTGTCCTTAGTGATTGGCTTGTTTATTTTCAACACGGGTTTATGTTGGAAAATAGCCTTAGGGTTTTCAATATGCAGCAAAATTCCCTATACTTTGTTTCATTCTCGATGAAGGATTGTCCCGTGATGGGAGATTTAATTTGGCTTCGCTATTACTCTTCTGGTGTTCCCTATATCGTGGTAAAGAGTCTGCATCCTGGCACTGCCTGGTATGTATCTTGGTCATTTATTCCGCTTTTCGCCAACCCAGGCTCTGAGTGTTGTAGACACGTTAAATACCCAGAAGCATACATATAAAATTACTATAGCCACCGATATGAAAGTGGGAAGCAGTGTTGCTGCTATAGCAAAGCCGTATAGAGCCTTCTTGAACACATTATCATCACTAGATTGTGATTTCCTAAGCTTAAGTTACAGTGACATGAGAATAACAAAGATGTAAGCAAAAGCGGCAATCCATCATGAGAAATCGCGCCGGAAAAGCCCTTCGAACCTCGAGTAGGACTATATGAAACTACTGCTAAGGGGCTTGAAGAATCTCGGGGCGGACGATAGAGCCAGTCTACTCAGATGAGGTGCTTCATATTTGTAACACAGGCTGATTAGCCTTGGTGTAGAGAGATTGCCTGAATGGTGGTCAAAGATGGAGTCGACGAGATTGTTCCACATGGTCCATATCAGGCCTTCTGGCAGTAGCGACCCCTGCTTCGCGATCTCAAAGTCGCTTGGACAATTAAGCAGCCAAACATAAGATAACAGAAAGCCTGGGGCATTCTCGAAGGTAGTTCGAGGCTGGAGTGGATGGCAGATGAAGGACAAACAGTAGGAGTGATCTAAAAATACAATGGGAGTGGATTGAAGAGGATGGCCTCGACGGACCATATAAGATGAAGGGCTGTTACTCGGTGATGCGGATCGTCAGACCTAACATCTACCGGTGGTGAAGGGGCCGAGCTAGGACTTGTCTGCCTGTCCACCATAGCAGATTAAAGACACTATTTAATCGGCTTACTTCAACATCTCGATATAAATTGTGGAATGTTCTGTCTAGGCTACCATGCTTCGTATTTCTAGTACTTAGATTCAGCACAGACGGCCTCACCCATCAAAATCGGTGTTCATCGATTGTGACCAGTATTGACCAATCCATATTCGTCTTTCTCAGAGGCATAAGGGCAGAAGGTAAAGGAGTGGTTGATACACTTACATTAAATAAACAATTCTGGGTTCACTAGTTTCTTGGCTTATGCTATATGGTAACCTACCGAGCATGCTTTTAAGTATGCCTTACCAGCCATAATAAGTCAGCGCCAGCTAGCTGTCTGGCACAGCTGAGAGGTCACCTGATCGTCTCCATTCTCATTGCAGTGTAACACTGAGCCGTTTTGTTTGTCTGGTTGATTTATTAAGAGTTGATATACCTGTCATATCTATGTTACTCTAAGATGCGAGGTTATACAAATATGCAGGGGGCTAGATTGGTCCGTATGAGGTAGTAATTGCCTCGATGTAGGTATTGACATTTTACCCCGGGCACATGAGCTACCTATTTGGTACATTGACAACTAAGAGCATTCAATCGGATTGATTCAAGATCTCTCCAATTCGAGCCCACAGCCCCTTCCTCAGGGCCCCGGACATCCAGTAATTGCCGGCGTTATCCTTCCCAATTACGGGGAACGCATTTCGCAAAGGAATGGTGCCGTCGGAATAGCCAGCAGTCTGAATATACGTTGGACGTCCAACTTTGTAAGACGGACGCAGAGAGTTTTCCTTGGTGGCCGACTTTACCACAGCGGCCGAGAAGTCGTTTTCGAAGAAGCGGCCCTTCGTCCAGTTAGAAATAATAACCATCGTCATTCTAGCATCACCGTAGAGGACCGTATCACCCGCGGCCCTATCCGTCGCTCGTCTCGCGTCGAGCTGGGTGCGTACGCCCTGTTCCAGAATAGATCGCCGGATTTCCGAAGCTACGAAGCTGAGCGGTTTGGTGAGGATATCCGTCGCCGACACCAACGCATAGACGCCGTATACGGCATTAGCGACGTACGCGGAACCGGCGGGAATCATATCGTTAGCAAGAGCCGACCGTAGTCCGAAGGCGTTCATGATATGGATGGGCCGCGTTGAGGTCGGTGGCTCTAGCTGATTGACCACCATGCGCGCGATCCAACCCGTAACTACGTCGCCATCACTAAGAAATGGTTTCGAGTCCCCGTCTTTATGCTGAGCCGCTAGGTCGGCCATGGCGTCGGCGCGAAGCTTCTGTACGTGCGCAGCAGGCAGGCATACCACACGTGTCTCTTCTTTCGGATACCAAATGAACTCGCAAAGGAAGCGCAAGATGAACACGAACTTGCTCAAGCCCGTCACCGCTTGGTGGGCGTTGATGTACGGCTGCTGAGGCGCGGCACCCCAGTCCTTAAGCGGGTCGTCGTACACGCCGAACAGCGGCTTGACATCAGCGTCACGGCCTTCGAGGACAGCTATCCAGGCTTTGATAAGCTCAACCCGACCCATTGCGTCAAGGAAAGTATGCGGCCAGCTCAGGGTAGCGAGCGTAGAGTCTTCAAATGACACAATGTGCATGCTCAGCTGAGGCTCGTCGCGATAAATGTAGTCGTTGATACATGTCGGACCATCGTCCCTGCGCATCAGGGGCTTGAATTCTTCTGGGTCACCCACGACCGCCGGTTTTAAAGTCGGTCTTGGTATGCGAGAAGCCAATGGATGTTCTCCAATCCCCATATCGTACTTGACGTGAGAGTAGCCGAAAGCTGGACGCTTCTCATCGAACCTTTCCGGGATATGATAATCCAATTTACCTTTTCCCTATGACAAGGTCAGTGTAAATTCTCACGAGGGAAAAACCCGCAGAGTACTTGATTGATATAACTGACATTAAGCCTTACTCTGGCGCCGAGCTTGCGCCAGTCATCACGACTGAGCAGCTTTTCCAAAGAGCTCCTCAATTTTGAGGGATCTAGTACATCGTCAAACCGCATCATAAACATGACCACCATAGACCGATTGATGGGGGTATCATCACAAGAGTGCATTGGGATGACCGTATCCGTCGGCACTGTGGGCAGTGCCTGCGGTTTCGATTTCGACACCAGATTTCCCATGATGACAAAATTTTGTGAAGGTGAGATAAGCCGATCCTTTTGGGCCTTGGCGTTCTTGATATTTATCTTTTTAGCGCGTATGGGCCAACGTGAGGCTGTGGGGACTTTCATTTCCTAGAATAGAATGCTTCGGGAAGTCCCGAGTCCTACAGAAGGTATCCTAGTTAATGCATACGATTCGGGCAGCCATTTTTATATACACTATCAATAATTATACACTATATAAATTCGATTACTAAGCCTTTTTTAGGCCTTCTCAGGCACTTTTAGCTACTAACGGACCGTTGCACGAACTACTATCACAGGCACACGGGCCGTAAGCACTTAGTATATATTTTTTATACTTAAAATTAGTCTTAAAAGACCTTCGTATGATGAAGAGTATGGAATTGCCATGGCGATGAATACATGAGCCTAGCGACGTCGTCTTTCCCCCCTTGCAGTGGACTCAGGTAAGGGCGAGGCATGATGGAAGGGGATGGAGAGGAATGGGGGCTTGCATCATCTCCGAGATACCAGTCCGTTGGGTATCCATGATAACGGGCCCCGTGATGGACCTTAGATGCTGGTCTCCGGCACGCTGTCGTATCTGTGTTTGAGGAACATCAGCACTGGGTGTCTATTTAACCCCATGCATTCTATGCTAATCAGCTCATAGTCCATGAGGTTGGTAAGTGTCCAGGAAAACATCATTCTTTGACGTAGGAGAATATTTGCAAACTATCGCCTCTTACCACAGTGAAATAATCTGCTGATATAGACTAGGGCAGAGTAAGGCCCCGTGTTACAAATCAGCTGGGCGGGTGGAGTGCTTTAGATAGTCGAGTGAGGAGACTCGGGGGTTTCCAAGCGGCTGAGAATGGGTTAAATTGACCACTGACTAGTCCATACACATGCAGGCCATGAAATTACTATAGTTCATCAAAAAACAGGTATACTCGAAAGTGCCTAGATTGGCAGCATCGCACCATCACTCGCCTCGCCACTGATGACTTTGCACGGCTGAGAATGGTGAATTTTTCAGTCAGGTAAGTTTCCCTGATTATAGCAATATATGCTTTTCATGGGGCGCTTCAATAATCATTGATCTGGTTCCAGCGGATTGGCCTTGGTTCGTGCGTGCTCCAATCGAGCTGGGATGTTAGTTAGCAGGGACGTCCGCACTAGTGTTTGTTTGCAGCACTTCCAAACAACCATTATAAATCATTTTGTACTATCAATCGGTGCAGAATGTGCGAGGATCATTTGGCGGATCATCAGGTAATGTTTCCATTCATACGATCCGGACTCAGCAATGTGCCATATCTGCCTGTGTATCAGTTATCTGTACATTCCCATGTCTGAACCACAATTAGTATACTATTAATTGGCGGCTACTCAGAGAAGATGACAGAAGACAGCTAGCTGTGACAATCTGAAGCGTATGAGAATGTCACTGGAGGTCGGTAAAAGGTAATCGTTGAATGAGAACTGTATACATCTCACAGATGTTGAGTGATTCACATATCCAACGCCCGAATCGTACCTTCTATCCACTTTACTTCCTCTTCCCTTAGAGTCAATGGCCATTGCCTACTTCTACTGCTTTATCCAACAACGTATCATTCCCAACCTGTCCGTGGAAGGGGCTTTTGATTCGGCCATGGACGGTGTTACACATATTATTCATGCAGGCTCACCCCTTCCAATGCCAACTTGCGACATTACTACAGAGGTTTTCCTGCCGATTATCCTCATCACGCAAAATCTCTTGAAGGCGGCATCGAAGGCACCAAGCGTGCGACGTGTTGTCATTACATCGTCCATTGCCAGCAACCTGCCACTAGATCGCGCATCATCGTCGACAACGCCTGTGTCAGCTTCTCACCGCGAACAGATGCCGGACCCTATTATCCCGGAGAAATGGAGCAACGGATTCGAGGGCTACACTCATGGCAAAAGGGTGGAACTGCTGCAGACCGACGACTTCGCCAAAAAGCAACCTCATTTCACCATCTCTCATATCCTGCCAGGCTTTGTCTTCGGGCGGAACGAGCTGATGCTCAACTGCGAGATGAACGCAAAGCCGAATAGTACCAACGATCTCCTCATGTACGGTATGTTGGGAAAAGAGCTGCCTCTTCCTATGCATGGCGCTTTCGCTCACATCGATGATGTGGCTGAAGCCCATTTGAAGGTGGCATTCCTAGAAGGTCCAGAGTCAGCAAGAGACTTCGGTATTGCTACAAAGGTGGATTTTGGATCGATATTTGACATTGTGGAGAAAGCTTTCCCCAAGGCAACCGAGTCTGGTGTTTTAAACGCGGGTCTATCACCACCGTGCCTGTGGCTTATGACTCAAGCGATGTTGAGAAGATGCTCGGAAAGCTCCGCGGCTTCGAGGAGGCTGTGACCGACGTCGCTGGCCAGTATCTCGAGATCCTAGGGATTGAGAAGGCATGATGACGGAATATCGGTAACGAACGGGCGGTAATATCCTGCAAGTGTGTAAGAAGTCTCTAAAGGGGCGAATAGCTAGTCAGGCGGGTGGCAACTGTACAGGAAGTTCAGCCTTCAAGAGGCCAATTGCTCATCATTTGGTATCATATAGGCCCGATCTGGGCACTCAAGATAGCGGAATAACGGATTTTTGTGTACTCAGAGAGAAAAAGTCACATTTGTTTCTTTTTTTTTTTTTTTTTTTTTTGGAATACTGCATACATATGATCTAATATTGGTGTCGAAGCCTCGGGGACTAGAAGCTCTGGCTTTCGAAAACGGAGTCCATCATAAATTTGCCCCGTAAAAGCACTCCCTTAACCTACATCTTAAATCTTCGACAATCGCAATAGACATACTGCCATGTATTAAGAGATTAAAGGGAATGCTGGCTGATCCCGATGATATATGCCGAGGTGACATGGAATTGCTGCACCCCCATTTCGAAATGTTTCCTTCACGGATGTCTCCTCTCGGCAGCTATCCGCTATCTTCTGATGGGAATTGTTCTATTGGTGGACAGTTTGTTCATTAATTATATTTGTACCATGAATCGTATCATATACACGGTCTTTCGATTTGCTGTGCTGCAGACTGATCGGTAATTGCCGGGTGTTTATCAGGAATAGGAGTGAAAGTCACTCTCCAATTGATCAATTCATTTATGGGTCAATGCTACCTATCTGTCTCATTATAGATGGCGGCAAGTCTAGCCCAGTGACGCTGAGAATAACCGAGCTAAACAAAGTCAGGCTATATCTCAATGGTTGAACCAAGGGCATACCCCCTTTTCTGTTCTACATCACCGTACTTCTGGAGCCGATCAGTATTAACACGAGTAAAGCCCTACGACACTAATAGGTTCGGTCTTGATCAGAGTGTTACAATTCTGGGTGCCGAGGAAAGAGCTGCGGTGATGGGCGCTTTGCGGGTTCGACTAGGAGATCTGAGACGAGACCCTCCTGTTGGTTATATTAGGCTAGCATTGGAAGACAGGAGCAGTCGGTCTAAAGCTTGATCGACTATATAAGTGAAACGCTGATTCAACTTCTAGAGATGGATCACACTTGTTTCAGTTATCGCTTGAATATATCCGTGGCCGAGAGCTCTTTTTTCAAAATGGCGCTAAACTGGACTGAAAACGCATTGACTTAAACGTGTTTTGAAATTGGGTCCGAGTTGAGGGCTCAACACAACCTACACCGCTGAGGGTGAGGCACGCAAGCCCCTGAACGTCTCTGGGAACTGAAAGATCAATGAATTCTCGTAACATAAACACTTGTACATAGAGATCAATGTCAAAAAGAAAGCTCAATGCGAAATCGAATTTATGGCTACTGGGTCGTTGATCTCTGCTGTGTGCCCTTGCTAAAAGTCTAGGCTAAAAGTCTGGGCCAAGGTAACTAAGGTACCCTCTGAATGCAACATAATGAGTGCTTACATACCTGATAAGTGCTCACATAAGCACCGACCCCTATTTCAGTATGCTGCTTCAAGTGGTTATGGACAATGATGTTAGGCCTCGAATCAAAGTACAGGGGTAACTTGGAACACATTGACCACTATTTCAACGTTTCAACGGAAGCGATGTTCAAATGCAATAGATTTCAGGACTAAACGAATGACTACCTAGGTTAAGGACAACTGAACAATATAATTTCGTGTATGTTATGAAATGAGCGATCGGTACGCGGATCTCCAGCTGAAGGGTGCTTCATGCTTTAGTCAGGGTAGGATGCTCGTGTGAATGTGTTCGCCCAGTTACTTGAACCCCAACATGAGAACCCCCTTTCACCCCCAGTCTCGCCATCCCGTACCTTTGTTCTAAATCACCATCTTCTGTGTCGCTCGTTCTCTCTCACTTTCTCTTTGGGGTCGTCTTAGGGAAGAAAAAGACCGACAGAGAAGTATCGCTTTAGAAATGACGGAGTCAGTGAATATTCTTTCACGTAGTTTCATGCTTCAGAGAAATGATCCCATGATGTCTCGAGCCCATTCAGGTTGCCACTCTAAAAGGACAATAGTGCCATGAAACTTACTGGAAAGAGTTATCAGTTGAATCCTCGGTACCGAAGTTCACAACCCGGACACCATTATACTGAGAAATGCTGGGTCCCAAAACAATAGGATCTTCCCAGTTGTCGTCGCCCTTGTTCTCCGTGTAATGGAAGTTTAGCGTCACCTTCCGTTCAGTCGAACTCGGCTCGATCTTCAAGTACTCGGAGGCACCCGACTTCAAAGACATCGGAACAGAGCCTGTACCGGTGCCTTGGAATGAATCAGTCTTGATACCATCACCAGCTTTGACCGTCACGGCTTGATAATATCCGGCATCGGAAGTCGACACCATGACTGCTAGTGTATCCTTGGGGATCGTCAGCTCGACGCGTCCAGTGGTCTTGTTGGCCATGTTGGATATTGTTGAATCGGATTGATGGCTGTTGCTCGGATGAATTGGCTGATTTGGACTCTGATTGCTTTGGAAAGCTGAAGAGTTGGTTGTCCACGGTGGTAAGAAGCTGGAGAGGAAGCTGAAGAAAAATGTGAACATGATGGAGAGGAAAGTCATACATAGTCAGCGGGATTGTCTCTCTCTTTTATAATCGTCAAAGGCTGTGACGCCTTCTACCCAATTCTCTTTTGCTCGACAAATGATACTCCTATGTGGGTACAAGAGTCGCACAGCGTATGACTTCAACCATGTGGCGTTATCGAATCATTGCCATATCTATCGTAGTTTGCGCTCCAAACACGTCAAGATCTCAACCACGATACGTCCAAGCATGTCTCCAGCTTCACAGCACGCCTCGGGGCGTCCGGCTGCAGGTTCAGCCAGCCTCCAACAAGGTGGTCGTCAAGATCTGAAGATCTAGAACTACGGGCGTTTAGATGACCGGCTTCATTGGATCTGCTAAACTTCCAACGCGGATATGGAGAAGGGACCGCAGGGGCAAGAGCAAACGTGGCGTGTTTATGCAAGGACGAGAACTTTCTCAGGCAGCCACAGTACTGCTGCTCCTGCTTATCGATCTAGGCTAGAAGGACATTGCTCAACACAAAGACTAAACTTTTACCGTTTCTGGGGTCGTTACAGACAGCTTGGGTAAAGGGTTTCATGTTGAGAGCTGAAATATCTCAGCCCTGTGCGCTAGACCGCGACTCATGGCTGCGTGCTTGCCGAGTTACATTCTAGCAGAGTCTAGAATCTATGGCTACGTGCGGTACTCCCGGCTTCCCCCTGTACGTTCTTATCACATCGGTTAGGTCAGAGGCTATCTATGTATCGAACCACTTGACTCAAAAAAATGAGACTTGAAGTCGTAACCAGGAATAGAAGTAGGAAGAGAGACAAATCAAAATTGCCGATACTAGGTCTTCTTGAACATTCATCATAATTGAAGCTACTGGCATCAAGCACGTCTAATCTGAGATACTTGTATTTTCTCGTCAACGATTGTTCTACAAAAAATCAGTTGCAGACAAGGACGTCTAATCGTTATGCAAGCAGGGGCCTGCCAGTGAGAAGTCAGATAAAGTTGCCGTATCACTATTAAACTAGTAGTCTTGATGGCTTGGCGTACAAAAAAGGATAGAAATGGATAGCGAAGGCGTAGAAAGACAACCTACAAGTATACTTAAGCCAATAGCCGGGCACTAAAGTAGTCTATTAGGCTAGATCGATGGAAATACCATGCATACTTAGCACGTAGTAGACGGGAAGACTTCTCCACGGAAAGCTCAGCAAAGCAATAGATCATGCGGCACATCTAGTCCCTTCACCGAACCCTCTCAGTCCTACCCAGAACCATACTGCCCACTACTGAATTCCGCTAAGTCCACCGCATCAAGCTCGAGGGGCAATCAAGTGGTACTCCAAGTTCTTCCATATTAGTCGCGAAGATCTCAACATTTTGCTTCGCAATGTCTTCGAACATCCTTTCGGAAATTGACTGGAGGTCATTGTTATTAGAGAAGGCAGATATACTAAACAAGGGTCGCACATGCTCCAAGAAAATACAGGAGAGATGCACGGTCGATTCGGTCAATAAAAGCCATCGCTGATTTTCGACACAGAAATATTGAATGTAGACCATTAAGTTTAGTCTACAGCTTAGTTAAGAGCTGAGAAGAAAACCCCTTGCTTAGCGGCTGTAAACGGGTTACTGCTACGCAAATGGCCTAGGTCGGTTAGTCTATCGCTTTTGCGACAGCTGAATAGATCAAATGCAGCCTAAAGCCAGACCCCTACCATACAGCAAAAGGTTAATGGCGGTGTGGCCTAGATAACCTAATGTCTGCTTTGGGACGCAGAACCAGCTATTCTTGTCTCTCTGAGAACCAATATATGCTTGCCAAATTCTTTGAATATAGTCTCTTCCGTCGGTCAATCAAACAAATCTAGGCACTTGTCTAACATGATAATCATCACTGTCCAAGGGGCACACGGGAGAGTATCCTCCGGATCTGAGGTCCATTCCAGCGGAATGATCCTTCTGCAGGAATCATGATCACTGCCCCATCATAAAACGCCACAAGATGATAGATTGAATGGGACCAGCGAAAACTGTGAGTCTAGGCCAGGGTTCCAACTAGTAGGCATAGAAATAGCAATGATAGTTTAACGTAGGAGATCTGATGAGCGGTCTGTAAGAGTTTATCAGATAGAAACTATCCAGACACTTGGTGTCTCTGCTAGGGGCGACCGGATGCGAACCTCACTTGAAGAGATCATCCAAAGCGTTCTACATGTCTACGGCAGTGTATGAAGCTGGCTGCAAGTTTTATTTCTTAATATAGCAATCGAGTTCCTACCTTGCTTAGAAATACTTAACTTACCTTTACATCATATCAGGTAAACCTATGGTAACAGGTAGGCCTAGCGAGGAGACACAGTAGGTAATAAGACAGTATAGAGCACTACCCTCTATATTCCCGCAGCAAACAGAGATAGAGACCCAGACCTATTAAGTAGTATAGATGTTCGATCCTTAATTTGATCAATCTAAGGCTAAATGGCCCCGTTCCTTCACCCCTTCCGCTTCAAGTATCTGCATTGTGATCGATCATATAAACATTAGCCTTTGAGTATCATGACACCCATAAGCACGATAGGCCGACAACGGTGAAAATAATAAAGCAAGCTGACATGTCCTATTAAGACAGTCTGCCTATCAGTATAGCTAGAGCTTGGATGTGATGCATTCAACACCAACTCGATTTGCTGCTGCTTCTCGGGCTAATTGTCACAACCGACAATTTTAGGGAGAAATAATCAGTCCCAAGCCAAACAGGGCAGCGCAGCATTGCAAATGAAGTGATTTCTTTCTGTAAGTGAGGATCAAGAGCAGTATGATAATGTTTCAACGCAAGGACGTGATACCAGAGCCTACTTGTAAATGTTCGGACATGACCCGAGCATCTGCAATGTTTGTATGTCTCCCTGAAGTAGAACATTCCATGTGTTCCGGCCTCTTTGAACGTCGTGCCACTGCCCACAGTAACCAGGAATACAATGCCGTTCTACACCACATTACCAGAAGGTATCCACGAGGTTGCTGTCACCATTACCGGGTAGTATGCTTGCCTTACACATGAGACTGATTGTATCCACGACAGGAAGATTTGCAGGACTTGGTCTCTCAGCCAGGAGTGTCCTGTTGTAGGGGGTTTGTATCACCTAGTTGCATTAGGCAGCAAGATGCTACGACCACATACATACCTACACTCAAGGCCAGTAGATAGGAAGGACGAAAATCTTCACGTGCTCCTCCAATCGCAAGTGACTAAGACACTGTTCGATTACAACAAGCGAGCCGCCGGTGTCCAGTTATACCACCAGGCCCAACTAGCTCACATACATCCGGACGTAAGGTCAATTCTGACCACAGAAAGGGGAAGTCACAGCCAAACAACTCGTAGTAGTTCTCTCTGCTGCGGCACTCTTTGGCAACTGAGCATCCTCCATAGGTCTAGGTATCGAGCCACCTTAGAAAGCGCCGGAGTTTTGCTCCCGTCGTTGCAGAAAGTCCCTTGCGGAAGGCAAGGGTACCAAGACCACCCAGCAGTCTCATATCACTATAGGTCCCAAAATTCCACGGATTTCGATGCCACCACATCCTAGATCCGTCCGACTGAAAAGGAAGTCCATGGACTTGGACCGAGTTTTCAGAAAGCTGTGGGATCGTGATTACAAGGGCCAAGCGAACAGGTCTTCAGCCACGATTCTACTCTCTGTCAGGTAAGTCAACCTTTTACAAGCGTTCCCACTTGAACTTTTTGTCGCGTGGTGTTAGCTCACAGACTTATCCAGGCTTCTCGGAGACCCCAAACACAGTCCCAGCAGGACCTTACTTTGTCCCTAGTTGTACTTAGCCTTGATCCCCATTCTAAAGGATATGTAGTAAGTCAAAGGCGATGAGAGAACTGACACCTTTTTCATAGTTAATGAAGTCTGCCCTGTCCAAAATTACTCACACAAAAGACTTTTGTCTACCCCTAGCGCATTCACAGATCCCGACTCCAAAAACCCTCTATCTAGATTCCAAGACGAGATTCCTATTGAGACGAAAACCAGACTTCGGCCTCTCAAGATACCCATCTGGACATACAAAAAAGCAGCGCGAGGTAAAGCCCGCCGGATGCAAAAACTTTCACCAGCGAGCTTGAAGGCCACACACCCCCAAACTTTTCCCTAGGGTTGAACGTTATCCGAAGCTGCTACCACTACCAGCCTCACACTAACAGCACGAGAATAGTAACCATCAGAGATGACGAACCCCGATTTGATTACATAGGTACTCACCCGAAGGGTGACGCCGTAATCACAAGGTCTTGGATCCGCGCCCAAACGTCACAAACCCGCTGGTACAGTTCTCGGAACCTGGCAAGATAATACCTAGCTAAAGGCACAAGAACAAACATCAGACAAACTCCACCTACCAACTTCATGACAAAACCACATTATCACAAGCCAACTAGCTAACTACCTACAACCTACTCCCTAAAACTCCCACAATAGCACTGCTTCCCTCTCTACAGGAGTAACAACACGATGTACAGGGGTTTGTAGAAAAGGAGCTAGTTAAGTTGGTAGGAAGTGGAATATAGGTAAACAATCCGTCCCAATCCTCACGTGATCCAAAGAACCCTTCGTCCGGAAACTGGCTAGCGCGTCTAACTGTTAATTAGGACGTTGAAAGTTCAAGCCTGTTTGGGGGAGGTTTTTTTTTTTTTTTTTTTCTTCTCTCTTTCCTCCCTTAACTGCATACCAGCCTTAATACCTTTTATTAGTATAATAAATGGTTTCCTCATACAATTTGCATGCGGAAAATCAACAAAACTGACTCGCCGTCACGAGTTGGCTTTGTCGAGGTCACACGCACAGAAGACCAAATGACTCCTAGGCATTCTTCTTCGGAAAGGGGGAAAAAAAAGATCTGGACTTCCTTCTTAAGCATGATGATATAATGATAGCTGAGTTGGTCATTTGCTCTATAGTACTTCGCGTTGCTTGTGTTTTAGTCAAGTCAAGTCAGGTGATAACAAAAACAGACCTGTCAATCGCCAATGAGTGGTATCAAACCCCTTCTCCTTTCCCCTTTCCTTATTCTTTTTCCCTAACCCCTGTACAGTCCAGTTTCCTTCCCCTCCCCTTTCGTCCTCTGGCCTTTCCTCTCACTTTTCAACGCTCTTGCCCGTCCGCTTGCCTTGACAGGGGCTGTAAGTACAAATCATACTTCAACCCAAAGCCTGAAAAGCAGCAAAAAGGGTAGTAGAACCAAGGCCAAGAGACCAGCTAAGCAGGTAGAGGTAGGTTTGCGGATAAGCGGGGAGGTAGACCGTAATATATGAACAGGGTACTTGTACTTTCAAGAATTCAGATGATTAACCTCCATGCTTTGCAACCGATAACTCCCCTGCAGAACCCCTATCCCGTTTCATCATGATGCTCGAGCCAAACAAATGCAATGATAACAGCCTCTTCTCTTCTTCATGGTCATCACCGGTCACTCCGTGATCTCTGCATCCCAGTGATGTCGCTCCGGCTCCTATCTCTACCAGCGCCCTGGCGAACAGCATCACTATAGCTCGGTATGGGTGGGTTTCGGTGCTGTGACCCTGCTGCTGTCGTGTTCCCCCGACTTCTAGCGGGGGCCCGAATGAGCGGTGCGCTATCACTGTCCGAACCACTTCCATCATCACCATCTGCATCTGAATGCTCGGGGCTAGTATATTCAGGTGGTGGATGTGCTGACTCATGAAGGCTCAGTCCATGTATATCGACCACGTGATCTCCTAATTCCGATGAATCTCCTCTCCGATGATGACTGCTGCCTTCGCCTATTTCATCCGAGGGGACCAGCTGCGCCAGCGAAATATCAGTAGGACTTCTCTGCGGTCCTGGACTTGTAGGCGGGAGGCTTCGGAAATTGCCGCTTCGTGATCGCGAGTGACCTGGATCTAATATCGGGCCGCGACCTGTATATGTTTGGTAGGAGTGGGAGTATCGATGATGTGATCGGGTCGGAGATTCTGGAGCTTCATCTTTCCGCCTGCCTGTTTCCAACAGAATGCTACCTTGCTCGCTTCCGTATGGTGGCGGCGGAGCCAAGCTACCTGTTATTGGTGCCAGACCCCATTTCTTCACATTGGCCTCGATGAATACAAATCCGGCCTGACCAAAGTTGACGTGTACAACAGCCGGGCCGTTCGCACCGACCGAAGGGAAGAAGTTTTGTGACTTCAAGCCATGAACGACATCCTCCAGCCGTTTGCCATTCCGCGTGAAAAAGATAGTGCCCGTGCGAGGTCGGTATCCAACTCCAATAACGTCGCCTTGAAGATATTGAGGTCCATAGGGTGTTCCCATGAATGGCTGATTATATCGTCGCCCGCCGGTCGAAGTGTATGCAATGGAGTATTTGTGGAATCCTGTTAGACAATTATTAGCAACCTCTGCCTCACGACAATGGAAGAGACACGATGAGCCATACCGGGAAGCCTGAAAAGGGGATATGGCTTGGTGGACATTCCGATGCTGAGCAATGTGTTTTCAGGTTTCTCGTAAATCTTAGCTTCCCAGTAATAGACCTCGTTTTGTTTCGGTACGGGGAGATTGCTCATGACGGTGCATTCGGAATCGAAGAACTCGATTTCAGTCCTTCCTTCGACAAAGCAGTTGGCAATTTCCAACTCAGGCTCGAACTCCCAAGCCGATACACCCTTCTCGGTTATGGCTAGGTATTGCGATAAGGAGATGTCTGTCTGGACCGACTCAGGTGGGTTTGCTTGTATAAATGCTGTCAACCTGTCAGTAAGAATCATATACGGAATGACGATATGATGGCAATGTTGAATAAGCCAGCCAAAGGGCCGTCCTCCACCACGTACCTTTTGCACGGAGATATTCAGTCCTCTGCATATCATCCATCGTCTCTAAGGCCTCAGCCTCCTCCCGTGCAAACGCCTGTTCATCATCGTACTCGCCGGGTCTGCCGATACGATCGAGGAAAATGCGACCGGAGGTTGTGTGTCTGAAGAAGTAGATGATGAGGAAGATCAGGGCTACTATGAGGGCAGAGCCAAAGGACGATAAGAGTCCGATGACAATGCCATCTAAAGGGATCGCCATCGTGGATGTGTATGGTTGTCGGTCGTTATCGTCGGGCGATAGAATCTATTGATGAAGTAAAAGAAAAAGAAGAAGAAGAAGAAGAAGCGAGGAGTCTAGACGTCGCCGTCATGGATTGTTAACACCCGTCATTCAGACACGAGGTTGTCGAGGTCCTCCTGCCCCCGAGATGGCGAAGTGATGAATGATGGGGTTGTAGGTTGTTGTAATCAAAGAAAAAAAAGGAAATGGATGTGATTGTCGGAATTAATTGCTCTCGTTGGTTGCACAAGGGATTGTGCTTATCGGCCGGTCGCACGTTTAAGAAAGGGTTGGTTGGTTGAATGGAATGTATCAGATGTATTGTCCGGCGATAAGGCGCAAGACAGGAGGGAGACGGAGAGGGAAGAGGCGGGACGTGCGTGGCGTGGCGTGGCGAGTTGGATAGTGGAGAGAGAGAGAGACGATCTCGGATATGGCGGGCGTTACAGGAGAAGAGAGCGAGTGAAGGAGCGGGATGAGGGAAGAAATGAGAGAGTTTGTGAATGGTTTGTGACGGAAGTGCGTTGTCGGTTTAATCGGATAGATAGTTGGAAGAGTAGTTGGAATGCAGCGAACAGTGACCAAGACAGTAGTAACGAACGATACGATCCAGGCAGATGGATTCGGGGGAGGATGAAATGGGGTCATCACTTTGCTGCAACTAGGTAGATTTGGAAACAGTCTATCGGTGGAGAGAGCGGGAGCGGTCTCGAGTTTTGGGTTCCTGGAGTCTTGGCCCCTCCCTGCTTCAATTCTTGGCCGCTAAAACAGGGTACAAAGTGTCAACTAGTCCTGTCTGTACCTTGCTGCCATGCAGTTGACATCTAATTCTATGCTTAAAACATCTGAAAGAATTTGAAAGGCCACAACACTATTATTCTATCGAGATATTCCATGATCAAGAGATGATGGTGTGATACTCTCTTAGGTGTAGATCTAACTTGGCTACATATATCTACCTAAGATGTCAACGGTTGCCTTTGGTTACTCGTGCACTCCGCGCGAAGTCCCATTAATGATATAATCCGCTCAGCGTTCACTGTATAAAGGAATCCGTCCAGTCCATAGCTCAACTGTATGTCTGCCACTCAAATTGCCTACTTCATTCTTTCATAGCTACAATCACTATAATGTCTCTATGCACTTCAACTGTCTCTACATTGTCAATCGTTTGTTGTTAGCCAAAGACACCCAAAGCCGCCTAGAATCTCTAACGCGCCAGGATACCAAGGTGCCTAGTCCATCCCCATTCTGGCACTGTACTAACCAAGACCGAGCAAGTCTTAGCCCAAAATAGTAGCAAGTCGGCAATAAAATTGGAGCCCAAGGACCAGCTTTGGCGTCAGCCAACCCCGACGAGATATGACGCTGCTGATCATGCTTTGTGAATCCGCATTGCGTGACCAGTCAGCAACATCTCTATACCTCAATAGGGCGAGAATGGGTAGGATCTCGTGCACATTGTGAAAAGGTTCAGATGATATCTCACTATTGACTATTTCGAATGTAGAGAGCCCAAGGCATGGAAAATGAAGGCTCATCAGACAAGTCTTTCCGAACCCGGCTGGTGCCCCTGAAATAGTCCCCAAATACTACGCATAGATCAGATGAGGTCATCACGACCTCAGAACATCCTACACCCGCCCATTCCCCTGTCTTAACAAGCCCTGTCAATCTTTAACCATAACCACAGCCTACCTATCTGTATGTACCTTCCATCCTTCAAACCAAGCCTTACGAATACCTACATACCTAGGTAGTCTTCATACCACCCCAAAGCTCCGTTCTCCGAAAGACCTACCTACATACATCTACTAGCATATATAGCTATACCTGGCACGAAAATAAATTCGGCATAAGCCTTTTAAATGACCAAAATAGAAGTCCACCGGCATTCTACTCAAGGAGCCAATGAAACACCGAACAAACATACAAGCATAAGATTTCTCAGCTGACAGCTCATGCAAGCGGAGTGTAGGAATAAAATCCCTATCAACCAGTTAGGTATCTTCCCTCTTCTCAGACCAGGACCTGAAGCTGTTTCGAGCCAGGTACCTACATAGGTCCCAGTACCCCCCCCCCCAGTGTCGTTTCAGACGTCGCACCTAAATGCCATATGGAATCGGACTTACTATTATCGCTATTCAAAAAGCCACCCTATTCCAGTGCAGACTGATTATTGTCGCTCAGCGGCCAACTTGTGTGAATGTGAACGGAAAAAAAAATTTCTCCTTTTTTTCCAACTCTAGGTTGTATCTTAACATACAATATCGAAGCCATTGTGGTTATTAGAACTCCCCGAAATCTTGTATCACGCGACACAACCCACGAGGAGTGAATAGCATCCAGATTCAGAAACCAGCCTTGCCCGCAAACATTCTAGATCACACGGCCTGTCAGGAACGGTGGGGGGCCCCCCTCTCTGCAGGTAATAACTGATCTAGAACCAGCCCCACAGCCAACATTCGGGATATCAAGCCGAATGGAATGCAGAGAACACACTTTGCAAGACATACAAGCACTGGAAGTCAGAGTTGGATTATGTATCTGAACTTGATTAAGCCTATTGGTTTGCTTCTATATTTTTCAGCAACATTCTTCAGCGGCCGTGAAAGAAAGTCCTGTCTGCGAAATATTATATCTTATTACACCGTAATCGTTTCCGGACCAAGAGTAGTCAGGTCTCTCCTTTTCCACACCAGTCTCCCTTTTACCAACCCACCCCAAAAGAGACCAGTAACCCCGTTCGAACTACAACAGGGCAAAAGGCTAAAGGCTGAGGGAAACAACAATCTGAACGCCGTGGCGTGGGTATCTGGTATTATCTCCTTCCACTTCCCCGTTGTCGGATGGGGTAGAGCGAAGAAGCAGTCAAACTAGGCAATACAACAAGAGAAAGAAGACCTCCTCATACCCGTAAGTCTGTTTTCATCGATTTGATCCGTGATATGTTCTATTCCGTTCAGTCCATAAGTAGTAGGGCGTAAGAACGTAGCAGGAATGTAGCATAGAAATCGTAGAAACACTTTGAATCTCAGCTTCTTCTCCGAGAGAGCACCGCCGGGTTTGAATTTGGGTTTTGAATTGGGCTTGACAAGGCCTTTCAACATTCATCCTTCAACGAGGGCTCCGACTCCGTCTCCGTGAACGACTTCTCTCCCGGCGATCGCGTCGATCACGGTCTCGGTCTCGGTCTCGGTCGCGATCTCTGTCCCGGTCCCGGTCCCGATCCCTTCTCGACTCCGTACTTCTTTCCCGTCGACTGCGCCTATCCCTTTCCTTGTCTCTCTCCTTCTCCTTCTCCCTATCACGCTCTCTCTCCTTCTCACGATCGCGATCCCGGTCACGGTCCCTGCTACGATCCCGCTCCCGGTCACAGTCTCGAGCCTTGTCTCCATCTCGATACTTGTCCATTTCACGGGTTCGGTCGCGGTCGCGGGCTCTCTCACTCTCGCGGGGTCTTTCTCGGTGCCGACTGTGATCTCTGTTGTCCCGACTGCGCTCGCGCTCACGGCGCCGGCTCCGGCTTCCGCTCCTGCTACGACTTTTGCTTCGGCGGCGCTCTCTATCTCTGTCGCGGTCTCGATCTCTATCCCGACGATCATCTCGGTCTCTGTCGCGTCTGTCATCCCGGTCGCGGTCGTGATCGCGAGCGCGGTACTTGTCACCATGCACCTCGATCTCTCGCTCTCGATCCCTGTTCCGGTCTCTGTCCCTATCCCGATCCCTATCTCTCTCGCGCTCACGATCTCTGTCACGATCACGATCACGATCATGATCACGCTCACCAGGCCGATACCGATCAATATCATCCGTAGGGCGCGGGGCCGGTGCACGTTTAACCTCAGGAGAACGATCCCGATCTCCGCCCCCAACACTGCGTCTATCTCTGTCATCCATCCCAGGCATAGGCAGACCTTTCTCTTGAGCCTCTTTGCGAGCCTTGAGATATGCTTTGGCTTCGAGCTCGCGCTTCCTAATCTCGCTTTGCTTCCAGATCTCAGCATCGTTAAGTGCAGGGCCACCGCGGGATGACGTGCCCGGTCGGGACCGAGAGCGCTCTCGGCTTCTTCGGTCTCTCTCGCGTTTCTCGGTAGGGCGTCCTCGTTCTCGTGGGGATCGAGACCGCTCTCGTTTCTCGTCTCGTCGGTCAGAGCGACCCTTGGAACGGCTTCTAGCTCGTTTCTCCCGATCATCTTTACCACGAGAGCGGCTGTGCTCCTTGCGGTCGGGTCTGTAATGGTTGAGTGACTCGCTACGCTCTCGTCGTTCGGTTCGAGTTCTGGAGCGGCTCCTGTTATCTCTGTCGCGGAGGCGAGAGCGGCTTCTGTAACGAGCACCAGGGCGGTACGAATCCCTTTCCGGTGTCCTCTCTCTCACACGCTCTCTCGAACGACTTCGTTCCCTGCGAGGTGATCGATGACGTGATCGACTTCGATCTCTTCTGTCAACTCTGCCAGGTGAGCGACTGCGTTCTCTTGCTCGCTCACGTGCTCGTCGGGTGGATGCCGTGCTAGGGGACCGAGCGCGACTAGGACGCGATGAATCTCTCTTCGAGTCCTTGGTTTCTTTGCTCTCCCTGAGCTCCCTAGGCTCAGGAGGCTCTTTCGACTCCTTGGCAGGCTTAACATCCCGAGACTCCTTGGATTCTTTTGGCTCGGTAGCAAGATCTCTAGACTCGCTCTTGACCAAGGGTGATGCCTTCTTCCCATCGGAGGGCTTGGTAGATTCGCGACGTATCGGTTGTATAGCGGAAGCAGGTTTGGTTCGTCGTGGAGGGGGCGCCAGAGCCTCATCGACTTCCATCTCCACGGCCACAGACTTGGAGCTGTCTTTGTTGCTCTCACGCAAGAGATCAGCAAGTGCTTCACGTTCAAGTCTCTCGTGTTCCTCTTTGGTGAGTTGTTTCTTGATCTCCTCTGTTTTGCCGCGATGCCCGTCTTCTCGTGGAGATCGATCGCGTCGCCGCCGTTCCCGACTATCGTGCCGGCGGCTTCTATCGCGATGTCTATCCCGGGACCTAGATCTGGACTTCGACTTGGATCTGCGTCGCGTGTCTCTGTCGGCATCTCGTTCACGTTCACGGTCCCGAGCCCGTCTTCGCTCTTCTCGCTCCGTGTCTCTCTCACGTTGACGCTCCTCTTCTCTCTTCTCGCGCTCACGGCGGCGAGCATCTCGCTCCTCCTTGCGCTTTGCCTCAGCGACCTCAAGTTCCTTCTCCCGCTCGCGGTCACGTCGTTTCTTCTCTTCGCGCTCTATCTTGAGCTTCTCTTCCTTGATTTGCTTCTCCTTATCTCTTAATTCCTGGCGGATCTGTTCGCGGGCAGCCAACTTCTTAGCAGACTCAGCAGCGTATTCTTCGTCCGTCTTGGCGCCCCGTATTTGCTCTCCTTCAGCCTTCTCAATACCGATATCAGCCTGTCGGATTTCTCGCATGGCAGCCTCAATGGCCTTGACATCGATGAGCTGGGCGAAGACGGCCTCTGCGTCTTGATAGACACCAGAGCGATCGACGGCTCCATCGATCAGTGCGGCGGCTTTTCGGCGTTCTAGGGTGAGGAGTTGGGAGGGATTGCGTTCGATCTCTTGTTCGGCGACATTGGTGATGGATTTGATGACTTGGGCCTCGTAATCCTGTGGAGTGGATCTCGTGGTTAGAAAACATTGATCATTGACATGTCATAGAGTTGCATGGAATGTAGACATACTCCTTGTTCAAATTTCTCCCAGATTTGCTTGCGAATCAGATCATAGCCACCCTTCTTCTTGAAGCTATGGGCTAATGAGTCAATCGCCGCTCGTGTCGCTGAAGGTAATGGTAGATCCGAGGCCTTGAATTTCCTGGTGGTGGGCATCGAAGCCGCGGGGGCTTTCTCTGTAGATGCCATGGTGGGAGGTAGTGCGGGTGAGGTACGCGCCGCCTTATTTGGGCGTGATCTTTGCTTAACGTGGCTCTCCCTCTCTCTCTCTGGTTCGATAGAAGTGGGGATCAAATTGAGCGACCCATTGGCGAATCAATCGCCGGGAGAAAGAAAGAAACAACTTCAAGAAATTACAGTCAGAAGCAATAGGATCGATTGCGCACCTCTGGGTGGGAAACGCTTGTGTTCAAGTTGATGCGTGGTTGTGGTTGCTGTTCGTCGGTGGTGACGGACATTCAGAAATTTAGGATGGGAAATATCAAGGGACGTTATCTTAGCTCGGGCAGGTACCTAAAGGATGCATAGTCACCTTTGCACGCTATTGTACGCGTCTGAACAATCAATCGTCAATGGGCAAAAAATGGGGGGAGGGAAGCTCCAATGCATTTATCATTTTGCGCTAAACCCTTTTCTTACCTCTCTTGGTCTGTGCACACCCCTGCACCTTCTGCCAATTGGATCAATCCAATTCACTCGCAGCGACTTCCCATTTAAACGTCAAGCTCTCTCAAAACGAAATTCGAAAAGACGCCCGTCACCACCGACGCCCACAACACTGCGAAACAGCGTCTCAAATCCGCATCGAAGACCTGCGTACCGCTCGCTAGAATCTATTTCTCCGGCCAATTGAGGCGAAAATCTTCTCCTCCCTTCTCCTAACATCCACAATGGTTTCCAGAATCCTCTTCTGGAGCGGCTTCGGTACGACAGCTCTCTCTCTCTCTCCTCCTCCCCCGGTCTCTCAGTATCAAAAGCTCCCCGGTCTTCAATACATGACATGATTATGTAACTAACAGTGGGAATTGTAATAGGCGTCGCAGTGCGAGCCTGGCAACTAGGTCTAGAAATGCGCCCCCTCCTCAACCGGTCCTCCCTCTGGGCCTACCCCGTCTTCGCCGGCGTGGGCGCGAGCTTCGGGTACTGGCTGCAGGGCGTCGACGAGCGGCAGAATGCCATGCTGTCCGAGCGGAAGGACGCCATCCTCGAGAAGCGCGCTAGAAAAGCCGCGAGGGACGCTGCTGTCAAGGCTGAGGCTTAAAGAGGCGATATGTATTTTGATTTAAGCACTCGGGGTCAATTGACGAAAACCGGTTCGGTCGGTCGAACCATCGATAAATCAATGAAGACTTAAAAAAATAAGATAAGAAAACAAAAACACCCTCGAAACGGATCACACTCAAATCGTTTGAGACCAGTCGAGAAGAGAGGAAGAGTGTATTGCCTCACTTGGGTTCCGGTGTATATAACATCAACCTCTAGACAAAATTCGGATTTCCAAGAAGGACTGAACATCATCATATCACATATACAATTTCATATGTCTCTCAACCTGTGGTTTGCAATCCTTCTTCATTCCGAGATTATTTTTTCAGTATTTTCTTCGTTGATCAAATCCGAGCTCTGTCTCCAGATCTGAAAGTTGGAAGTAAAGCCTATTTGGTTCAGTCTTCCAAATATCTCCCTTCCTCCATCGATAGCCTTCCTGCTTGCCTGCTCACCTGCCTGAAATTGACTAAGAACCTCAGGTGATTTTCGCCCCGATAATACCGTTTTAACAGCAAGGTAGCAAAGGTTTAGCAATAGACTAGCACTGAAATCGGGTCGAGAATACCTGTGCTAGGGCATCTACCTGCGCCTTCAACAGCGCCTTCATTTTCTCGTCCTTATCCTCCACATTCACCTCCTCAACCACCTTCATATCCACACCCACCGTCCCCTTCAAACCCCTAGCCCACACATTATAAGCGTGCGTACTGTTCAAACCACTCAGCAGATTCCACTCCTAATTAGAATCCTCCAGCTTGCGCAGTATATGGGACACCGAGCTGCTCCCAATGCCCAGGATCTCCGTGACCACCGTCGTGACATGCTCACTCAGCGTAGTGTCGTAGAGAAGTCGGAAAGCAGCACTGGTGCATCGATCGGGATCGATCTCGTTGTGCGTGAGCGAGTCGATGGCTACGCGCTCCGTGATGTTGATGGATTCGCAGAGAACTACGACTTTCTTAGAGAAATCTTGGGCGGCCATGGCAATATCGCAGGTGCCTGCACGGCCGTAGATCGCGCCGTTGCTGAACATGGCCTCGGCACCCAGCAACACTTGGTCGGCAAATTGGACTTGCGATGTTAAGCCTCCTAGGTCGCCGGTATACGACACAATTATCCCCTCAGCAGCAAGATTCTTGGCCAAGGTCTGTCCTTTGCGCTCGTAGGGGTCGTCGACTACAATGACTTGCAGTTTCTTGCCATCAAGAGTAGATGCACGGAGTAAAGTGCGCTCGACCAAAGTGCTGTGCCCAAACACAAGAATCATCTGTCCGTCTTCAATTTCATTGGCACCTTGACGGATGATCTCGCTGTCGGCTAGGGTTATGCGCTCCTGGATAAAAGTGTCGATCTTGGAGCAGAGCTGCTTCTTGGCATCTGTCTCGGAACCGTCTGGATCAATTTTGCTCACTTGGAGCTTAAGCCAGCGGATGGCGTTGCCCATAGAAAAACACATCGGCCGGCAGGCACTCAGGTAGTCGATCTGTGGGTTCAGAATATGTGGTGTCAAATGGCGAGCGAGAGTGCTGCCAGGGGGTGTGGTGTATTCCTCAATGACCTATAGAGGGAGATTTATCAGCATACACCCCATACGTCAGTCTTTTGCACACCTCAGCTTACCTTCTTAAAGGCTATCAAGGTGGCTTGAAGCCGGAAGATGCTCTCATCAATCTCAAATGTCGCCATCTGTTGACCGAGAGCTAAGATGGTTGGATGTACATCTTTGTCTGCCTGGGTATATGGTAACCTCCTCGCCATTGAGAGGTGGCTGAAGCATTCTGGTATCGTGATCTTGGGCTCCACGACAACGGGAGCGGTAGGTGCTTTTGAAGCTGTGGGACGACCTGGTGTGCCTGAACTCGAAGCTGGAGCGCCATCTGGCTTCGCCTTTCCCTTCCCACCCTTGGACGTATCGTTCGCCGGTGGACCTGAAGGGGTGGCCAAACCTGCTGGCGGGGCGGACTCCTTAGTTTGTTTTGCTTGTGCCCGCCGTGCCTGCTTCTCTGCTTTTGCTTTCGCCTTCAATTCGGCATTTGTGAGCTTTTTCTCGCCTGTAGGTGCAGCGTTCTCTGTCTTTGTCTGTGTTTCGTTGGTCGTAGGGGCAGATTTAGGTTCCTCAGGGTTATCGGCTTTTGGTAGGGGGTTTGCGCCCGATGGAGGACCATCGGCGCTAGCACCAGTCGACATAGTGTAAGATATTTGTCGCACACTTCTTTTCAACTAGAAACGTGTCGTGTTCTCAAAAGGGTTTCGTGAAGTATTCGGGGCAAACTGCTCCAAGTCGAAGTACGCGAGTCGAGGGTTGAGAACGGAGTGTTGGCTCTCGGTTATGTACGCTTGTGGAGGGGTGAATGAAGTGGGAAATTTGGAATTTACTGTCGTTTTCGGGGATCGTATTGTGATGATAATACCAGGTTGGAGAATAGACTGTGTAGTCCTTCGTAATGATGGGTCAATAGGTGTCATGAAATGGTCTCTCTTGCAGGAGAAAGACAAGAAAAAAGAATATTATGCGAGTTGAGTCACCTTCAAACAAAGTTCGACCAAAGGCGGGATGGAAGATTGAGTGAACGTGGGGCACAAATCCCATGAGATGGGCGCATGCAAGCAAAAAATCGGTGCAAAAGCCACCTACCTACTGCAGGGATCCAGGGCACACTCCAGGGGCTCTAGCGCGTTCAGCCACAGGGTCCCGGTGAAATGGAATAATGGATGCCCCTCCTCACCTCTTGCACCAGCAACAATGGGACGTCACTCAATTGTAGGGTAGCTTGAATGCCCCTCACCATCACCAGCGATAATCCGCCGTCAACACACCACCATTACCCAGGACTTATTGCTCCTATCTTCGGCTCAATTGGATGCTGCTGAAATGGGAGTTGCGACATCTGGTATTTAATGGGAATGTCCCATAGATTGGGGCAACTGCCCAGCCCCTCTCTTCTACAACATTCAATCAACGACCTCTATTCATATTGAAGCACTTGAAATCTGTGCAACTCAAAAGTTTTCATTCTCCTCAGTCCAAACAGTTGTTGTATTATTTCAATTGAAGATAGCTACTATCTCTTCTGAGCTTCTGACCTTCTTTCTACCTGTTCTATAAATGAAAAACACCATTGTGTGATCCCAATCTAACAATCCATCAATACCATTAACATGTCATTCAAGCACTTCATCAATGACCCAACCCTCCTCGTAAACACAGCTCTCCAAAGCCTAAGTCTGACCAATCCATCAATAGCCCTTGATGCGGACAACAAGATCGTCTACCGCAGACCCAATGATTCACTACCTCAAGTCTCCATAATAAGCGGCGGCGGCAGCGGCCACGAGCCCAGCTTCGGCGCTTTTGTTGGGTCAGGCCTCCTCTCCGCCGCCGTAGCCGGCACCATCTTCGCAAGTCCTAGCGCCGAGCAGATCCGTAAAGCGATCATGTCACGCGTCGACTCAGAGAAGGGCATCCTCGTCACAGTTATGAATTATACCGGCGACGTCCTGAATTTCGGGCTGGCGGTCGAGAAAGCTAAAGCCGCGGGTCTCGAAGTAGAAATGCTCGTTGTCGGGGATGACGTCGGTGTCGGGCGTGCTAAGGGAGGGAAAGTGGGCCGGCGAGGAATCGCAGGCACGGTACTGGTGCATAAGATTAGCGGTGCGTTGGCTGCACAGGGGAGGCGGTTGGATGAGGTCTACAAGGTTGCTAAGCTCGTCGCGGATAACCTCGTCAGCGTAGGTGCGAGTTTGGAGCATGTCCATGTCCCCGGTCGAGCACCTCCCGACCCAACCAAAGCAGATGAGGAGGGTGGTCTTGCTGGCGGAGAGGTTGAGATCGGCATGGGTATTCACAATGAGGCTGGCTCGGGACGAGCTAAGCTCGAGTTGCCCGATTTAATCAAGACGATGCTGGCTCAACTCCTCGACAAGGACGACAAAGACCGGGCTTTCCTCACCGTCAACTCGAACGAAGTCGTGCTCCTTATCAACAACCTAGGCGGTGTCAGCCCTCTCGAGCTCGCCGGGATCACGACCGGAGTCGTGTCACAACTCGATAGTACCTGGGGAGTGAAACCAGTCCGGATCCTGAGCGGGACGTATATGACGAGCTTGAATGGAATGGGATTTAGTATCTCGTTGCTCAATGTCGTCAATACGGATATTGGTGGTCCGAGTATGATTCAGTTGTTGGATTATCCCTGTGAGGCGACGGGATGGTCGGCGCCTGTAAGGAAGGAGACGTGGGAGGCGAAGAATGTGAATACGAGGGAAGATGAGACTTTGCAGGCTGATCAGAGTGTTAAGCCGAGTGGGCTGAAGGGTGAGCCGGGTGTTTTTAAGCAGGCGCTGATTGGTGGACTAGAGGCCGTGGTTGCTGCTGAGCCGGAGGTGACGAGGTATGATACTATTATTGGGGATGGTGATTGTGGAATTGGTCTTAAGCGAGGGGCTGAGGGTATGGTTTCCGTTCTTCTTCACCCTCTCATTGCGAGTCTTCAAAAGCGAAAACTGACGGCAAATATAGCTCTGCTGGAGTATCTAGAACGTGAAGAGTTGACTGGCGACGCTGTGATTGATGTCGCGAACATCGTCCCCATTGTGGAGACAAATATGGACGGCACAGTAAGTTTACGTCCATTTTACCTCTATATTCCGAAGGCGAGAAGTAAGAGCATAGCTAACTAATAAAACCTCAGTCTGGCGCACTTTTCGCCATCTTCCTCCACGCCCTAGTGAATTCGCTCCGGTCCCTGCCCTCCGGCTTCTGCACCCCCGAACTCTGGGCAACAGCCCTTAAACACAGCTGCTCCTCCCTATCCAGTTACACGCCCGCCAAGCCCGGCGACCGGACCCTCATCGACGCATTGTATCCCTTCGTCGAGACCCTCTTGGAAACGGGTACCATCCAAAAGGCAGCAAGGGCCGCGATGAAAGCCGCGGAAGATACTAAAGGGATGAAGGCTAGTTTGGGCAGGGCCGTATATGTGGGGGGCCAGGGGTTCGAGCAGGTTCCTGACCCAGGGGCTTTCGGGTTGGCGACCTTCTTTTTGGGATTGGCTGGGCTGAAGGCTGAGGAGGAGGATTGGGAGAAGATATGAGTAGGTGAGCTGGTGTTAATTTGAAGATGGCTACAAGGGGAAGTAAAGCTAAATAATCGGCTGGGGTGTACACATATCTCTGATATTAGGTCAGGTTAACATGTAATGAACGCACTGGACGCCTTTGGTTGACTGATGTATTAATTTGTGGTATCTTTGCCCTGACGCCTGTTCGAAGACTCGAAGCTGTCGGACACAGGCAGATTACTTGACCAAGCTGGACAAGTATTTGGAGGCAAGTCTGCTCGTTGCCTTCCTAGACCCAGCACCGACAATAGCGTTACGATGGCGCATGCACGATATTACCGTACATCATCTCGAGAAAAATGTCGAAGGTGATTCATCCGTCCTCACGCAGTGCTTTTCCCCACCAGAATCTACCGTTTCCTTTTGATTTCCCCTTGAATCCAGACCATAACCCTTTTAACTGAGAAGTACCAAAATGACCGAGTCTCCTCTCAAGAACCTGTTACAGGAAGTTATATGTCAGCCAACTTCGCACATCACCCTAGAGACAGTACATCACCCCGTCCGCCGAATCTTCAACCCATTCTGCAATGAAAGGAAAGAGTCCAAAACATACATCTTGCTGACAAACCGATCCTTATTCACCGGCCGCCCCCTCTTGCCGTTGGCGAGGCGCGGCGTCTCGGTCCACATCTCCTTGACGTTCTCGAGGACCATGTTGCAGTGGCGGTCGAAGGCCTTGACGCGCGCGAGGAGCTTGCGGTTGTTGCGGATCGAGATGAGGACTTGGGTGTGGCTGCGCACGGCGGTCTGGAGGATGGAGAGGGGGCCGGAGCTGAATTCGTATTCTTCTAGGAGTTGGACTTCGTATTCTCTGTACAAAGTAGAAAGGAGAGGTTAGTTTTGAGTTTTCGTGGTCGGTCTACAAGAAAGAGGGAGGGGAACTGGGTATAAGGAAGGAATGGCGTAGAAGGGGATAGTGGTGTTCGAGGAGGAAGACGTACGTTAATTCGTTTCTTGGCTTCTGTTGAAGCTCCCTGTTTGCGATGTGTTAGCTTCTGGTCGGCCAAGTATGTAAATCCTCGGGGATGAACACTGACTGGATCTTTGCTGCGTCCGCCATGATTAATGTCGAGTGATGGCGCTGTAGTTTGAGGTGGGTGACAGGCGTAGGTTTAGTGACGAGGCTGAAATGGTTGGAATAGGCTTCTGATAGAAATTGGGATGCTTCAACACACGCTAGAGCACTGGTGGAATGTGATTGGCTGCCCCGTCGCTCTATAGAGAAAGAAGAAAGTACCTTTGTACCTTGAGCAGCAATCTGAGATCCACCAAAACCTATGAACTGGGAAGTTGATAAGACTTGATAAGATCAATCAATCAGATGCCAAGAGATAGAGGGTCAAAGCTCCGAAAAATCAAGACCGAGGGTTTGCGATTGAATGCCGTCGGGATTGCGGAGCTCCCAAGTCGTCAAACTGCAGGAAAGTGGAAAACCATTGCCGTCCCTTCTCCTCGTTATCTATCTTCTAGTCACTCTCTTATCTTTCATTCCTCTCGATGCGTCCGGTGGATGTTCATGCGCATCGAGGAATAGAAAGTGGTATCTAAATGTCGCTCAGACTGTTTGTGAGAAGTGCTGGCTTAGCCGCCAATGCTGCGTCCAACTTAAGGCACGCTTCTGTTAACAACATGCCTCTTCGAGCAAAGATCTTAGATCCTAGGATGACATCACGGGCTCAGGTACTTATCACGTTTCATATCCCATCACAGTGTTGCCAATTCGTTGACAATGAATATTTGCAGATGTCGACGAGTCCTGTAAAGGAAACCATCAAGGAACTCCCCGGTGACGAACCCGACGATGTCGTTTTCAGCAACTTATACGGTCTACGGACCATCGAACTCAACCGCCCCAAGAAACTCAACTCCCTTAACGGCTCCATGATACGAAAGATCGTTCCGCGACTCGTCGAATGGGAACAGTCCGACTTAGCGAACGTCATCGTCATGAAGGGTGCTGGCGACAAGGCCTTCTGCGCCGGTGGCGATGTCGCAGCTTTGGCGAATCAAAACAGGGAAGGACCTGCAGGTCAAAGAAAGTCTGTCGATTACTTCGGTCTCGAATACAAGTTGGACCACTACATCGCGACATACAAGAAGCCTTATATCGCTTTTATGGATGGTATCACGATGGGTGGTGGTGTAGGATTGAGTATCCACGCACCTTTCCGAATCGCGACCGAGAGGACAGTTTTCGCCATGCCTGAGACCACCATTGGCTTCTTCCCCGATGTTGGGGCGTCTTTTTTCATGCCTCGGATGCCTGGCGCTGTAGGGACATACCTCGCCTTGACGAGCGACCAGTTAAAGGGCGCCAACGTGTTCTATTCCGGCGTCGCAACCCACTACCTGCATTCGACGAGTCTCCCGAGCTTGGAAGCCCGTCTCGGTGAATTACGGTTCCGAGACTACGATGACATGCACAAGCGACTCTCCATCATCGAGATGACTATCGAAGAGTACGCCACAGGCCTGCCTTCAAATGAGCCCATACTTCTCGGTGGCCAGCTCCGACAGGCTATCGACCGCTGTTTCTCCAAGACCACTGCTCCCGAGATCATTGCCGCCTTGAATGAGGAGGTCAGCCGAGATGGCCCCACCAAGGAGTGGGCGGAGAAGACCCTCCATACCTTGTCGCAGCGATCACCTACGAGTGTGTACGTAACCCTCAAGCAGATGCAAGTCGGCAGGGACTGGACCATCTCGGAAACCTTCCAGAGAGAACACCAAATCGCCGCCAAGTTCATGCAGCACGGCGACTTCACTGAGGGTGTCACAGCGCGCTTGATATCAAAAGAGAAGCCCAAGCCCGCACCAAAATGGAACCCCGCCAGCCTCGACGACGTCAAGCCCGAGGACAAGATCGAGAATCCCTTTTTCCAAGTCGCTGCGGATCTGCCTAAACTAAATCTGCTCGTTGATCGTGACTACGATGATTACCCTTATAGATCATTCGGTGTGCCTACTGAAGCCGATATCGAGCTTTACCTTTTGGATGCGGGAGAGCAGACGGCGCAGCAGGTTGTTGATCATTTTGTTCAGCTGAAGAAGGGAAGACAGGGTATCGCTGCTATTGTGAAGGAAATCTTGAGCCGCAAGACGACGCGCCATGAACATGGTGTCATCACGTGGAATGCAGAGGCATGAAAAAGAGAGATGAGTTATAAAACACGGATACACTATACTGTAAATAATCTGATGAAGCTGTCTGCTGTGTAAAATATATTTCACTTTGATTAATCTGATGATGTTAAAAAAATGTTTGTGATGTGCTTGTTGCGATGAGATGACAATTATATAACTACATATGTACAGTGGCGTATGTGGATGGTTTAACTTCAAAAGGGGGCGTATCGCAATTCACGATCGCAAAAGTTCCATTTTGGTTGGAGATGAGACCTGGGAATGGCTTCTCCAATTCTCTGTTCTGATAATGGTGTGTTGCGATGAGACGTTTGAGTCATATTAGGTACAACTTCACTCGGGGATAAGGAATTGTGGGGTTCCGGTTGAGATGGATAGATGAGAATTGAAGGGCAAAAGGAAAGAGTATAAATACATCGGTCCCTCCCCGGATTGAATGAGAATGGCAAGAAAATCCCACCAGTTTACATCTTCGATTCGGTGTGGCAAAGCAACTTTTCTGGCCCGGATTCCTGCCTAGGTTTGCATGTCAAGTTGCCAGAGTCTCTCAATCATCACTCCCGTGTCTCTCTCATCAGTGTGGTAGGCCGGGGCGCTAGCGGCAGCCAACAGCATTCAAGTCTTAAAGGAGCTCCCGAGTGGAGTCCACTTACCCTGGAAATCAATACTGGCTCTTGCACGCTTCTATCCATCGAAATTGCTTCCCGGGCTTGCTCCGCTTTTCTTGCACGGTCTTGGCGCGGTATCTGCTGCAAGGTCCACTAATAAAGAGGTGGCTGGGGTTCCACTTCTCTTATCGATCCAGCTGGGTGACGTCTTACGCGGGTCGAAAACGCCGTGGAACAGCCTGAGGCGCGCAACAGTTTCTAGCATTGAATGCTCCAACGCTCAGCTAGCGCGAAATTCCCCACTACCTAGACGCGTGCTGTAGCGCGTTGCTTTCGAGGTACCTACGCGCCCCCATTAAACTTGGCCTGCAATCTTGTACCTCCAGCAACCAACAATACCTCTCAACTCCCTCCAAGCCTTCAAACCTTCTTCACATTCACCTTCACCCTCCCACTCTTGATATCTCTACACCCACGCCAACAACACTTTTCAATTATTCTTCCTCCTCGACGACTCTGAAAAATATACATACGAAGCAATTGTATATTTCCTGTCTTTATAGATTTCTTAATCAGCTGCATTGAGAGCGGCAGTTGTGGGACTTTTGCGTGAGTGTTGAATAGGGCGCTTGTCACGTCCTGCACCTCTCGACGTGTGTTTTTCATTCTTCTCTTCTTCAACCTCTTGTTTGGACGAACTTGACACGCTGCCACGACCTATTATAATGATAATTTCTACACGATAACAACTTCTTCAACTTCAAAACCTCCCAACTATCAAATCTTACAATCATAATTTCCCCGCGAATGGTGGCATCTGTTGGCGATTCTCCCTGACATTCCACACCACCACACCAATTGCCGACAACCAATTGGCTCGCCGAAATGTCACAGCACGCCGCCAATTCTTGGGGCAATGCAGCCTCGCCCCCTCACGAGGAGGGTGGACTTCAAATAAGACCTATGGGGTGTAAGGTTTAACCAGTCGTTCTAGCTTTATCTACAAGTGCTGACATGGCTTGCTACTACAGTGAAGGTTCATTACACCTTTGACAAAGATAACCAAGAGCGATGCCTGGCCCGATGGCCTCACATATTAAACATACAGACGATAGGGATGGAGTCACAAACAATTGGTGTGGTCGACATGGGCATTTGTCTGCAAGCTATCGCCGAATGCAGCCCCGAGTTGGCAGGAGATGAAAACAGGGACTTCGCCATCTACGCTACCGACTACTCAGAACCCGACACGCCGTTAGCAGGACAGGGTCTCCTGTCACGAGAACTCAATCCTGGCCCGGCACGCCACGAGCCGAAGATGATCACGGGACGCGTCACTAAAAACATACTTGCCATCTATGGCCGCGGTATACAAGAGACGCTCGAGGTCAAGCTTAAGCTGTCGGTTGTTCCCAAACTGATACGGCAAGACTCAATGTCACAGATGCAATCTATGCCACCCCAGCGCACTCTGACCCCGTCTGCATCCATGGCTTCGGACAACGCCGAGTGGAATCCCTTCATGAATAACCAGCCGGGTGCTGGCCAGAGGCAATCCGCTCCACCAATGCCTATACACCAACACTCACAGTCGATGTCGTCCCACATACAAGGACCTCCCCCGCCTTACGACTCGAGTTTCGAGGTGAGGAACGACACTCCAGTGCGAGAGTTCCAACCTGTAGCACCAGCGCCGAGCAGCCGCCCCGGTTCGGTTGGTCCAAACTCGAGAGGGCAAAGCGCTCCTATAAAATCACAGACACCGATCCCAGCTCCGGTTCGGCCTAGTCCGCCAGCGGAGCCCATGACAGCCAACCCACCTGCGCCAAAACCCGTTCCTAAGACGCAGTCACAGTCTCGGCCCCGATCTAGGACATCGAGCCGACCACCGACCGGCAGGCCTAGAGGACGGCCACGGAAAAGACCTCTCGCAAGTGAAGGAAATACATCTGGGTATGAGGATGGTACGGATGGTGATGATGGTCCTTCCCGTGGCAAGAAGAGAGCCACCACTATGCAAGTTGAGCGGAGCAACTCTGCTACTTTCGGTTCGCAACCAGAGTCTCTTCGCGTAACGGCTAGCACTGCTGGATCCCTTCGCAACTTTCGGCCAGTTGCTGCGGCTGGAAACCCCACGAGTGGTAACCACCTTCAAGAGATTCCCAGGGCTCCTACACCGGTTCCAGAACCACGACTTCCTGGACAACCTCCTCGACGACCTACCCAGCTAAGTAATTTGAGACGTCAGTCGATGACCAGTCAATCGGGAAATGGAATGCCATATCCGACTCATCTAAGCGCTAGTCGCTCCTTCAGTCAGGATGCTCAGTCGCCGGTTGACTCTCCAGTTCCGTCGCCGATGAGTGATGAGCCAAGTCCGGTAGACATTACTTCTTCGCCTCCAGTGCCCAGGTCTGCGATGTATAGTGCACATTCCAGCCCTGCGCCTTCGAGCCCGATATTACCACCCATACCGGTACCTGCTTCCCAGCCCGATTCTGGATTCATGAGCGGTGGATTGGACGACAACCAGACAGATCTCGATAGCATGATGAAACCGCCTCTGGAGCCCAGTCTTCCTCCACCACCGGTCCTGGTCAAACCGAAACCGCGCCGGAGTCGTGCTAAGAAACAGGAACCGCAACCTGAGCCGAGCCTGAAGATTCACACCGAGACTCCTGGCCCACCCGAGTTACTGCCGCAGACATCACTGTATAACCCGCCTCCGGTACGACAAAAAAAGTCGACCGTCTCAACACCTTTAGCCACCCCTGTGACGACGGAACCTACGACGACACATTCAAGGCACCCATCAGCAGCGCCGACACCCCAGGAGGCTCCTCCAGCAGGTACTAATGGAGATCACCAGATGCAAAGCGAAGCACAGCATCTGCATAGTGAGTTCCAACCTATGGATGCCGAGGCGCAGCATGTACAAGCCGAGTTTCAGAACTTGGTGAAAGGAGGGGGATTGTCAGCGGCTGAGTCGCAACCCACGTACGACTATTTTCAGTTCCAGCAGTTAGACGAAAAAGCTCAGCCGTCAAACGTGCAGAATGATGAGCACCAGACGCAGACGCCCGAGCAACCGCAAGCCTTGATGGCTAACATTGGTTTGGCGGCTTTTGGACCTGCTTTGAACGAACTGGAACTTGATACACACTGGTTGCTCGGAACCACGGATGATCAATTTGAGCCTGAAGCGTGCTTGGATGAGTTAAGTCCAATCGGCGACACACCCATGCAAGACCCATTCATTGCTGAGAATGAATGCAAAATGGAGCCTCCAGCAATCCCAACAATGCGATCATTCACTGAGCAATCTGCAGAACCTGAATTACCACAGATTCCAGCTAGCGACCCTGTCTTGCCTATGTTGAATCAGAACATTCCTATGTCGGAGGATCTTCATCCCCAAACAGACGCTGTAGATGGCGTGGATTCCAAGATGAACAAGAATTTTGTCAAAAGACAGGCCATTAAGCAGAAACTAGAGCAGGCAGTGGCTTCAGGTGTTGTGCCCTCGTTTTGTTCAAACTGTGGAGCTGTTCAGACGCCTACATGGCGCAAGATCTGGAAGCAAGAACATCGTGGCGTCCCTGCATATCACGAATACTCGGAGAAGCCTGGCCATGTAACGGCCATCAATGTGCTCGAGAGGGATGAAAATGACACTCCCACAGTATATGAAATGATCAAGAAATCTCTCGGTCCTGCGGACGATAAGACGAAATGGACCGAGATTTTACTCTGCAACCGTGAGTCATGCCGGCGAAATTTTCGATCTAATAACTTGATTTCTAACTCTTTGTGAAGCATGTGGGATTTGGTTCTCTAAGTGGAAAGTTCATCGACCGCCAGAAAAGTGGGAGAAGGATGCGGAAAGACTCAATCAAACCCGCAAGAAGCGTCCAGTGGGAGGTGCATCACGATCTCGAAAGGGTCGTACCAAGAGTGATGCCCAGATGAACTTGACTTCAGAGATGTGCCTCCCAACCGATCCTATGGGGCCGCCGGAGTCTGAGATATCGCCTCCAGATGGATTCTCCCAGCCATGCAACTTAGAGCAGAGCGAAAATGTATCGGAGAAAGGATCAGGTCGTAACCGCAAGCGACTTGCCACAGAGCCACTCGATCAAGGATCAACACATTCTCGAGCCTCTCGAGCTAGTGGCACAGCAGGTAGCCCTATTAATCTTGACGATGAACTAGGTATCACACGGCGTCTACTATTTCCTTCACCCCGCAAAGACGGAGAGCAGAAGATCCTGGGTGAAGTTGCTGTTAACATCGTTCAAACCGGTCCTAAAGTCGTGATCAGCGAGATCGAGTCAGCAGAGAAGAAGAACATGAGCCGGCCTAGAGACCAGACCCCCGAACCGATGAACACGGACTTTTCCGATCTCTTCGGACCGACGCCGCGACCGTCTACTCCTCCGCCTAGGGCTGCTGCCAATAACGGTCCTTTCAAAACTCCTACGCGGCCCACTCCGAGTCACCGACCAGTTACCAGAAGCGTATCTAAGAGCATGCGCTCTACAAGATCGCTGAACTCCCCTAGCCAATGTTTCCTCGAGCAAACACCCACCCGAAGCACTCCTCGCCGGACGACAATGGCAACACCAAGTCATTCCACCTCACTCCTCCGACGGTCCCCCCGACATTTACCTTTAGGGATGCAACTCCCATCCGAGGCTATCGCCGAGCACGAGGGGCTCAATACGCCCCTTACCCGCTCCATCTGCCAGATGCTTAATGTGGGCGCTATCTCTGCGATAGAGAGTCCAAGAGGGTTTAACATCAACAATGTTAGTAAGGGGATGTACGACTTTGGTGGCGGTGTTTGTGGACCCGCTCAGTCAGATGGGGTCGATGATGCGAGGTATTTGGGCGTGGGCGATTTCGATTTCGCTATGCTTCATAGCCACACGGATGGTGGCACGGATCCGATTATGCCGAGCTCACCGCCGATGCTCAGGGGGCGAGGCGGCGAGGTGAATATGGATTTTGGCGGCAGCCTGTCGGTGGGCGACTTTGATTTTACTTCTGAGTTGGGACTTACGGAGGCGAGTCCAAGAGCGAAACGCCGGACGCCGGTGAAGAATCCTACCAGTAACCCTCGATCCTAGGAGTACTGTTGATAAGGGGAAGGTGGCGGCGTTGTCCATGGCAGCGCGCTGCTTATTGCCTTGCCTTGCTTTGTCCGTCTCTGCTGGTTTGCTCGACTCAAACACGACGCTTTCGCTCATGACTCGATGAGCTTGAAAGACATACCTACCCCTATTCCTACATCCTCTACAACTTCCGGCAAAAATCTCCCGACGTATACTAGCTCCTTGTATACGATCCATTCCTCAACAAAACATGGAGTCCTGTGTTTTTTCTTGCGAAAAGTAAAAGGCGTTCTAGGTGTCAGGCACAGGCAGCATGGAAAGAAAGCCTATTTGATCTGGTTTGATTTTGTCGTTGATAGACATACCCCTGTTTACGGTTGTTTACGGTCTTTTTTTTTTTCACTTCTTCTTCTACGGTTGAAGTTGCCCTGTGTGTTGTTCGATTCCCATGGCTATTGCTTGTCGAGAGAGCAATGGGACAAGAAAAGGGGCAAAGGGAAGGATAAAAGTGTTGTGTATGAAGGGAGGAAAACAGATGTGTCTGTGCCTGTGCCTGTGGTAACGGTGCAGTGCAGTGGTCGATGTGTATATAGGCTTCAAAACAGATAGGCCAGATCTGGCTTGAGGGATAATGTCAATGAAGGAAGTTGAGGATACCCTATCTCCTTGATAACCTGATCTCAAGTGCTTGCTTTCTCGTGTGCATGTGGCGCGTAATAATGAAGCGGAATGTGCCCCGTTCTGTCGGGTTGTGGTAGGTACTTACTTGGGAGGTATGTTGGGAGTGAGTAAATCGGCCGTTCTTGGGTATTTGAATTGATTGAGCTTGTATATGTTTTTGCATGTCTTGAATGTATGATGATGAGACTTGCGTCGCAAGGGTTATGGTTTTTGGGTTTTGGGGTCGGCGAACTGTTCATTCCAATTTGTGCTTGTGCTCTTATACTGATGGTGTATGTCGGTACTCATTTGTTTGGTCACCCTCAGGAAAAATCTTCGCTATATTAAAAAACCATGTAGATAGGGAGGGAGGTAGGCATTGCTCATCATCTTCTCTTATCTCATTTCGGTAGTACTAACATCTATCTCTAGGTCTTGGTGATCCATACAATCCTTGTTCATATCGGCTCATCGCATCTCGTCTCCCGTCTTAGTCAATCCCATCTCATCTGTGAACTCACTCTTCCCCTCGCCCCCCCTTGTTCTCGACTCTAAGTTCTTTTTCTTTATCTTCCTCATCTTGGATAAGTATCAACCCATCTCTCTTTCTCTACCTAGACCTTACTATCATCGATTTTGGGCCCCGGCTCAAAAATACACGCGATCCGCCAACGACCGCTCTCGTCTACACGCATGGCTATTGATGGCGTGCTACCGTTATGTTTATCTTTGCCTTTGCCTTTGCCTTTACTTTGCTGTTGAAATGCGAACGGGAACTCTGCTAAATCAGCCTCTTCGAAAAAATTACCCTCGCCTAGATTGTCGTTCCCATTGCCCGCTATCCCGGCTAGGATAACGGCGAGTAAATCCTTTTCCCGCTTTCGCGCCCGGAGCTCGGCGGCTGTCGCGAGGTTTCCGGACCGGGTACGGAACAAGCGAGGAGAACGGGTCGAGGGGGGCGAGGGGTATTGAGCAGAAGGGGATGGAGATGGAGATGGAAAAGGGTTGAGCCCACTTGGTGTTGGGGGTGGTTGCTGTTTGGGGGTCGAAATGATTTTGGGGGAAAAGGATGGGAAAGTATTCTGTCTTTGTGTTTGTTTTATGGGCGGAGTGGGAGAGGGGGGTTGTTTTGAGAATATGTCACGGCGACGCGGTGGTGTCGTCTGGGTTGCTGCGTTGGTGTACCGATTTCTTTGGACACTTGGGGAGCTTGTGATAGGGGACGACTGGGTAACTGACGTTTTGCTTGGCTTAGATCGTGGACTGGACGTATGGTTCTGATCAAAGTCGTAGTCAGGTTGACGTGAGTGTTCATACGAAAACTCAATCTCATCAATATTGTTATGTTCATTTTCATGGTCCAGGCGATTCGCGTGGGAAGGATGGGTATCATCATCAGAATCGAAGTCATAAAGATCATCAGGCACACTGGGATCCTCGGGAGGGGGGTCATTAGAAATAGAAACGGGCGGCAGACTACGACGGTCATCAATCACAAGCCGTGACAACTCTTCATCTAGTGAATTCGCAGAACTAAGTAGGGAGTCCGGGGATGAAGACGATTGGCGGGATGGATGGATGACCGGAGCAGTGGCCAGCGAGGATGAAGGTTGACTCTGAAAAGGGCCATCAACGGAAATAGCAAGGCGCGAGAGCTCATCATTGAAAGAAGATGATGAACTGATGGTATCATTGTCCGAGTCGGTAAAAGAATAGGTACTTGGTACAGTGGCTGGTCGAGAAGGGATCTGGGCTCCGTGGTACTGAGATTGTGATTGGGATTGAGAGTGAGATTGAAGCTGCGAGGATAATGAGGTTTGTTGTTGTTGAGGAGTCAAAGGTCCAGAATCAAACGATGCTTGTGGTACAGAATTGGCCGACCAACCCAGAGAAACACGTCCGCGTACGAACCGTCAGTGCATGCCACCGCCGTTCTCAAATACGAAGAGCTCCTTGTACTGATGGGTCACGTCAACGACGGCTTGTGCGACGTTGTAGTCTGCATTCCCTAGTTAGATGCCTGAGACCTACAGAGGAGAAGGCGGAGGGAGGCGGGGTGGGTGAGGGCGGCAGGGAGGCAGTTAGACGAACCGATATCAGCACCAAGATCCATCGCATTGTAAACCTTGATAGAGTGATCGGGCATGACCTTGCCGATGATTTGAGCACCGTTGCCTGCCATGAGGTGAGATTCCTAGATCGTGCGTGTCACGTCAGCTAGGATGCCCAAGTTATCTTCGCTTTGTTGCGTTCACCTCGTCATGACAGGTTGAAACTCACGGCGGTCAGGGAAATATTGACTTGTCCACCAGCATCGATGATAGCAGAATCACCACGTAGCTGCATGACCTGGCCCACTACCATGACGTTCCGGTCCACGAAGGACGGAATCAAGGCAGCAGAGACGCGGGGTGTTGATACGGACTCCATTCTTTCTTTGACTGGTATGGAAGATCAGAGCTACGTAAACGAATGTATGTGTTGTAGATGGAGAGAGTGTGCCTTGTTTCTTGACGAAGGATGGACTGCCTAGAGCAATGCGTGGTGGGGGAGGTTAGGACGAAAACGTGGGGAGCCAGTTGCCGTGATGCGGGAGCGCGTTTCAGGGTACCGCGTCGTTCCTGCCCCGCGATCCGGCGCAAAAAGTTGTCGCGCGCATGGCCGCTGGTGTCAGCTGCTGAATTAATTGACGGTTTGTTCCGGGTCAACCCGATTATTCCCGGATCAATCCTGATTGCCCGACCTGTCGATCTGCAAATGGGCATTTCGACCTACATCGCCAAGGTATCGAAAAAGTCAAGGAAATTATAGTTTCTGAGTTATTTGACGCAGCAGGTTTTTTTGAGGCATTTTCAGAAACTCTGCTTGTGACTCTGGGTGGTTCCCAGTATTTCATGTCTACCACATGCCGAGTGTACAGCGGTTGGGTTTCTACAGGCCTTTCAGACAGCAGCGTGTCCCACCAGTGTAGTGCGATACTCCCGAAGATGTTTGGATATTTGAGCATTGAGGCAGATATTGCGATCAATCCGCCTCGTTGACAAATATCTCGTCGGCAAGAGATCTTTGTTTGTTTCTGCATTTCCAGAGATAATCGGCTGCAGCTGTCTAAAGTGGACATGACGATCATCACAGTTTTGAGACGCCCAGAGTTGTTTCTTCTGGGATGCTCCACTAGCGACACAGTCAGGAAGCTGCACGTAGAGTTTCGTAAATCGACCAGCTACAATCAACCTCTCAAGGCCAGCTGATAAGTTGTGCATGGTTAATTGACTGGTTTAATGCACATTTGAGTTATTCCCGCATTCAATCGGTCGAGGTTGATACTCGAATAGAGTTGCCTGATACTGCAGGTATTCTTGCCACTGTGGTCGCGCAGTCCGACATAGCCTATTTCGTACAAATGCAAGCAAATTAGGAAGGTTTCTAGAAAGAGAAGCCACATCCTTCGGCGAGTTTAGAGTGGCTGGGGACCGGTTGTGTCGTGGCGCTGGCTGCGCCGTTGCGTTTCTCAGTAACATCTATGCTGATCCGGGTCCGATGCTCATAATTCCGCGGGCCTTGGTCACCTAGCAAGCCTAGTACTTTTGGGCCCCGATCTGAACCAATTCGTAGTATACTACCAATCCACTGCTTGTCATTGGTGAAATTGACATGGTCCCCTATTTTATTTTTGGAGTAGAAAGCCGCCACCCCGCCGACACCGACTTGGGTGCCGATCGTGTAGGGCCGCCAATCATCACTGCCCAAATTCGGCAACTATAGCTCCCCCCCCCATCGACATTGACTTTGAAGCTCCAAACTCTCTGCATACATGCAAGCAAGTAGTTCCAGCGCGTCGGCTAGGTACAAGGATTACTTGCATTCAACCTGACCGCATCTTCAATTCAGTGACGCGTCTAGTTTCTTCTTAGAGCCAGCGATCAACATGTGCTTGTCCCTTTGTAACGTTCCCCGTCGGAAACCTGCCTATAACCTCCCAGAGCTATGCTGTGCCGCTAGCATTGAGACATAATCGGTTCCTGGTCTAGCTGCGCTCGTGACACGCTCATTTTCCGAGATGAATTCGTCACGAAAGACTGTTTAATGCCTTCTTTGTTCCCGGTCGACGCCGTAACCGATGGCAAATGCTATGAAGACTGTATGGCCCATTGTCGATCTTCGCTCTCATAAGAGTGGCGGCTATGGAGAGGATCAGCCTACCAAGATACATCATAGCGCTGAAAATATCTCGCGGTCTCGCCCATTGCTATCTCGAATGTCGCAAACAGACCACTCGGCTGCTATCCGAATGTATCGCAGGGTACACCAAGAGAGAAAAGACCGCTCGTTGAGATGGGGGAACTGACAGAGTTCATGAGCCCCTAGGTTCATGTACCAATCAGACTTTCAGCTCTCGCATATTGATGAACCCAAATTTCGGATCTGGCCAATGACATTTCACCCCTTCGCCAACTTCTAGAGTCTCTAGGCCGGGAATCCTCTACTGCCAAGTATAGTGAGATTGGACGGGAGGATTGGTCAGGGCTGTAGACCGCTACCCAAGTGCTTGCTTTCGGCATCTCGTTCCTGGGAGGTGCTCAGCACCGGCAGATCCTCTTATCAGGCACAATCCCATGAGCTGTATATCCCCCAAGAGTGGCAGCGCTTGTGCTATGTTCCGGATACTCGGCTCAATATCGTTGCGTGTCATCGTTCTCTTGAGCTGAAAATTTCTATCCTCCACCGATCATAGATCCTGGGATGAATCATTGCTCTCGATCCACTTTTGACATGAACCTTCCTCCTCTTTGACAAGTTGTCATCTGATGTTTCTCGACCTGGTCCAGACTCTGGGAAGGTCCGCATCTGCATGTGGAGATACGCAGTCATTTGCAGCCGGTGGAGGGCGCTCCAAAAGACGAGACAAGATCTCGCTCATCGCCACATTCCCCGAAGTAGGTCCATCTATTCCTAATAGCCCCGTCTCTCAGAGCATCTCAACACAAATAGTAAAAGAAGAATGTGTGCCCATGGAGTTCCAATTGATTACCCCTGACGAAGCAGCGCGGGTGGCTTAGTTGCTTCTTTTGCCCCGTCCATATCATGTATCTTTCAAGTGTCAAGTCAGCTTTAACGCCCGCTCCCGTCAAGCTTGAAATATAGACAAAGTACCATACCTCATACCCTATCGATTCCATCTTCCTGTTCATAGCGCCCGTGTTGGGCCGAGGCATACATCGCCATAAGGCTCTCCCTCACAATACGACAGGCCCCCAAGCCACGTTTCCGAATGCTTACTTCTTACCCACTTCCTCACGCTGTCAGGGCCTTGTTGTAACCCTACCACTCCTCTGACCAACTTCGCCGAACCTCAAAGACCTATCACCGACATATTTTCAAACTTGCGAACAAGCAGTAACTTAAGGGAAACTGGAGGAGCCCGATTGAGGGGTTGGGGAGTGAGAGTTTCGCTCTGAGCTTGACGTGGCAGCATTGGCTCTGTCAGCTGCTGCTCCGCATCCCTGTGTCGTGCATAAAGGAGGTCTAAGTTAAGAAACTTTACCGCGGGTATGTACGTTACCTCAACCTTAGTACTCAAGCTGGCTTTATTCATAGACAGAGTAATGTCTATTACGAGATAAGCCAACATGGTTTCGATCCCTCATCGTCAGATTTTCCTTCCTCGCCGAAACCCCCCGACGTTTTTACTCATTGCAACATCTATTCTCGTCAACAATTCCAGTTGGTGATTGTTGTACAGAATTGGCTGCACAACTAATTAAGCTGCGTACATATCAACTAATAGATTTCAGCTATTTCAGTACCCTGCCACGTTTTTAATCCTGCGGGTGGGATTCCGATGCACCCAACTAGTCACCGCCTTATCGTCGTGGAATGCTACCATATCTCTGCACCGTTGCAACCGCTGCCAGCCCTATAACCGCTCACCGCTCACCCCGTCAAGTCCTACTGTCACCACATGATCTTCACAGGATATCGATAACACTCCCGAAAAAAAAGATGGACGCAACACCGAGTTATCCGCACTTCATCGTACCCGATGATGGTGAAGATGAATTCAGGCTCTTCGATCCCGAAGATAACCCCGGGATGCTGTACCAGAGCACCACCTTGGCGTCATTCCCCAACAGTATCGCATTGCACACACCGCCAATTACCTCGAACCATCTCTCGGCATTCACATTCATACCAAGAGGCCCTTTGAACTCTCCTTCCAATCACATCCCCTCGCCGCCATTATTCTCAGCATCGGCGAAGTTTGAGTCTCCAGGATTATCAAGCGGATCTTCGTCTACTCCCGAGACGCATTCCTCTCAGCAATTAATAACGCCTGAGATCACCTCAGGCAATAGGCATCATCTAGTCGGTGGGTCACCAGACATACTGCAGAGCTTCCATGATACAGAGCTACTACACCCACACCCCTCATCGGGGTCGTCATCGAGGAGAAGGCGACGAAGCAACGGGAAGCATTTGTCGCCTAACCTGCATCCATCATCCGCCCATGGTCATCACCCGCATCACGGCCAGCACCCCTATGGTCACTCCCAGCATGGGCCCCATGACTACGCTGCCCACGACGATCGCGGCAACCCCCGCCTCGCCCCCTCAACCCAGCGCAATAAGTCTCTCGAGCGCAACCGTATCGCGGCAATGAAATGCCGCACCAAACGCAAAGAATGGGTCCACGACCTCGAAGAGACCAAGACCGAGCTCGAGACTCAGAACTCAACTCTGCACCTCGAGCTCGACGGCCTCAATCACGAGGCATCCCAGATCCGCGCCCAACTAATGGCACATGCCAACTGCAATGATTGCAACATCGACAAGTGGATTGAGAACGAGGCGAAGAGGTTCGTTATCGGTACCGGCGAGCGGTATGACCAGATGCTCGCTGCAGCTGCGAGTCAACAGATGCAGTTCGGAGACCAGTACCAGCACCAGCACCGAAATGCGAGTATTTCGTCATCATCCGTGGGAGTCGGTAGCGATTTTCATCACCAGCCCGGTCCGCCGTCGTTGGCGAGAACTGCGTCGTCGGAGCAGCAGTATCACCAGAGTCCGCCGTCCACAGCGGCAGCCGTGTCACCCTCCTTTTATGATTATGATTATGATACTATGCCTGGGCCTGGAGCTTTTGAGATCATTGAGCCACAACAGCATCAACATCAGCATCACCGGAGTTCCCGAAATCATGGCCAGAATACCCCTGGTGCCGGTGCCGGTACTGATGATGGGACGGATTACGACGGCATGCCGTTGGCGGCGTATGATCGGTCGCTTGCTTGATTGATTGATTGATCAATTAATTGATGAGGGGAGGTCTGCGTGAAGGGTTGAGGTTTTGTTCTCTTTCGTCGTTAGATGATGGCGAACTGTGAAGTGACGATCAGTGGGTCCTCGTCTAGTCAGTCGGTCAGTGGGACTGGATAGTGTTGGCATTGCTTTGGGGCGGATTGAAGTCCGCCTATCACATATGGTTATTGTCAATTTATTTTTCGTTTCTACCTACTGGCAGCTGATGCTTGCCCGCTTTATACCCAAATGTTTAATTCACCCCTTTCCTGTCTTTACCCCTCATTCCTGGTTGTTGAACCGCGAGTTGGTCCTGTCTTTGGGCACGATGGAACGATCACGATGTTTCGTAAGTGCAGGATGAATGGGATGAAGTTGAATGAAGCGGACGGACAGTATTTTATGAACCGTACATACCGAGGAACAAACATAGTGTTGGCGTTGGAAACAGAGTTGGATGTGTTGCTGCAACATAGTATATAGGTGGCTCACGTGTCGAGTGGTAGTATAGCTAATAGCTGTCATTGAGGAATCTTGGACGATAAGTACCTACTTAGTCGTTTGTGTTCGTTATGTGAGACGGTGCTCTCCGAGCTATTCGATTGGTTCAATGGGAGGTCATCCATCATGGGTCAACCTCTACTCAACTAGCACTACTAGGTATCTAGTTGGTAATCATATTTCGTCTCGCCCCTCTCCCTGATAATTGTCTTTGGTTCTCCTGTGCAAGCATAAACACGGGCCCTTAGTGATGTTTCCGTCTGATTTTCGGAATAACTTTCCCTTACAAATCCAGCTACCGCTGACGCGGTTTCAGGTCTTTGAATGGTGCCCTCTAGCAAGAGATCCATGACACAAAATGTCTTCTCATTTGTCAGGCACAAGTATAGTAGTATACTCGGTGATTCTATCGGGCATCTGGCCCAAACACATCGATATCATTCAGGCAGGAGACCCAGAAGATAAAGTGTACAGTGTTCTTAGAATATATCGTAAGTCTAACTGGGGTATAGCCTGTATTTAAGTTGAAGACCGATCTGGTTGCTGGCATAATAGCATATAAATCGATCAAAGAGCCATTCGCCATCGGCTATCGCCTCAGTGTTCAGCAGATATTTAAACCGGCTGCGATGGTTGATTTGGCTGCTTTACCAGATCTCGAATATCTATGCTTTGTGGGCGATAGGTCACAAAACCAGATTCCAAACCTTCCGATTTGGGTGCCCGATTTCTCTCAGAAGTCCCTTCAATCGAAATCAGGTCCGAGTTTGAGGGCTCAACACAACCTACACCACTCAAGGTAAGGCGCGCAAGCCCCTAAATGGCTCTAGGAACTAAAAAATCAATGAATTCTTGTGACATGAACACTTATGCATAGAAACAAATATGAGAAAAAGCTCAACTGGGAATTAAATTAATGACTACTAGGTTGTTGATCACTCTGGGTGTGCCCTCGCTGGAAGCTAGGCTAACTAACTGCTAAAAGCAACGCAATAGGTACTTATGTAATCACCACCCCCTATTTCACCGTGGGAACCTTTCCAACCAGGAAACAGAACATTGCATGCAGCATCCGGCTTGGAAACACTGCTGTGGATAAACTCCGCCCATGACCATGTGATTATGCTCAGAGCTTCGACAGTCGATGTCATTTCAAACACGTGTAATCCGTACTGGACAGTTGAGGACAAAGAGGGCATGGCAGAGTTTTTAAGAATTCCATTCCAACTCGCAGGTTCCGTGACGATGTAAACCGAGCATATGACGTCCACGGTCCTCCGGCTCCTAGCAGCAGATGGCTTCCAGCATGTGGACCTTGATTCTCGCGTCAAATCAAAAGTCCTCTTTGCCCAGTGGTTGTTTAATAATTTGATGTACTGCAACCAGGCGCACCGAGGATCGACTGAGTCACGCCTCGCATTTTGGCGGGATATAGAGTCCCAGATCCCTTTAATGGCTGAGACACAGGACATTCAGTCCTATGTCCTTGAAAAAAAAAAAATTACAGGGGCCAACAACAGAACAGGCACAGCTGTGGACAGAGCGAGTGGATATCGAGATAGCTCTTAAAGGGCAATGGAGAGTCAACAGCGGCGCTTCTCTCAAACGACCCAAGGGTTGATAGGAATCGGTTCACGTACTGTTGAGGTCGGAGACGAAGTAATGTTGTTCCAAGGGGCTCGCGTCCCGTGTACTTTCCGTCACCCCAAAAAAACAATCGCGATGTCTTAGAGTTGGTGGGCGAGGCGTATCTGCATGGTTACATATTTGGCGAAGGACTCGCCGAAGAGAATTGAAACAGACGAGAATAACGGTTTACTAAGAGTTTAGAGAACATTTATTCTTAGACGTGTTTAAGTAAATCAAACAAGGTCCTCGTACTTCAAACAGCATTCCCGTACCAATTTAAAGAAGGTACTCAAAATAGAAACTCCGCAATAAATTCTCCAAATCTATCGGACTTTCACTGTTCGATTTTTGTAACGAGGATCACAGAATAAGACCATCTAAAGGGAAGATGCTTTGATTGACAAGCTCTCTGTAACTTAGTCACCTAAATTCAACATATCCATCTAAAAGATGTACTACCATCAAGACAAAGCCTCAATCTATCTTCAAGGACTTATTGATGGTCCGATGGTCTCGGTCGAGTTTCTTATTGCTTGATCAAAGTTGACGAAAATAATCAAAACAGAAGGTTACGCAGGAGTATAACGAGATACTGCCATTCGTGCTTAAGAAGTTCGAACAATGCCATCATCATACCATCGTGATATCAATCTCCGGATTCGACAACACCCATTCCACATCCGCCACGACCATCATCCCCAAGCGATAGAAGCTACCATCTTTGTTACGATTCAGTATCAAGCCCTCTTGTCGTGTTAATGCCAAGCACCAACATTCCTCAACCATCTCGCCCGGAATGTCGAAGCACCCGACGCCGACAGTTTTGATATTAATCTCCTCTCTGACTACAGCGGTTTCATCAATAACTGAAGTATCAACCTGCTCAAACGGAGCTTGTCTGGTCGCTGTGAGGATGATGGGGTTTGCAAAAGCTGCGTAGACGGATTTTATCAGTATCCATTTTAATAGTGCGCCTTTGATTGCACAGTGTGAAGTCTCGCAAAACCACGCCTGTAGCTTTCGAGGCTCAGGCTAGGGCTGATACTTCTCGGGAAGAGTGAGGATGAGGGAGCTATGATGTAAATGCAAGAGGGCTTACTATGTGAGGGTAGCTTAGTACTAGGTAATTCCTCAGGCCACCTGCATTGAACCCGAGCAGGTCGACCGATGATCCGAAGCTCGCAGCTCTCGATATACACCTCAGTAGCATGGCACGCGAGATCTTTAGTCCATCCCTGAGAGCTCGCCCGACGTACCAGGAATTGCGACGGGTCATATCTAGCCTGGTATCGGTCAATAGTCTCGACGTGGATCTGGCCTACGACTGCGGCCCAGCACCAGGATGGGACCTTCGCTTCCTGCCTTCGGTAACATTGAGGCTTCAGTGAGGACCTAGCGGCTCCTATTTTGTTCTTCCACGGATACCAGAGGAGGCTTCGAACAAGATCGACTTCCTACTGTTGTGCTGGTGGTAAGTCGACGGCTCCAAACTAGGTGAATGAATCCTTCCTCAAAGAAAGGAAACCAAGGACTCGTTGATAGATAGTGACACTCACATGACCAGCTAGATAACGCGAGCGGATTTGAGGTTTGAGGTCCTGCGCCAGTCCGCTCAAAGCAGCGAAGATGTCATCTTCATTCGCCAAGGAGCGCCGGGTATATCCCGTGAGGATAGTGCGATACCAATATATCAACATGCGTCGCTGACGCTCATCATGCTGGCGAATGATACCTACGCTCTGCGAATTCTGCGACAATGTCGACGATGACGAATGAATTCTCGAATATTTGTTCCGAACTTGATACGTAGGTGGTCTCCCTGCCGTGCCATCCTCCCAGACGTCGAATTCACGACAGCGGAAGTTTAGCTGCTCGGTGCCAAAAAGAAGTGCCCGAGAGCATAAGACTGCTTCTTGGAAGCACCACCCGCGATTGGAGACAGCACCGTCAGCTCTTCGGCGAGGCAATGATGCCCATATTTCGTACGCAGAGCCGTCGCGGTCGCTCGGAGCCGGCGCTGATCCGGTGCTCCCATTGTCGGACGACAGCTCATCTTCATCTCCGCTATCGTCTGATACGTTGCTGTCTTGAGTTTCCCTGTTTTTTTTGAAGAGGGTTGAAGTTTCATACGATCGTAGAAAGGTAACGCAACGGGCTCGACCTGAGGCTGAAATTTATTCTCTAAAAATCCGTCTCGACTATCCGATGCTCGTCCGGCAACGATCGTCAAAGCAGCGTTGCTGTACACCTGAGCCATGCTCCTTGACTCTCGCCGCCAATCTTCGCGACACTGTTGAATGATGCATAGTGTATCGATCCAGATGTATTGGTATCCAAGCTCGCGGGTTAATTGAAAGGCGTCTTTGTGGGTCTTTGAGAGAAACTCCTCTGGGATCTCCTCTAGCATGTTATTGAAGTTGGTTTCAAGAAGTGTTACACCGGCATCGGGGAGCCCCCAACAATAAGAAAGGGCAACGTAGGGTTTCTCAAGCCCCATTTGGCTTGTGACAATTAAGCGTGCGCTCTTGGGAGAACCGACGTCGATGAGCCGTGTAGGCATACAATTGGCAATTTCAGGAGGCGGCGAGCAGAGTTTGTGTCTGCTTCGACATTGATCAACCCAGGATTTGGCAAACTCGACATAGAACATTGGATTACGGTTGATAGTAGTTCAGCTCTCAATGAACGTATTCGCAGCGGGAGTGTCTACAGGTTATATGTATAAGCACGAGTAGATGTGAGAAACATGATCCTTCACTGACATGTCGGATGTGAGACTTTGTAGAGCAAATTCAAAAGTGACTTTTACCTGGATCTGCAAAAATTGATAGCACTCCTATGCTAATATCACGGCCCACTCCCAATGTGCCAATGCTGAGCCAGATTGAATTGGCTGGCTTGTCTTCGCCATCCTGGAACAGCAGAGGAGACTTGCGTGAAGGATAAATCAAACCTTCGAGAAACTAAGCTGAAAGTCAACATAAGTCTGACCAACATAGAAAGAACGAGTGACTGTTATGAGGATGTGTAAGAAAGAGAATGTCTGGTTCATGTACCACTCTCGGATCCGGTATCGCTTCGCCAAATGGTCCCAAGCCAGCCAAGAGATAATCAAGGTCATTTGAAGATCTGTAATTGAGGCAACAAGCCCAACAGAGCTTGCAGAAGTCACATCCTGCTTGGGCGGAGGTTTTAAGCGCCTGGAGGCTATCCTGGAATGGCTGGCTTTGACCATACGCAAAATCTCCCGCATTAAGAGTCGTACATTTGGCACACTTCATCGAATTAGATGGGCAGGTATGTTCTACACCCCGTATATCAGGCGATTTCCTGCTTCTCGATGCTCTTTTATGTTGTTGTACTGGAATGAATGCCATGCAGAGTGTGGAAAGTCTGGGGCGCACTCACCCCACACGGAAACTACTGACAGTACATACTAGCTAAGTGCATGCTGCTGCATACATGTACTTAAGAGTCTCCACGCCCGAGAAAAGAAGATGAGATCTCCTATGGCTTGAACAGCAACAATGACGCATTAGACCAGTCGTCGGAACACAGACTTATTCATTACTCTGATAACAGTAATACTGAGTATTCTGTGACTAAGTGCACCAGATGGCGGGGTAATGCGAAAGTGGTGCAATGATCCAGAAGCAGGTTTAGGGCCAAAATGTTTTGAGCTGAGCCGTTGCGCAAGCGTATGTATGACTGTTGATATCGAAATAATACGGATTTGTGTTCATCGCAAATAAACTGGCTGAAGCTGCCAAAAGTGTTGGGTGTGTGGTGCGGAGTTCTCGCTCATAGGCTAATCCATCTTTTCAATGCCCTTTCTTCTCTGCATCGGCTAAAGCTTTCTCCGCAGCCAAACTCTGGTCTCTAAGCCACTGCAACCTATTCTCCATCTTCTTTTGTGGAAAGACCTTCACCAGATCTCTCTCAAGCCGACGAAGCTTCCCTTCCTTCCCTCTTTGATTGAAATAACGAAACAGAGCGCGAATTATCACCGTGAGGACGAACACAATGACAAATGCCCAGAATAGAGTGCCGAAGCCGTAGATTACGGGCCAAAGTTTGATGTACGACAAAGGGAGATAAGTATCTGCCGTTTCTGGTTTGATAGCCATTCTGTTGGTTTGTGTCGGAGAGGATGAACAAGCCTTGTAGTTTGTGGCATGCAATGGGAGGGTGTATGGTTCAAGTTGTGGTCGTGCAGGCTGATAGGAAGGGTTGTACGCCCGTATTTATACCTGGTAGTGAAACTACGCTGCTAGGTTGTAAATATAGAGAAGGGATTCGCCTTGTTGGCTGCCTTGAGCGCATATGATAATCGGAGTGTGGGTAAGATTACAGGGGTTTAAAAGCCCATAACTTGCCTAAGCTCCTTATGCCGATCATTGGAACAAGCACTCTGTCCCCCCACATAGTTCATATTAACAGCCCATCAGGTGAAGAAAGATATGAAGCATTTACACCACTTGCAATCCATCACATGTACGCAAAAATGAGCTGGGCGCATTCATTGTGTTCTAGACACTGATTGAATCACATTATTGTTGGCTAGAGCGGCAGTTGCTCATTTCATGGTTATAACTTATTGAAACCTGTGAGTACTTCCTATCCCTGCCACGATTCCCTAATGAGACTTGAGTCGCCGCCTGAACTAACTTGATCAAGGCAAACCGACCGAACGTTTGCTGTTTAGGCGCAAACTTGAGTGAGACATACTTTTGTAGTGCGGGTGGATGAGGTTGAATGTGTACTACCGTTGGCCTCGTTACTAGACACGACGACATCGTCACGCGTTGAGCGTCACTCGACAACCGTTTACAAGTCATATCTCCAAACAATGCCGTAGTCGCTGCATACATCAGTGGTACTGAACTCAGTCGCATAGATGGAGGATTTCGCCCCAAATTGTTCTCCATTAGGTGATTATTGAAATCCGTCCTTCACATCGCCCTTAACGTAACGAGTATCGATAGTAGCCAGTGCTTGGACTTATAGGTTTGAGTAAAATTAGTACATAGAGCTTCCGGCACTGCTAGCGATCGTAGTAGGATTTGTATTCGAGAAAGCATCGTTGCCACCGGAGCCTATAGAGACAGGGGTTGTTACGAGTCTTGCGTTTAAATATTCCGTTTGGGACGTCGGCAGCAGTCTGTATAATTGAGTAAAATAGATAATTAATTCATATCTCATCACATTGACTGGTGTAACAAGAGATAGGTCTGCAATAGTTCCAGTAAGCAGAGTCTTTGCTTGTTTAAAATTGTCATTAGTGAAGTCTTTCAGGAAAGTATTACCCCAAGATATGCAATACTTAAAGAACTGCGAGACCGCTTTTTTACGGCCTGAGTATTAGCGGTATTATTCAAATCCTTGGCATCGTTATTGATGTATATGTATATGTCGTGAGGATCAATTTCACGACGCAGCATTTATCGCTGGAGCGAGGAGGAGTAGTGAGACTCCGAAGAAGACGACACTGAACATTATCTTCAACAGGATGATTTGAGACCAAATAAAATTAGAGCGCCGCCGAGGTCTGTTACTTCTCCCGGGAATGGGATGACCAGCGCAGCTCTTCTATCTCATCTGGTATTTAGGTGGTTACGTATAATATAAATCCAGTGTTGCTCCTTATCCACCCACAATTGACACTTGCTATCTCTCAGGTGAGATTGACCTTGAGGTATTCACCTACGCGGTCCGATACCTGCTAAAGATTGCTCCCTTTAAACCCCTCTCCTCCCCTCTTAAGCAGCCCCTATGCTAGCTCTAGCATTCACTCTAATGAGTATTGGAGTGGCATTGTCAAGTCCTGAGCTATTATGATCTAGCATCTGGTTAAAACTTGTACTATACTCCCTAATAAATGCGAAGGTGTTGTTGATTGGACGCTCAAGCTGTACAGGGCCATGAACACCCGCATCGTCGACTTAAGTAGCATTCCTCTCTTCCAGAGTGGGAACTCACCGTTCACCGTATAGGCGGTCGCAGAGAGAGCCGCAGACTTGATCAAACAAGAACAGCAGTTGGATTTCTAGAGTGATTCTACCTTGGGAGTGTTAGAATCGTCTTATACTGTGAGAAATGTGGTGGATAAGAGTCTTCTTTGCTATAACTTGCGAAAGGATACGACAGTAGAATAACGACTACGACATTATGATAAATTCACACAAACATATTAAGAGCGTCCATGATGATCTTTCCGAATGTCTCTTCTAATGGTCAAATAAACTCAGCCACGACTTCACTCCGCCAAAGGTACCAGAAATTGGACATTCTCTTATAACAAAAAAGCTTTAGAGCGCACCTTTTGGCACAAGCTATTTTTTTGGTAAGAGAAAAATCTGGCTTTATACGGCATGTACTAGTGCGGGAGCAAGACAGTCAGTCTCCGAAAGAGTTTGCTGTAAGTCCATTCCATTAGCTCTCAACTTACATATTTGTCAGGGAGGTTCGCTGATGTTTGGAAACAATATGTATAATTCTCTCTTTAGGGAGTAAGGGCCTCAGTGGCTTATTCCTCCACCTCTGTCGCTTCCCGACTTTCATCTTTCGAATCTGGAATCTGAATGGGCGGCTGCTGGGAAGACGTGCTGGTGTTATTTTCCGCTGGTCTAAATAGTTCTGGGTATATAATGGCTAGCGCATTGATTGCATCGACCACCCTCGACGCAGTGTTCAGAAAATCTTTTTCTCGGATAACTCTGACCCGGTCTCTCAGCTCCTTGGATTGTATTGAATCAAGAAATTTTGCCTCGAGGTGTTTAATATAGACTTCAACGGAATGGAGGTAGATGTCCGGATCCAGTTCAAGGAGTTTAGAGAGCTGCTTTACCGAATAATTGTCAAGGTCTCCTTCTTCAATGAGATCTAACTTGGTAAATATGAGGATCAGTCCACATCTTGACGTCATTCGGCTGTTCACGAGGCGAGAGAACTCAGTGAGCTGGACTTTCATCCTGTTGACAGATCGGCCATTCTCCCAAAGCCGTTGAAAACAAAATGCTGTTACATCAACAGTAAATAGCACCAATGGAGTGACGGGCTCCTGAGATGCCGATTCTTCGCTATCTATAAAGATGTTCTCGAGACCACCGCGTAGAATAGAGCCGGAAAGATAAGTTTCAGGGGCTCTCTCCATCTTTCGGCTGGCTCTGAGTATGTCTTCATCTGTCGGCACATATCGATGGAAAGCCATTGTCTTGATCTTACTAGCGTAGTAAGCGGTGTTATCAATTTTGTTTATTGACTTATATGCCCCTTGGAACCATCTATCATGCCAAAGAGATAAAATAGCGTTGGCGATTCGGGGGTAACTCCCATTTGAACCTATTTTCCGAAAATTCTCGGCATAGCTCTTGGTTTCGTCGTTTTCGTAGGGTATGTTGAAAAATTCCACAGATTTTAATATCTCTTGGAACCCATCAATAACGTCGGACCAAATGCCACCATAGCACAAAAGCCTTTCTTTCTCGGTTCGTGATTCTCCCAGCAAAATTCTCAGGCTTTCTATGAGAGTCGTCTTTCCACTTTTAGGGGTTCCAAGAACGAGAAACTTTGGCGCATTGGCCATGGGCGCCAGTTTTAGTATCCTTAAAATTTGACTCCGAGTGGCTCCAGTGCCGAATACTCTCGCCCGCCGTGCAAGATACCCGATCCTCCTTGAAATAATGGTTGAGGAGGCCTCTCGTAAAGTCATCTGACTTCCCAACTGCTCTCGTATCTTCTCTACTTCTGGCGTCGTTGGAGTTTCTTCACATGCCACATCGATATCAAGAGGGTCTGTTTGGACGCGTAGATTTTGAGGTGAATCGTAGCGCAATATCGTCTGCAATTGACGTGACGGCGCTTGAACAGAATCTTCAAGATTCTCTGGTGAAAATAGCTGGTTGCTTGACCGTAATTTTCCAGCCCTGATGGCCTGTCTCAGATGTGACCTCTCTGCCTGTTGATAGATTCTGGATGCAAGTATGAGACCATCAAAATCAAACATCAGACTGATACCATTGGTGTCTTCAGATATCAAACTTTCAGAGTCTCCTAGAGCAATCATCGAGTCAGAGCACTCTTTTGCTTTGTGTAATATTGATTGACTTTCTTCTTTACACAAGAGACTCTGCTGTTGGGCAAGGGAATTGCTGTTGTCATATTAGTCATCTTCCCTAATGATGTATGCTATGAAGTCAAACTCGTTACCATTGCACGGCTTGTAGCAAGAGGTTTAAAGCATTCACTTGCCGATCAAGCAATATTGAGAAATCGGACGTGTCTTTCTCATTCCAAAAAGAACGGAACCGCTGTGTAAGGGTCATGTCTCCACCATCGGCCGGGATGTCATCGTCAAGCCAGCTTGCCAGAGTAGTTACTAAGGGGTTGAAGGAATCTAGAGCATTACCAATCTGCTCGGCTAGCTGTTGGTATCGTGGATCGCTGCCATGCTCCTCGTTGTTCCAGACAGACAGTTGATCCAATGCTGACTGGACCATGTATAACTGCCCGATTAATGTAGAAACAATCAAGGGAGCATCGTGATACTTGCTCTTCAGTGTTCTCAGACATTTTATGCATTTGATAACCACCTCACCTATAGACACGGCTGTGGCGACGATCTGAAAAAGGTCCCCGGGGTCCATCGCAACAGGAGGGATTAATCCGTGGGCATCATTACTTTGCTGCTTTGAGTGAAAAGTTGAAGTTGAATTGAGATGCTAATCGTAGACTGGAATCGTACTCAAGAGGCGGACTTGTATAGGAAAAGGTGAACTCGCGTGAATAGATCATGTCGGCTTAACCAGTATCAAATGGCACAAGTCAGCCTACGGGAAGTTGGGCACTTCAGAAGGCAGCTAGCAAGGCTTTGACCTGCCCCAGTGCTTACTTGGCAGGCTTTTTTCCCTCTTCCCTTTTTCCTCAGCAAGGTAGCTTTTCTCCAAACAGCATGATGCGATGGCAGAAGGCCGACGCGAGCTGAGGCGCTGTCAACTATACAAACCTGATAAAAGATACCAAGTGGCTAATATAGATGAGAAGTCAGTACACAAAGACAAGTAGGGTTGAGGATGAAATTTCCTCGACCTGGTCTACTTCGAATAATCCGACAGATCCCCCCCAAAAGCAGCATTTCAATATTTGGATGTCTTTGGCGCTAAAAACTGGATCTAGAGCACTTCTGGGGGGTCGCTGCACCTCGATACGCCCGGTTGGAAGGGGCGAAAAAGACTTGACATCTCTCATCCAATCGATCTCTATGCGGAGGTTATGTAGGAAGCACAGCCACACTACGTCAAGATAAGGATCGCGAATTAATGCGATAGGCTCTCATCATCTTTCATTCGGTGGCGCTGGTAGTAGCGCTTTAGGCAGACGAACATGTAAGAACTGTGCGGGGAATATTATGCAAAAGATGAGTCTACCAATGTCACAAATCGATGGAGCAACCTTTTGACTAAGCCTACATTCTTGAACGTCGTCTGGATTATCTAGGGGCAGAGGAAGATGGGTGATGAGCGAATCTTAAATTGAGGCGAGGTTGATCATATTCTATAACAAGACGGAGACCGTAGTCTATACAGTATGCTGTCCGCTTGATGAACAGTACAAGACAGTCAGCACCTAATTCAATATTCACGAGTTTAGACAGATATTGAATCTCTACTGGTCCAAGATGGAGAAAAGGTATTCGCATAAGGGGCCGATATCGTTGAGCACTGCAAAAGCAATCCTGAGATCCAACCCGGGTCTGCTGACATCATCCTCACGGTCAAGGGCGGCAATATACCATATCTAACAATACAATTGGTTGATGGTAACTATATTTTGATGGTAACCATCGTCGTAAAGCTGAAGATTTGCATTCATGGAAGTGCCCAACTTGACTCAATCATCCCATTACCTAAACATCGCCGAACCCATCTTTTCATGTTTCCTTCTTTTGCGATGACGACCTTTTTGAGCGCAACACTTATCCTCGATTGAATGATTGGTTGTTAGCTAAGAACGTACAGCCAGTATTACCCCTCGACATTGCCAAGTGTGCCAGCCATGTCAGCGGATGACGCCAGCAGTGTGGCTTGTCGGGGTTTACTATGTTCCGGCTGATGGGTTATAGTGGGCTCCCCATATTCTAGCGCAATGTAAGTGTTGGGCAGCGCCGACTGATGACCGAGATGGCATCCAGTAAATTGAAAGTGCACTATAATAAGCTGCAGTTGTGTGGAGATAGTAGTTACGAGTATCCATACTACAATAAATACATGTACATATTAAGAACATTTCTCCTCCAATGTCGATATGAACTGCCGTCTGTTCTGCTATCGCTTCTCGGTTCTCGCTTTTTGCCGTCTCTGCGGTACATCTTCGCATGGCTGGCCAGCTGATATTGTCATTCTGAGCACTTTTATAATGGTATTCTTTGCTGCTGTCTGGTGCATATGCTTTCTTATCGGCATGTTTTCGTGTGTTCCACCTCCAGCCCCAAAACAGGGTCTACCCCAATTCTTTCTTTTTGAAAGACCCTGCCAAGCCTAATGGAAAGACAGATGATTCAATAGTGCACCAATTACCATGCGGGCTTTGGAAATCTATATGTTTGACGAAAATTAAGTGGCATACTCTTAATCCGTACTAACATGACCCCTTGCTCTAGTATTGGACGTGCCCAACCTCCTGGTATAAACAAATTCTCATTAGAAAATTATCATAGATGCTATCTTAAGACTATTTGAATCGATATTTAACAGAGTTCCAACGCATATTGACCGTATATTACGATTATATGAGACGGTATGTTAGAAACATGCCACTTTTTTTTCCGTACCACTTGCTAGTTGACTGATCGTACTTGGTTGGTGATCTCCACAGGGATCTGAGCAGATCTTGGTCATGGATCGTGACTAGTAGATCGTGACCAATCACATCGATTCCGGCCGCTTGAGGTCTTTCCTAATACATATATAACACCGTCCCCCAGACACTTGCCTGTTGACGTTTCTCCGCCGCGGGGACAGACCTTAGCGGCTGAGGCGGCAGAAGCGGAAAGAGTCTTAGGCATGATGACGTGGGAGAAGGGGCACACTAGTCACCCAGGGTATTTGCAAAGATGTATTCAAAAAGGTACGTGTGCATATATATAAAGTTGTGAGACGTCACATTCTTGACATGGAGTGGACTGACCTCTGGTACAACCCATATCCAAGGGAAGAAATTAGTCGCCCAAGATGAAAGTCAGCTCTTTTTTTATCCTTTCAGCAGCCAGCGTTTCTGCATTTCCCGCTCACTTGTCCGAGGCCTTTCTGCACCTTCGTGACTCCAGTGAGGCCCAGGTGCAAGCCCGCGGGATCGAAAACTGCCCATTTGCCAAACGGCAAGCTCCTGGCGTAACCCCCCCTTTCAGCGCTGAAGAGCAGTATGTGAGCACCACAGGTGAACATGCCTTCGTGGCTCCGTTAGCTACCGACGAGCGAGGCCCTTGTAAGTGTCTTGTGATGGACTGGTTGTTTATCATGATTCCGTGCTCATACTTACGCAGGCCCTGGTCTAAACGCCATGGCGAATCACGGATACCTTCCTCACAACGGTGTAGGGACCATCGATGATTTCATTAGCGGAACCATGGCCGCTTTCGGGATGGGTGTCGATCTTGCGTCTTTCCTCGCCGTGTACGGATCCGTCTTCGATGGAGATCTTACCTCTTACTCTATTGGTGGCCCTGCGCCGTCCTTGCTCGGTGGTCTCCTCGGCGAGCCCACGGGCTTGTCAGGCTCCCACAATAAATACGAAGGTGACTGTTCACCCGTTCACGGAGATTTATACCAATAGTAAGTGAAGCCCCTTTCTATTTTCTCTCCCCTTTCCAGCTCTTCTCTTGCCGCAGCACTCCAAACACTTTACGCTTCATTATCGTCGAGGCAAGTCACTAACATAACGGGTCTTAGCGGCAATAATGAACCTCAAGTACCTCAGTTTGCTGCACTGTATGAACTAGGCCAGCAAAATGGCGATTCCGTGGATCTCGATGTCCTAACCGAGTTTCGTGCAACTCGATTCCAACAGTCCGTGTCTGAAAATCCGTATTTCTTCCTAGCGCCCTTCAGTGGCGTGATCGTGACATCGGCCGCATATACCTTCATTTACCGGTTCATGGCCAACAAGACAGCCGAGTACCCAGCAGGCATCCTTAATGGCGAGACACTCAAATCCTTCTACGCCATCACCGGCGACTACCCTGACTTTACCGTAACACCCGGCCATGAGCGTATCCCGGATAATTGGTACAAGCGCAACGCGCTCGACTACTACACCATCCCGTACTTCGTCCAGGATGCCCTTGCTATGCAGCTGTCGCACCCCGAGTTCCTCTCCGTTGGCGGAAATACGGGCAAAGTCAACTCGTTCGTCGGCGTCGACCCGGCTAACTTGACAGAAGGTGTGTATAACGCCCCGAGTTTGCTAGAGGGGAATAATGCGTTCTGCTTCGGCACGGAGCTCATCTTACAGATGGCTCCTTCTTTATTGTCTGGGCTATATAGTGATGTAACCGGAGCCCTGGATAAGCTGACGTCTGCTGTGGATAATGCGACACAGGGCCTAAGCTGCCCACAGCTGACGAAGATCGATGAGAGCCAGTTGTCACAGTTTCCAGGGTATACCCAACTGGAACCGGATGGCATGTATTAGCCTAGAATTATAGTGCCGTTAAGGGAATTCAATCTGTATTTCTCTTTGACATGAAGTTTGGCTATCGGACTTAACAGATTATCAGCGCACAAGGACCTAGGGATTCTGTCAGGCACACAAGGACCAAGATGTTTGAAGCCTTTGACAGGAAGAGCTCATCTTGTTTGGAATGACGTAACAGTCGTAGCATCTTGTCCCAGAGTGAACAACAACATATTTCCGATCTACCATTTCGGCGGCATACACGGAGTAGGCTGGGCCGGCTTGTCAACCCCCTGTTCTACCTAGTTTCCCCCTCCCCCAACCAAACATTCTGTCGGAACCCGCTGAGATATGCAAGGACGCGAGACATTGCGCCTCAAATTGGGAAATCACAAGCCGTCGCACAAGTACCCCTCTAGAACGCGCGTGCCGAGCGTGGCTGGGCCGCAGATGTTTCGGGGTTCGCGGGTCCTTGCATGCGATGCCTTTCACCCTTCCTAATTCTTGCTTCGATGCTTCCCCTTTCTTCCTTACGGACGTAATAGGCCATTGCCTGCCGGATATACTCTAGAAATCTGAACGAGAAGTTGAAATTATCAGATTCGAAAGGAGAAGGATGCTTTGAATATCTACGCACTCATCAATTCTGGGTAGCGTTGCCCTGCGTTGATATACATAGCTGCATAGGAGTGGGAAAGGCTCCTATGTACCCCGGCATCTGCATAGCCCCCCAGCCCCCCGACCTCGTGTCAAAGAGACCTCCTGGTCGCCGGTAGAGACGCGCTGCGTTCAATACCAGGACGGAAGCGCTCTTCATGTGCGTTTACGGCTTCATACATTAGGTGAGATCGCATCATATAGATCATTACATCATGAACAAAAGGCAAAAACGTCACATGCAAGAGGAGAGAAAAAGGCTCAGATGAGATGATTATGTAGAGAGTAATCAAGCCAGCACGGATTATTATTAGGGATTAGTTAAAATCCTGAGGAGAAAAAGCTGTGAAACCAAGACAAACTAGCAGTCTTTCCCGTCCTTGTCTTGTCCTTTTGTGTACATCAGAGTGCTCGTGTCCTTCGAAGGAAAAAAGAAAAATCCAAACTTTGAACCGACGATGACGACGATGTTGTTGTCTCCCTAACGCTTTAACATCCTCTTTCTGCTCCTCTCTTGTATTACCTACAGGGCTCTGTTACCCTCTATCCTCTTCTCTTCAGCTTCATCGTCAGGAGGAAATCGCACTCTCCCAATTATCCTGCCGAGATAAGACGCACGCGTCAAATGCTGGCTTCCTTGAAAACAAAACCCAGTAGCCCTCTTTGGGTCTTCACATAAATCCTCCCACAAAATCAATCGATAAGCAAAATCAAAAGTTGCAAATTCCAAGAAACGCCATATCCATGCAATAGACGAACAGCCTGCGCAGTCGTCGTGTTTTCGTCTTCTCCCAACAGTTTTGAAAACGTGTAAACAGTCGCTATGCAATTTGGTAACAAGGGGGCCTGGGGTATCGTGATGAATCCAGTGCAATGCAAATTCTTTCTTTTCCAAGGAGCGAATGAGATTCTATGCCTGTCCATAGTATAGAAATCGTCGTGAAATCGTAAGGAGCGTGATAAGGTCGGCTCTATAGCTACTTGCGCAAGGAATGTCTAACGGGTATCTTCCGGGTATCTTTCGTAAAGGAGTGTCGTAAGCTGGATCATTATATAATAGTGATTAAGGATAGGTAGTTTGGACATAAGGATAAGGAATGCGGGCATCATTGTGTCGATGCCGGACGTGTGGGTATGGTAGGTCCTGTCAAAGGAACGTGGTGTACAAGGCGTCTGTTGGAAAGGTGATATTAGTGATGTATCTGTGAAAATGAGATTCGGTTACTGCAAGGCCGAAACAAAATGCGGTTGGTCGTGACTCAGTCATCTTCTAACTTGAATAAAGACGGCGCCGAAGAAGCTGAGGAAGTGTGTCGATGGTGCCCAAAATGCGGTGATGGGAGGAAAACTGGAGACGGGACGGAGACGGAAAGCGGCGTGGTAGAGCGGTTTGCCGCCGCCCATTGATCAGGATCGAGGAATGGAGATGGGACTGCTTGAAAGGCCGAAGATCGCATGGTAGCTACGGATTCGGAAGTGTCATGTCGGAATAAGGGGATCTGTAGCGATGGATACCCCATTGAAGCAGTATGAGAGCTGTTGATCCTGAGTTCCAAGGTCAATGATATATCCCTTTCGGCGGGTGTGGAAGCTCAGATCCATATGGTCTGGAGTGGAGAGACGAACCCAGCGCCATAATTGGTAGGCCCTGCCGCGCATGCAGATGCATATCCAGTCATAGATGTGTCGAATGAACCAAATTCCTCTTGGTCGCTATACGTGATGGAGCCTTCGCCAAAGGTCGACGAAACCGGGCTATAACCACCACCATACGAGGGGGACGGGATGTTGAGGTACTGCCCACTCTGGTATGGTGAGGCAATTGACATCGGGCTCACTGCACTACCAGAGTCATGGTCAGGCGCCAGGCTGGAGAGATCTTCAGCACTCCAGCTAAACGCAGGACTTTCCCCATACGGAAGGAAGCTTGTCGAGGAAGGAGGCGGCGTCGTATGCGACAGATCGGCGACGTAGAAATTGGGAGCGTCGAATTGAGGAAACGACTGCGTCCGCGTCGGCTGTTGCCACCCCAATCTTGCTCGAAACTCGTGGATGGTATCAATTGGGAACTCCATCAAATTCAAGAGCGTTGTGTATTCGCCCTCGGGCGACGACATGCTAATTGACATCAGTCGTCTGGCGATCTCCTCAATAGGGGCAATTGCCAAGCTTCCGAAGTAGGCTGCACCAATTTCCGGAAACAAGCGCTCCATCATCACAGCAGCAGTGTAGTAGTGGGCGATCACCAACAGGGCACTTGATGAAGCACCGTTCTCCTTCAGGCATCCGACTGGCAGCCAGAAGAGCCAGGTCCGAAGAGGTCGTAGACGGTCGAATTGATCCTCGATGGACTGAATGGGACTGACCTTGCGAGCACCCTTCATGAATGACACCAGTTGCTGAATGAGCTGAGGATCCTCTTTATTCTGCTTCAGATGGGCCTCAACCTTGGTCAGGTGGTTGATGGTGTGCTGGAATGCGTCCAAATCCTCTTTAGCAGGTTGGTGAGGCTTGCGATCGGGCTGTGGAGAGGGAGGAGCAGTGGGGAAAGTGCTGCTCTCGGCAATGAAGTCTCCAAACTGAGACTCATGTTTCCACGGCTCCATAGCATCAATGACCTTGACAACGTGTTAGTGTGGAACTACGGTCATGGTTGAACTGTAATGTACTAACCGAGGAGGTTCCTTGCATGAGCTGGGTCCAGCTTCGCCTATCAAAAGTTTCGAGTCAGCGCTGCGTCTTCGGTTAGTTGCAGTATATTGCTCACCAATCTGTAGCCTGCCACGAGAGTACGAGCGAGGCAGCCAGGACGGCATCAGAATTCTGAGGCGAGAAGGCACCAATAGCCTCGAGCAGTCCCTTGAGCGCTAGGCCCCGATGCTCATACGCCATATTGCCGACTAGGGGGCAACTTGTCAGGAAAGCAATGTGCTCCGCAGAAAATCCAAGGAGAGCGTGCATGACAAAACGCTGAGTGGCGCCAATGGTGAGGATCCTAATTAGAGTTTATTAGCATGTAGCGCGGTCCATACTAAAAACAGGATACTTACGTCGGAATCTGACGAGTCCACAAGGTAAAACCGTTGACATCAATTGCATTCAACTCATGGCAAATTGCAGCGACATGATAGATGAGGCGCAGTTCCTCCACAGTGTAACATTGCGGGTCGGGCTCCGAGAAGACTAGACCGGGAAACGGGAACATTCCAGTCCGCTGCCACTCGGCAATAGTCGCCTCGATCTCAGGCGTCCACATGAGATCAGGCTTGTCCGGAGTAGAGGCCCTCTCGTCAGGGACAGACACATCGTTGTAAGGGCATCGAACTTTATGCTTGGTGCAATTTCGGCTAGAAGACGTGTTAGCTTACGAGAGCTCGCGACATGTTCAAAGCTCGTAACAAACCATTGTGGGAAGTTCTCATCACACCTAATGTGGCGGCGTTTGCTGAGAGTCAGGGTTAGTAAGCTGCGGGAGGGGTGATTGGGAGAGACATGTATCTCATACCAGTTTTCACAGCCTTTGCGAGACTTGGTGTGACTGACGTCGCTGTTAGTATGTCGACTGGGGCCGTCATGAGACTAATTCAAACTCACCTGCGTCGGGGAGGACCACCGCCGGGGCCGGCCATTGCGAATAACCGAACGTTTGAAGGTTAAAAAGAACTGTTGAGACTATCATCAGCACGTGGGGATTTTGAGGTTGCATGTGGGGAGGAAGACTAGATGAATGATGGGACGTCAAGACATCCGGGTAGCAGGCATAAATCAAGATATCCCAACGAGAGGAAAGACATACATGAACAGAGACACGAACAGTTCGTGCCTAAAGAAAAGCGAGTGTGAGACAAAATGTCAAGGGAGCTTATGGAGAGGTGAGAATCCTGGCGATCTATCTTGCAAGCGGATTGTCTGATGGCTTCTTGGAACAACAACAAGCTAGTTATGGCAGTTGATTGATTGCAATAGTTGACCAAGGCGACGAAGACATCCACACAATTCGAAATTTAGAAAGGGATCAATCCTCCTCTCCCAAGGTTCCAGATAGCTAACAACGGGGGGAAAGTCGTCCTCCAATCTGATACTTTGTGTCTAGCCGGGTATTCCCTTTCGTGGTGTTTTAAGCGATTGAATACCACGTTGAAGCGAGTGTTCAGGGTGCTAGTATGAACAGTTTGGCAATGTCATATGATATCGGCAAGAATCGTCAGCATGCAGTATGACGACGCTGATGCTCTGCTTAAGCGATGCTGATGCTGGAGAGATAATATAGACAAGCCAAGGCGCGGGTAGTATTAAGAGTACTATTGGATTGGATATCGAGCGAGAGCGAGCGAAAGGGTAATTGAACAAGTTACGTTACGTTCGGCTTTCCAAACCAAAATCTCCAAAACACAAAAAAAGGAACAAGCGAATGACAGGAGTCAGCGAGGATCTCCTAATAAGGGGTTGCAAAAAGCGAGTGTGGTGGGTGAGGGTTTGCAGCTGCAAAGCCGGCGATGTGGATTTTTTGTATAGATGATGAGACTATTCAAGATTGGAGAAGGGATGGGGGGAGCGGAAGGTTGTTATAACGCCCAGAGCCGAGGGGGGCTGTGGGCTGTGTGGTGACAGCACAAATGGCGACGCCCAGCATGCAAGAGCGGCTTGGTGGGCTCATTGGTACCTTCCGCTAGACCAGCCACAAGCGCCGCTCCCAGGTACTTTGTACCTTCTCTTGATGAGGTCAGTCAGTGTGTTGCCTGCCTGCCCTTCCAAACCCTTCCTACTCCGTTACCCCCTGTGCTTAGGTATATGTAATGCGCTATGGGCAGACCCCATGCACCGCAGCGGCAGCACTAGTCAGTCCCCCCTGTGTAGCCTGGAGCGACTCAGCAGGTACATGTACAGACCTGAGTTCAGGTTGGGCTTGCTTGGCACCTTTTGGGTACCATCTGAACACAGAATCAACGGCACACACCAGATACGAGTACACAGACACATCATTTCTATCTCACACCGTGTCTACCAATCCATGTGCTCGGATCAAGTAGGGGTCAAAAGACGGCGTGGGTACCCTTGGCAGATAGTATCGACAACGGTCGGTACACTGTGTTTAGTGCACAAATGTACTCATCTTGAATCATCCTCCCAGCAATCGGCATGCAAAGGTTCAAGGGCTTCGGGAATCTACGAGCGAACAAGGTATGAGATAAATATAAGGAAGCTTTACTATTACCCCAGATACTTTCAACTCCGATAACCTCTATCAATGGCTTTGGAAGCTCAAAGAGGCATACCCGAGGCGTCATGCAAGCGCCGTGTCTAACAATTATGCAACTATCAAGACCAATATCTGAGATACCGTTCATCCTCAGTCTGTGGCTGGTTCTCATGGTGAATACATCATACCATATTATACCAAGTTTCTATTCGCTCTCTTGCGAAGGTAATCAAAGTCAAGTCTTATAATCGCCGTGGTGGAAAATCATTCCTGAATGGTAAGATGCACACATCTCACCACCTCCTAGCTTATGTGGGATGACATGGCCACCGTTGATGTCGACGTGTTGGTAGCAGCCATGCATTCATCGCCATGTTCCTGGATATGTCATGCACTGCTTATTTTTTATCAAATCATCTTCACCGTTATCATTATCAATATCGAATGTCATCCCTAGAGACCTATGTAAATGTCATGTTCTAGAATGTTTGCCATTATGCGTGCCTTTGCTACGGCCGGTTGTGCCGAGTCCCAGGTTCTGGCATTATTGCCGAAAGGGAGGTAGTAGAAGTGTTTAGCGTCCTTTGGAGTTAGCTGCAGGCGGGCTTGGAGCCGTTGGAAATACCCTTGGCTCTTTTTGCCCATGAATTTTTGCATCATGTCCATCAGAGCCAGGGTCGTCGACCAGTCTCCGTCTTTATATGTATTGAAAGTGAGCGCAGATGCATTGAAGGATGAGTGACTGAATGCTCGGATCATGTCGGCCCACAAATGCCAACTCAGAAGAACATTTTTCTCTCAATGCCTGGCGTCATCTGTCACCGGTTGTGACTCCATCCTCAGGTAGTGGTGCTAAAAAAGGGAATTATTGCCCGATGGTTCATATTTGCCCACGAGCCACAACTCCATGGCTGCCCGCGGCACACACGGCGCGGCACCACGGCACGGGTCAAAACATGTGTGTTTACAGAGGATACCTTTTCGCTCAAGCGACTGGCTCACACGATGGTCATATCATGTCACTCAACGTGTCGTCGTCGCAAAGGCCCCGAAATGGTCCTATTATCAGTGCAAGTCATAAAGAACAGAGATCAGTGTTTGATGTAATCATTGAAAAAGAGTTAGGTACGCATTGTCGATTTGCAAAATATGGTTACATGTTAAATCTGTAGCACTCTATCCTGTTCCGTCTCTCCGTACACGAACTTTTGCAGACCATCGATACAACTGGAAAGAAATCCGGGCGACAGCGGCCATGGAAATACCGGAAAGAATGCTGCATGTCCGTGGGATACACCCGCAAACCCGAAGCACACAGTATGGGACATTACACAGAACGCAGAGAACCAACTCTGCAAGACATAGGGTTATGACCATGTCACCCGCTAGGTCAACTACCCGCTATGTCAACTATTTGAAGCGTTTTGGAATTCTCTGCAATTGCTGTTCAAAAGTGAAGTAGCCATACTGTGAAGTTATACTGAGTATAATAGTACCTACCGAGAGCTGTGTCAGCGTTCCTAGTCGCCAAACGATGCGACCATACACCGGCAGGGTTGTTGGGTGGTTTCAGGTAATACGGCCGAACGCTGGCGTCATTCCGAATTCCGATGGTTCTGTTACCTCCTTGTTACAGTTACGAGTATAGATTGGCAACGGGGACTTTTCTTAGCGTGGCTATGACAGGCGAGAACAACCTTCCTTAAAACAGCAGAACTTCCGCTAATACACACCGAGCAGATACTCTATACACATACATTCAAATCAAGAGTATTATGGTTCCAAAAGAGATAGCAAAGTAGATTGGTTACTGATTAATGCCTATCGCCGAGAGTTCTAAATGAGTCGGGTTTAACGGAAGGGTCCAAACTTGAAAAGGGATAATTTCCTCATTATGGTTGTTTCATGGCTCACCACACGAGTTCTCCAGGCCGGTTTTTAGCGGCCTGCTAGCCTGTAGGGGACTTGATGTCATACCGCAGTGGGTGTCTTAGTTTTTCAGTCCCTAACGTCAGATCTTTCTTCCGCACCTTATTGATTGAAGATAGTCTGGAAGGCCGTTTCCCTGGCATTTTCTTTCTACAGAGTAGTCGGTCTTCTTGGATTAGTGATATAGTACTAGAGGCGAGCTAAATTGAACCTACGGTGCCGCCAGCGCGCATCCTCAAAAACTCCACCGTTCCGTGTTGCCAATTGGAAATTCTACGAATAGAATGCCCTCGAAACTCTCTCTCCACGCAAGAGATCCCCTTAGTCAGGCGAGCTACTGCCCTAGTCAGTCTCATGACCACAGACAATCCCCGGCAACTTACTAGGATGAGGGACGCCCCGAAAAGTCAATGAGATCAACGCTGGGATAGATCACCTACAGAGATCCCTTCATGCGAGCAGAAGTAGATAATCATGTAGCGGCCAGTTTACAACGTGCATCATTAGAATCCCTCTCCGCCATCGAATATTAGGGACACCTTTCATTGACGGGTTACGAATGTGTCCGGTCTGAGCTGGAAGTTCCACCCAATGAAGGGCCCGAATGACAAACTCCAAGGGTCCTCCAGGCGGACACCGTTCGGTTTCTTGCATGACCCTTTCCCACGAAAAGCTATCGGATTTTACAATGATCTGGTGGGAATTCCATAATCTATTATCGTTAGAAACTTCTCCACTAGCAAACTACTCTTTCTGGTTGGCTGAAACATTGGTTTCTCGTGTCCATTTTTGGATCTCCAGTCTAAGTGGGCCGTTGCTCCGCGCGGATCTGACTATCTGGCATCCTTCCCATGCCCGCGATCCTATTGCCTACCTTGTGTTCCCAGATGACAGCGACGACATTCTGGTGAGCGAGCATGAGTTTCTAGCAGGAGGTCCAGCCCGACAGGGATTAGTACATAGATGGGAGAGTATATATATACATTATATTATATTCAATCCTTTCCATGCTGAATTATCCCAGACTTCTACCTCTCCGCGCAGACGCGGACGCATCCGATACTATTGGTCCGAGTGCTTGCCTGCACAGCCTCCCGGGACCTGACAAGGACCCAAAATGTTGCATATCCATCCGTCTCATGCAGTCCAGATGAAGCGACTAGAAAATAAGGAGTGATAGATTACTAGTAGTATGTCAATCAATACATTTATGTCATCCTTCCAGCCAAAAACGCCCTAAATCAGGCATCCCTTAAGACCTCTTCTGGCTCTCGATCTGTCACCCTGAGGGACGACAGATAGAGAGAGCTTTGTTACACAATATCTCAATTAATGCGTTTATTTCAAAGAAGAATGAGTTTTTTAAGGTGTGGCGGTGCTGCGGAAGATATATGACAGGCCCTAGCTTTAAGTTCAAATGCTCTTTGGCCACAAGCGACTGCACCTTATTGCAGAACTCAACATTGAGTATGGAGCAGGCGCTCTACGGATAGGATATTGTCGGATTCCCACTTTGAGCCGTCCGAGCTATGAGGAAACGCATTGCGAGTAGCAAAGCGATAACCCGCCGTTAGGAAGTGAATGAGGCTGAAGGCAGCATGTATACGCGCGTGTAAGATTTATTTTAGTTTCAAGATATCGATATCGGGATATTTATTTGATCCCGCTGACGCCGTGACGCTAGAACAAAGACTTTTCTGGCTCTGTGTCAGTTGATCTCAGCCATTGGTTCAAAAATGATCCCCAGGAGAATACAACGTTCCATGATCACCGTAGCACATCTCATCCGTTTAGTCGCATGATTCACTGGTGGAGTATGTACTAAATGATATACCGGTCGATGCAGTCGCCAAAATCCAGTAACCCTGCCGGCCATAAAAATCTACCGATTTCCCTAACACGTCATCGAGGGATGACGTTAGCGGAGAACCAATCAATGCACCGAAATGCATTACAAGATGTCGACTTTAGGTAAGCTAATATCCGCTCGCAACGCGACACAACAGCAAAGCCTCATTTTTAATTGATGCTCTGCTACTGTAAATCAATGTTCCCCTCTCAGCCATTCCCGGCTCCTCTTGGCCGTCTCTACCCAAGGGATTGGTCGATGCTGCTGTGTGCCGCTGGTCACAAGCGCACCACTGCATAAGGGAGGGGAGCGGTGAGCAACAAGTCAACTTGCAGAAATCCAGAAAGAAGAGCAGCAAATAGTGGGCTGCTGCATAGTATGTATGTATGTCCTCGCCTTATTATCCCTGCTCGGCGGGTTTTTTCTTCTGCATGAGACGCATTGAACCGTTCGATTTATCTCCCGCCGTTCTTTTTTCACTTCAGGGTTTCTTCCTGTCTGTGTTGTCTATACGGTACTGGAGATATCCACTTATAGAGAACTGTAGAGAGCGAAACTTTAACTACCATGAAGTATGTGACTCCTTGTCAATAATTTCCGCTCTCTCGTGTCATTCCAAAACGAAGAGACGCCGTTTGTCTAGGAAGAAGACAGCTGATAAATTGAGCGCCTGGTGATTCTCGTAAGTCCCACAGGGTATTGACCCCGGTTTCTTTCTCGAAAAATCGAACCTGATTAAGCTTAGTCCGGGCCCTGAGTGGAGGTTCTCGAAAAAGCCAAGCTCTGCAAACAGCCGATTTGCTGCAGCAAGTATCTTTCCAGAGACCTAAATTTAGACCTTGCTTCCCCAAAAACAGGAGCTAGGGAAAGCGAACTTGAGCGAACTCCGCACGTGCATGTCATGCTGATCAACCCAAGGTTCTTTTCTCAATCAATCAGTGAACCAGAAGGGCACAGCTGTAGCAATGTACATCAGTACTGTTACTAATCCTGATCCAAACTGGGTTAGTCCTCATGCATGATGCATGTGAGCATTATTGTAATGCCTCGATAGCTGCGGTAGACGTTTGGAACAAAAGCTCCCAATGCCCCATCGAAGCTACCGAGATATCATTATCTAATTCGCTTGTCTAACGCACTTAAAAAGCGCAGTATAGAAATATTGGCTAATTTTTTTCTCCTGAGGGACAAGGTTTTTCTAGACTATTCTGATGCTTGAAGATAGGGTATCGGTGCTCCGGAGTCACGTGTATGGTAATATGGCTGTTCTTTAGCTTAGAGAGTATCAACTTTGACAGGATAGCTTTGAGCCACCGGAAACAACAGACGAAAGTCAATGGTCCGGGTTTAATAAGATGAGATGAGTTTAGAGCAGAGTCTCTGGGGTCAAGGTAAAGCTTGAGGTCGTTCGGGATCCAGGACAGGGGCGCACTTACCAAAACTTACTCGTGGATAAAAGTGTTGAGAGCCACGATGGCGCGCACGTGTATCGATTCATGTTTCTACAGAGTATGTGTGTGCTTTCGCGGGGTGGCATATGATGGAGAGTAGATTTCCAAGGAAAACTCTCCTCCGTCGAGCAATCTGGACCACTATCGCCTAAGCTTGCGCCCACATCTTCGATATGTTGCCGTAGCAGTGGGGCAACCATGCCACCGCTTTGAACCCTCACTTCCGAAGTCCGATCTAAAGGACGGGGAGCTGCTGGCGAAGCGAGCGTGGTTGTAGATTTAGGTTCCTTCTGCGTATGCAGCTAATCTATAGCTCTTCTCTTGTGACGAAGAGGCGGTCTAGGTATTGTCGTGGGATCATTATCAGCGGTTTCCGCTGTAGGTTTTCAGCAAGAGGATTTGAGTCCCCGCTCCCGAACACCCGGTCCTAGACAGGAATGCTTTCTCCGGTTTGAGCCCGTCTTTCAAGCCCAACCCCACCTTCATTGTTCGGGCGACCTGGTCCACACCTCTCGGACATTGGTATAATAGGAGAAACAGGAAATTTCCCTGGAACTAGTAGTGCATCAAGGTTCACATATTGGTTGGTCCAAAATTGATTGCATGTACATGGATTGCATATCTACATCATCCACTCGCATCATTGGAGTCCCTAGTTAAACTCACAATAATCAGCGTCACCGACATTTCACGATATTTTTGCTTGCCCAAGTCAGAGTTCCTTCGAATGACTACACGTAAGGACATCGATGTAGTAGTAATTGATTACCTCGCAGAATAGCATGCATAATCCCATAGACGTACGAAGGTGAGGAAGCCTTTCTATCAAACCGGCATCGCCGGACAACTATCGTCCAATTAGAGTAGTCATTGTCGCTTCCACACGACCAATCATCCGGTGATGCTACCAGTACTTTGCCCCCAAATCCCCCGTCACACCGGTTCGCCTGTCTGAGCCAGGTATTGAACGTGGTGAACTATCCTGCTGTTTGCTGTTGCATAACATTACATTCTATAAAGCTTCTATGAGAGTGTAAGCTCTTACCAAGCAACCTGGTGGCACAAGCAAAGCAAATGGGATTGAAAGGATTTTTTCATTCTTCTCTTTCATTCCATGGCCCAGTCTCTATCGGCCCTATATCCAGGAGGACTGATGTCCAGTGCTTGTACGTATGGCAATAGGCTACCAGTGACAAAATTTGAGGCTAGATGTTGAGGGTGTGGCCCATTTGTCTGGGCTCCATTGCTCACAGTGTCTCAAATACATATCACTATGTCTAATATGATACAGCATGCATCTTCTGTAGTCTTTTGACGCGACATGAGCATTTCTGATAAGTCTTGAAGCGGGGTGGTTTCCTATGCCTTCTTTCATATCAGAGCAACCCAGTATCATGTGAGCTATGTGTTTGGATATGCCTCTAAGAATCTTTCGGGAAGCTGCTGATAGTGTGTAACAACACCACGGCTGGGGAGACGAAGGCTACGAATATACGAGTAGTCAACGAGGAACTTCCCACATGGTGTTAATGGTGAAATTTGACCGTCATCCTTGGTAAGTTGTTCGTCAAAGAACAGAGATGCTGTGTTGCGATTGAGAACAGAAGCCAGAAACCCGACAGTGCAGAGCAGTTTCGTTATTCATGTGAAATGTGATGGCCTTGGGCAAGCATATTTCAGCTATTTCAGAATGGGTATCCCTTGATCCCTCATTCAGAAAGTCCTTTCGAATCTTGCAGAGATTGGATTTGGAAGAGATCCCAGAATCTTTTCATGCAGAATCGTAACTCCATTTTCACAAGCCATATCCTGAGACTAATCTAACATATCGAATAACAGTAACTAATCGAGCTCATACTGAACAACTTTTCACTTTCCAGGTAATGATGCTGTTTTTTTCCAACTTCCTCTGACTCTTCAACTGATCGTCAAGCTACCGTATTGCGCCAAGCATGCCGACAATCTGAAGTGGACAGGTACGCCCCTGGTGGTAAGTGAGCCTGTCACTTCTGGTAAATTGAAGCGACTGAGGCCTATGCAAGCTAAAATTGCACTCACAGAGGGTGCAATCAACGTACGGTAGGTTTAAGTTCTGTTGATTGTGTAGCAAACTCGCCTCCTGGCACCCCGAGTTATCACCAACAAGGCCATGGATTCTGTCACTCAATACCACCTGGAAAGATAGAAACCCCAATCATTGCGCATGACTCTCAAGAGTCGGTATACCCCATTGCCTATGAGCATATCAGCTTCAGAGACAGCCTTATCTCATTGCGGAGATATCGTTTCTGCATTGTCACATTACAGATCCTTGGACGTTGGCATCAAAAGCTATGTATTCTGACCACAGAACCCTCCTTTAATATCGAATGAATTAAGATCTTTGCATACAATGCAACTGGGTGACTTGTAGTCACATCTTTGTACCCCTCCACGGCGTATAATGAAGCCTATTTCACCCGGTTGTCATACAAGGATTCAAATTCAATAGTGGGGATCTAAACTGGGACCCTGAAGCGCGCTTGACAGTGGCCGGGAAGTTGGGCTAGCAATGGGAACGTGCTAGAAAAGTACACTGAAAGGTCAATTTTGATCTCTATAGGGTAAATGGTCATAACCAGCATCTAATCTTGAACCTCCATTCTACAATTGCATAAACGCCGTAATCATTCGTTATAGCTTCTGCCAAAACGGCCTTATTTTTCTTTCTATTTCAAGAACCCTTGATTTCATCTCTTTCAGGCCCTAGACATTGCACAGCCACGTGCGCAGTAAGTAATTTCCCGAATTATGCTGCCTGGACAGACGTAAGATCGCCATATGATGTGGAAATGCTGACCTATCGCAATCACCTATCTAGATCCCGCGGCGGCACTTCGGTTCTAGTCAAATGTCAGCTTGCCAAAACTGTTTGAAGTAATGTACGGAGTACAAGCAATAAATATTACATCAGTGCAGTTACCATCACTCTTTCAATTCGCCAAGCGCTCCGGCGGCATCAAGTGTCAGACCTGAAATTGCTGATGCCGCTGATGTCACATTCAGGGCTGACGGCATCTCCGATGACACCCGAGGATCACCAGCGGCGCCAGCCGAAAACCGCCTCAATTTTCGAAAGTAACGTTATCATCGCTCCACCAACGATGTCGCGCAAGTCCACGGTGATACCTTCTTGTGTATCTTCAATGATCTACTATAACCAAACTCAATTGAGAGCTTAGCTGCCGAACTTGTGGCTAAAGATAGGTAATAATAATGCCGAGTATTGTGATTTGCGGTCTCCGGAGACCCCTTGTAGGGCTGATATGGACGACTCATGATACCTCCTGCCGCGGTATAAGGAGTAGCCAGCTGAATCGTATACGCCTATTCTATCATTCGTCGAAGAGCGATATATCGGCCGCATACTATGCAAGAAACGCTTCGTAGAGTAACCTTGCTCATTACCATGAACCGGAAGATTGCAAGGATGAGGACGCGGTGAGAAAGGGGGTATAAATGATGATGAATTGTCGTGCGACTACTGGGATAGAAGATCAAGACTGATACTCACTCGTTATCGTGCCCAAGACGCTTCGATCTGCTGATATGCTCATGGTGAGGCTTGAGGATAATCGGCGTGCATGAATACACTTTCTTTTGGGATTTTGAGAACATGCTTTGAGACTAAGATTGCATCATTTCACGTCGAAGCAATTGGAGGCTTGGTATCGCCGTTATCTTTGACTTAAAGCTAAAGACCGGGGAGCTTTCTGCCTTTTCTCGTATTCGCATGAGACGTAAGATTTCCAAATGGACTTTGAGTACTTCGAAAGAGAAGACTTTGTATGTAATATGGACCGAGCACACAACATCTTAGGTTTGCAAGCCTGCAAGCTGAAAACGATCTTAGCCATGGTGCAAGACGGCATATAAGGTCTTGGCGATACCTTAGCCGTTTGACTTCTGCATCCTTAGCCATCAGGAAAACCAAAGATCAAAAAAGAGGTATCAGCTGCGAAAAGGGGCTCGCCGTCTCGACCTTGCTGTCCGCCGGCATGGGAATATGATAGAGTGAGTCTGTAACACTGATACCTTTCTTGCTAGTCAACAGGACACACTTAACACTAGAAGTAGAATGATTGAGAATAAAGGAAGCAGAGGGAGGTGTCCCTCGTAAAGGCTCAACCATTCAACTTCCTGATTGAAAAGAGTAGTCTAAAAGCCACATCACCAAGCCCATATAATTCTCCACTTATGAAGATTTACGAGTAAAAAAAATCAGGTCAGCTTTTGGCTCTCAACGGCCAGTGACTATTCCTTGCGCAATAAAAACTCTTCGAGCTTACTCCTGTCCTTCTGAGTCATCTCTTCCTGAGGACCCATTAACTCCTCCTCCAACGCTAGAACCTTCAGGTGTACTTCTTCAGCCTCTGCATCCCGCCGTAGATGGAAAAGTGTGTTTGCCTGATTGTGTAGGCATGCTATAGTCTTCTTTGCTTTGGGGCCTCGTAGAGAGCTACAGACATCTTAGGCAGTGACTCGGCCTCTTCTAAACGTCTGAGATTGTATAGCACCGATTCCAGACTTGTGTATGTCCTTCGTAGTCCTCTCGTATTCAGGGCCAAAAACCTTTCCGTAGTGAGCCAAAGACTTTGCGGTACAGCTTCTCGGCCTGTAGGTATCGCCTGAAGTGATAAAATGTATTTGCAAGCTTGTACAGTGCGTCGGCGGTCATCTTATCTCTCGAGGACTGGCAGCTCTTCGTCTAGATTTATAACATTCCGGTACAACTGTTCTACCTCTTCGTTTTGTTTCAGAAGGAAGAACGCGCTTGCGAGATTTAGGATGTAACTCGCGACTTTCTTGTCCTTAGGCCCCAACGGCGTTTCGTATAATTTCAGAGTCTTTCGGTACATCGTTCGGCATCGTCATATCGCTCCATATATAAAAGTGTGGAGGCATACTGTTTTGCAGAAGACAAAGTTTTTTCTGTTCTGCACCGAAACTCTCTTCTTCAAGAGCCAAGGTTATCTGCCATATTGTTTCAAACTCTTTATTGTGACTTAGTTTGGAAACTGTCATTGCCAGAGAGTGCAAAATGCCAATCGTGAGTTCGTGTTTTGATCCTGACATCTCCTCATTAAAATTCAAAGCGATCCTATACTCGATTTCGGCTGCAGCATAGTCTCTTTTCTTGAACAGTTCATGTGCCGACGCCTTTGCTTTTGTACTTAACCAGCTCATCACGATCTTCTTCTGGAGTACTGGTTGTGGCTGAAAAAGAATATACTGCCGTCCGCGTGCTTAGCTTCTTTAAATGCGTTCACTGATGATTGAGCTTATATGCTCAACAGCTCTAACTGTACGAGATTTGTCATGATTTCCGAACTTGACGAGTTTATCTCATTTTGAACAGCTCTATTGATCTCCGACACCATTAACCGTTTTACGTTTGCATCCCACCTACAGACAACGTCGCTCTCAGGTCAATGCTGTAAATGAAATCAATCAATCAATCAATCGAATATTGCAGCAAGGTCCGTTACAGAAGATGAAGCAGCTTCGGTACATAAATGTATCGTTGAGTATTTGAGTGAGCTGAGATATTCCCTAGTTGCGGATGAGCATTTTGAAAGAAGCTGAGTAGGGGGGGATGTAATGTACTAACCTGGATTAGCTAGCTGTTCCCTTGAGTTGATTTGGCCAAAGTTGAATGCCTAGGTCTAATGACAGCGCAAAGAATTTGAGTGTTTTAAAAGACTTTCGGAGTATTTTTAGCACACCAGTCCTTTTTGGAAATCAAGCAAGGGCACAGAAGAAATCTGATTTTTATACGGCTGTCGTAACTTTACGCTAAGTCAAGGGAAACATTACTATTCAACACTCGCTTTCAATTGTGTGTCGAGTTATTTGCCAAGTCGGAGGCACCATCCCGCTCGTCATCCTCCGAGTCTTTCAAAATGCCCAATCGTTTTAGAAACTCCAGTTCTACATCTATCTACCATTCTTCGGCCACATTATATTTTCCTTTCTCGGATTCCTTCCATATAATGCCAACTGGAAGTGCCTCAAGTGACGTTGGGGGACTATTACCCCAATTTGGGCCCTTTGCTCGTGCTTGCCCTTTAGGGTGATTCGCAGCCTTAGATGGGCCCTACGAAATTATCAATGAGCGAGTCTGCCATGGAAAGGCTGGTTTTCGTCCTGTTACTTTATCTCTGAAAATTCCAAGAGATACAATCTGAGCAGTGCTCAACATATCAACGGAAGGATCCTAGTTTATGACTGCAAACATGTCTCGTAACTCCGGGCAGAAGGAAGTCCGAGTGATGGAGGGTCCACCATATGTTTAACCCTATATCTAAGAAAAATGCTGTTTCCAGTACGAGTCTAAACCATCCATCAGTCTAATCATGACTGAACAGTACCCAACACCTGGAAATAGCTGTTCGGTCCTCTGCCTAACATCCGAGATCGCCTCTAACACATTTGAAGGGTTGGTCCTTGTGAAAGTACTATATGTCCCATCCCATGATGTCCCTAACTCCCGGGCTTGTGCAGTCATAGTGCTGGTCAAGAGACTACCAAGCATGTCACACATGCGATTAGAGACGCTTTCGTTTTTGCCTCTTTTATAGAGAGTCTGCCACTCAAGAGGGATAAGGTCCCTTACACCACTCGTGAGCCAGAGCTGACAGTACGCGTAGCTCTTCTCTACACTTCCTCGCGTCCGCTTTAGTCTATCTGGCTCTGAGAACACAATTGCGGTGAATGCCGGCTCAGTGTGCCCCTTCTTTGAGAATCTCAACAATACACCTTCAAAGCTTTCCCGGTGCCTCACTATGGATAACAAGCCGGTGTCGTCTAAGTTGAACGCTGCCCCCGGCGTCGTGATCCACCCTGTAACAGTGTGATTCGATAATAGGGTGTTTATGAACACCAAGAGATGTGGGGTTTTGGGAACGATTGGCAATCTCAAAGTGTCATACAATGTACCATATCGGCGATACCGTGGTATGTATATCGACACGGGTTTGTTTAATTTCTCCACACCACACAGCGACAGAGGCTCCGGGGGCCACGCGGAACGGGTAAACTCGTTGTCAACTTCCCTCATTATGGGAATGCAGAGGTAACCCGTGTCATCCTTATTGCATTTCAAGACGACAAAGCGGCGCTCACTCACTGTCGTAGCTACTAGAGGAAGCTCTATCGAAAGACCGAGATTGGTCATAGACCATATCGCCTTGGCACTCAAAGCCTTGATATCTCCTGCGTTACGGAAACAGCTCGGAAAAGGCGCTAGGAAGGAGACCCAGCCAGGATGAGGTCTAAATTTGGTCCAATTTTTGTCTTTGGCGAAACTCCAGGCAAAGATAGACTGATCAGTAGAGACTTTGAGGATCTCTTCTTGGAGTCTAATGAATGCACCCTCACCTTCGCCATACAAGAGAGGCATATTGATATCGAATATCCCGAGCAAAGAATACGCCATATCCTCGACGCGAGTCGTCTGGCGCGACGCTGCCCACGACATTCTCGACGCTATGCTAGCATAATGGAAGTCTGTTGAGCCGTCGAGGTAATGTGTGTCGATGCCAGTAATGTGATGGATTGTAGAGCAAAAAGTGGTACGGGATCCGATCCAGGTCCAGTTTTCTGAAAAGAAGTCAACCTGGCGTGGCGCTAGAAGCTCCTGTAGCGTCCACCCTCTGGTAAACCACCTACTCCCTTTGATGCATTGCCGATCATCACTCTCCGCATCAGAATTGCGATTGAGACGGGTGCTTACATCGCCTAGATATGCGAGACAGACACTCGCGTGGGAGTACCATTTGAACATGGAGTTGATCGCCTCAGACAACTCGGCACTGCTCAGCTTGTCGATACAATTAGTATCAACCCACAGGAGGCTCAACCCATACTTCTTGGTCTTGTTACAAGCGCCAATGATCTTCTTGAGACCAGATCGTGGTGCAATATCTTTCCACCCATCGCGCCGATGCCGCCAGACTAACCAGTCTTGCAGAGTGACCTCTTGCCCATCAGTCCAGGTGTGAGAAAGGATTGCGTATTTTTCAGATGCAGGGTCGGCGATTTCTTTGAAATCAAGAGTGTCAACGTTGATCAGCCGCATTTTTGCTTACCCAAGTACGCTTCGACTCTGCAGGGTAGATACGAGGGACTAGGCTAAATGTAACAGGATATTACTGGCATGAAGATGGCAAGCTGACGAAATATTGCGGCAAGACAAGAGATCCCATGAGGCTCGAGGCCTGCGATGTTGTGTATGTACAAAGCTACGAAAAGCATCGGGCATAGTGCGTACCCCGCCATTAAAAATAGGGCTGAATAATACCCTGTAGAAGTTACGAGACCTTGATCACGTGAGTTGATTCGCATTACTATGCTCGTGCAAGATAGGTATGCATTTTTATGCAAATAATCACTTCCATTTCCGTCTACATCAGCTACATTCTCAAGTAGCTGCCCAATGTATGCTCTTATAGCAGGACTGGACGCCATTGTCTCGTCTGTAAGAAGCTTAACTAGAAAACTGCTACCAAGCGGTATATCAATAAGCTCAGGTTTGCCGCCACCTCAGTAAGGCAAGACTGTGAGAGGAACGCTTGGCAGCTACATTGTGCAACGGTTTCTCTACCAGGGATCCTACTTACCAAGACTGCTACGCCATGAATGAGAGTCATGATGATAATTGCGATTTAGTACAACATATTCATGAGACAAGTGTCATGCTATCGGAATCATGATACTATGAGTCCCGGTGAATAAACAAGGATTGAAAATTGAATATACTCCCCAAAACTATGTAAGATGAGATAAACAAAATCAGAATGACTAAAACTAAAGAGCAGCGGTCTACAGTAGACGTAGCGTTGCCGGATGCCTATGCTCATTGTGTCTCTGATGCTTACTCCGAAGTCTTTCTCTGACGAACAGGTACCGGTGGATCATTTCTCGGCATCAAAAATGACCTTTTGCACTTTTGCTTCGTCGAATAGCCGGTAGCCTTCGATGGCTTCAGTAAGTGGCATCATAGCATCAGTCATAAAGCTTTAGCATTACTAGTTAACCATACTGAATAATTAGCTCGATTTTCTTCGCGAGACTTACTTCATCAAATGCTGTTTGCGCTCAAGCAAATCCAATGCCTTAAGGAAGATGCCTTCAACACTGCCATTAGTAGGGGGCTAGAATTTCAAAAGGCAGGTGAGAGGTGACTCACTCCGAGTTGGGCATCGCCCCATTTGAATGGTGAGGTTTTTATTGTATGCTTGATTACCAGTCCACGGGATAGATCCGTGGTGAACCCCGACACTTGAAATGATTCCCCAGGGCCGCAACAGTTCAAAGCCCATTTCCAGGGCCGAGCTCTGACCGACCACTTCTAATACCACATCAGCCCCACGGCCGTCAGTCAGCTCTTGTACTCGTGCTGAAAGACTATCCTTTGATGTCAAGTAATTCCATGGTTCAGCTCCGAGAGACTTCGCAATCTCAAGGCGAGAGGGCACTCCGTCCACAGCGAGTACGGCTTTAGGTTTGTAGTCCAAAGCAGCTATTACTGCACACAAGCCAACGGGGCCACACCCGATCACGACCACGACACTGTCTTGTACGGTTTCAGGGTCTAGCTTGCCCAGTCCATTTGATGCGGCGAAGAAACCCGTGGGCAATATATCAGCCATAAGACATAACTTCTTGTCCTCGATTCCAGGCGGCGCCTTGACGACGGTCGAATCGGCAAATGGGATTCTGACGTATTCGGCTTGGCCGCCGTCAAGCAACGGGCATCCAAAGAGCAGACACTTTTTGCACCGTGACGAGAAGCCTCGGATGCAGTAGAAGCACTCCCCACAACTCACCGTGAAAGGGCTGACGATTGAGTCTCCAAGCTGTACTGATTTCACACTTGAGCCGACTTCATGAACTGAGCCGGTGAACTCGTGTCCCATGATGAAACCCGGAGCCGAAGCTTGAACGCCTCTAAACACATGCATCTCGCTATAATCTGGTTAGCCGGTCTTGATTCTCGGGTCTTGATTCTGGAGTAGAGAATGCCATATCGAGAAAAGAGGTGAAACTTGGGTAGACGAACCTGCCGCACAAGGCGGTATAGCGGACTTTAACGATAATATCTCCTGGCTCTTGAATTGTTGGAACTGGTCTCATTTCCACTGCTACTTCCCTCACCCCCTTCAACACGACAGCACGCATTTGTGCCATTATTCCCACTGTTTTTAGAATCAATTTCTACTGCAATGAGAATAAAGATGCCGAGCGATGGTGCTGCAATGATTCGTGTAAAGAATACAAGAGCCGATGATGTAATACTTATATCGGATTGAGGTGGATGGTGGACCGGTCACCGAGGTTGTGGACCTCGGCCGGCCTCGACCCCGCTTACTTACCCCCGAACGGCATCGAGTCACATAGCTAAGACAATATAATGCAGGAATATCGAAAACAATCGGCTGATCGGAAATCCCACTTATATTACAACCAACAGCACTTCAATACCACGCGAGACAGTTGCGGTGATTAGAGAAATGCCTAGGTTTGTATTCCTTCATCCGCTTCACAGGGTGGTAATAGGATTTCGCTTCTCTTGAGCTCGTGAATCCAATCTCGGACAGCGAAATAATAAAGGTTGTGACTGAGATATATTTTCTTGGAGCTACACGCCCCTCCTAGTCACAGCACCTTGTATAAGCCTTTGGCCTTGGGCATTCGAGTATTCACTCAACTACCTTGTTTTCTCGTAATCGCCGCGGATCAAGAGCTGAACCTACATGAGAGAATGTTACATAATGTATCACAAATAAGACTTCTAATCCTCTTGAAATTTGGTAAGAACTCTCATGGTTGGAAGTGGACTGAAGTGATGGGAACGGAATGGTGGATGAATGCACAATTATTTTTGTCTTTGTGAAAGAGGGGATACACAGTTTTGGCCGGTGACTCTTTCTAATTAAGACTGTTCTAGAATTAGTCGTCCCTAGAGAAGGCTCTGATACACTGCTTAGCTGATGGTATACATGAGGATCCGTTTATCGGTTTCAAAGGGCGTCAACGACACTGCGTTATGATAGGGGATGCGAAGATCTAGGCAGCTTTCCCTTCCTCTCTAGTACGTATACCGACAGAATCTTCCCCAGTTTATGTTCGGTGGGGACATGTATCATCTACGTAAGATGCGTGAAGTGATTAGGCACAAAAGGATTCTATATAAAGAAAAGAATACTTTTGCTCATTTTAAACTTCTATTGTCACAGTAAACTCTGATACGAGCTTAACAGTTGGACAAACACTTGGTGAAACGAGTTTTACAGCTCAATAGAAAAAGGTTGTCGTGCACAAAAGTATCAGTATTAAAAAATCCTTCGCTCTATGCCTCAAGTTCTCGCGCATAGGTAAATGCCACGTCCCTCTATTATCGTGGTGATCTCGAAATATGAGCAATATTGGAAATAGAACGTAACTAAGTCATGCGTTAAATACTTGGTGATCTTCACTAGGTTTAGGTAGCTTGTTCTAGCGCCTTGGCACACATTTGCAGCCCCAGGAGGTATGTCTTGCAGTTGAGAAATACAAGGGTTTCCCGTCATTTCAGTTTGTTTTGGTGCCCAATAAGCCTATTGACTTCAAGAAACTAACTCGATTTATATTTAAATATAAAATTTTATCAACTTTGAGAATTGCTGAAGCCCCTGGACAAAGGCCACCGAAGGTAAAGTCACGCTAGAGAAGTTTGCATTATCATCAGGGTAAACCTGTGGTCAACAGAACGTACCGTTGGAAACCCTGATGGAAGTCACGTCATTCCATGTCTTGTATAAATCACCAAAATGAACAGAGCGTCTTCTTGCTTGAGATCTAGTCATCACAGCGATATATCTCCGACGGCGGAGTCATACGGCGAGAATTACTCACGCTCAGCCCTAAGAGAGCTACCCCACGTATTCAGCTGAGGGGCTCAGGTCCACTATTAACATAACGGAAGTTCTATAATAGAAAAGGGATGTAATCAAGCGTCGAGATCTTGTTCAGTGATCTTACAATCACTCCTTGCGAAAGAAGGGTGTTGAAGAGCTCGGCAATGGATTTAACGGCCTTACCTCCAAGCCGCGCCCGTCTTGCGGCCCAGATTGAGAACCTGCCTCTGGAGCTTGTCGCCCCAATTCTCAGAGACCTTCCCCTCTGCAGTGTTCTCGAACTCGCGTCGTCTAGCTCGTCCGGCCCGAGGCTTATCGCCGCCATCCACACAGACCCCTATTGGAAACATCTCTTTCAGGACAATTATGATGATCTAAAACAGATATGGTTCTCTCTAAATAGTTTATCCTGGCTACATTACCGTCTACCATGGAAGGACAAATACACTTACGAACGACGCAAATACCCATCGTGCTCGAACCCGTGCGCTTGGGTGAAGGGACAGAATAAGAAGGACATTCCGGTTGAAAATCGGAAAACGATTCGGAATCTTGAGAGTCACGTGTATGAACTCTTTTCACTCCTTCTGGGCCCAAAAGTGGCAAGAGGGTGGTCGTTGTCCATCCGGCCTCGGATACCATCACCTGAATTTCGAGCTCTGTGCTGCTTCCTGCCGATCAATGCTCCGTTTGATGCGGCAATTCTGAATGCGACTGCAGTCGACTTTGATAGCGTAGGGAAGAGATGAAATAAACAGTTTGAACGGCGAGTGCATGCTGACCATTTGACAGACCCCATTATATGCGATTACCAAGACATCCTCCCAGGATCTATCGCGTGACGAATGGGCGAACCTTCACCGTCTGATCCACTTACTATGCCCTGCCTATGAAAGTATGACACAAGCCCAAGCAGCACAGTTAGAGCGCCTTGCCGATCTGTATGACCGATACCCAGCATTTCTCAAAGTCGCTTTTGCTCCACAAAGCCCGGTTTCAAACAGGCAGCACATTGCTCATGCTCTACGCCATGATGCGAGACTTGTTATGAGACGGCCCATGAAGTCAGTGCCGGGTCTTGAAGTCGATACAACCTTCAATGTCGTCACATGGGAGCCCACTGGACTCATTTACAGAAAAAACACCTGGTACCGATTTCGGTTCCCACACCCCGGGCTGATCCCTTTTGATTGGTGCATACAGCTTTTCCAGACCATCGTTCACAGAGAAGGTAAAGAGGATCTCGAACTAAAGCTCCCCTCGCGCTTGGCTGCCTACTTCAAGAAAGCCGTCGAAGGGCTTGGGTACATTTACTCTCACTTTTCAGAGATACCCATCCCCCGCATCACCACCAAGACCCCTGTCGAAGCCGTCACTTTCATCGGGCATGCTTCCTCGGCCGAGGTCCTCCCGAAGCCTGAAGAGGAGATGGAATGGCTAGAATCTTTTCTTCACATCGTTGGTTGGATGGTCACCGAGCACCCGGACCTTGCCAGATCTGTCATGTCAGACCATGGGAACATTCTTCGACGAAGACTTCTCATCGACTCTTCAGACCATGAGCAATTCGTTGCGCACGAATCTCCTCGTGTCGTAGCCCGCCAGATCCGGATCGATCTTGCACAGTGTAATGGCGAATCCAGCCCGCATTTGCCGAGCCTTCTAGCCCTTTATCTTCCCCCGTGGGGATCGTCGCGAGCTCGAGAAATTGCCGCCTGCTTACTACCGCGCTCTAAGCACTTGAGTGATGAACTGCTTCGGCTTGGATACGAGGGAAGAATTGAGAAGATCATCCAACACCTGCATAAGGTGCCTAATGTCGAGAAGAAGAGAGATAATCAAGAACTCATAGCGGAAAGAGTTGCGAGACTCAAGCTCGAGGGAGCTAACAGCCAGAGCAATCGACCGCCGAGACCGTCGCTAGCGGAGTTGAATATCAGACAAGGATTGACTAAAGACGAAATGGCTTCTGTGATGAAGGCTCTGAAGCTGGTGATGAGTTCGACAGATGGTGAGGCTGATGAATCTTTAGTTCAAGTTATGCGACTTATGGAGAAGGCTTCAACTCCTGAAGAAGATGGTGAAGGATCGAGGACTCCCGCTGCAGCGTCGTGGAACGAATCTGTTGATGATTATGTTGCATACCAACAGGATAGAGGCCGCCGCCGGACTTGTTACATATGCTACAGGTCTATTCCGACAAGCTCCCCAGCTGCTGTCGCTTCGATGTGTATCCCTTGCGCGAACTTCAACCTTGCTGGCTCCCAGCTCTCACTCCCACCACGTTTATCTCTGGAGGGATTTGTCGCAGTCGTCACAGGCGCTCGAATCAATCTCGGATATCACGTCACCCTGAGGCTCCTTCGTTGCGGAGCGAAAGTCATTGCTTCGTCTCGTTATCCGAGAGACGCTCTCTCACGATATGAGAATGAGAAGGACTCCAAAGTCTGGCTGTCTAGGCTGCGCATCGTCGGTGCGGACTTTCGCACAGCTAAAGACGCCTTCCAGCTTGTCCAAACGATTCGGCCCATTGTCGCTGAATGGGGAGGAAGATTGCATATTCTGATCAACAACGCAGCGCAGACTCTGACTGATAGCATCAAAAAGGAAGAATCTGCAGTGAAAAGGGAGCATCTTCTCCAGGGATCCATGCAACAAAGCTTGTCCCTTCCATCGACGCAATATACGCCACAGGCAAGGGCTGGAAATCAAATATTCCTTGAAAGCTCTACCACTGCGCAGCATGACGCTAGAATAGCCGGGGATACCCGTGCTTCACCGGGTCAGACAGATATACAAGAACCCCAACAAGAGTCGTCATGGGTTCAGTCTATCTCCAATATTCCCTATGAAGACGTGATAACCGCTCAGTCGGTCAACGCGTTCGTGCCTCTTATACTCATCCGTGAGCTTCTACCTCTCATGGCAACGACGGAGCAATCACCAGGCAACCCACCTAGCACAGAGTCTTCTAACACGTACGCAAACAAGGCGAAAGCGATGGGATACATCGTCAATGTCTCTTCTCGCGAGGGAATTATCGAATACGCTCAGACTAAGGGCCGCGCCGGAAGTGCTAAGAACGCTCGGCACGTACACACGAATATGTCTAAAGCAGCACTGAATATGATAACGGAGACTGAGGCAGGTGATGCGTGGGAAATGCACCGCGTTGCCATGAACACGGTCGATCCGGGATACATGAGTGCAGCACCGGAGTTCGAGGCAGCACACGGTGGTGTGCGGCCTATCGGCTGGGAGGATGGAGCCGGGCGGGTTCTCTGGCCGATCGCTGTTGGCGTGCTGTCTGAAGCTGGAGAGAAGGGCTGTAATGTGGTCTGGGGCCGATTCCTCAAGCACTATGGAGCTGTTCGCGCGAGTTTCTACTAAGATGTTCTCGAACAGGCTTTTTCGAGGTCGTTTGCCTCGACTGACGGAGAGCGCGAAGGTTTTGAACCCCCAGCTGAAGATTCTCTCTTACGGACTAGCGTTGAACGCTCATTTCGATGTTGGATACATCCCTGAACAACGCCCGGGGGTTCATACCTAATCTAATAAGTTAGCTACATGCAAAAGATGTTATCTTCTCAACCAAATGTCATTTTCAAAGCCAAAAGTAGTATATTTAATTGACTATGATTTCAATATGCAGCACTAAGCGAGTTAAATACGAGATTGGTGAGACTCAAGAGTTGTGACTGAGATCTAGCTATCGAAGTAGACACGGACATGGCCGCTTACTGGACGTTATTTCCGAGATACTAGCAGTCCTGCTGCTAAGCCAGATTTCCGGGTGACGCAAACCATTTCTGTTTAATCTTCTTTCTCTCATTTGTCATATCAAAATGAGATAGCCTCTGAAATCGGACACTAATAATCAATTCGAGGTTTTAAGTATCCCTCTAGTTTATGAGTTCTCCAAGGCTTCACGATATCTTTCAGCGCCGTGGTTATTACTCCAAGGTGATCGTCTGCAACTCAACACCTCTGGCTATTAGTGCCTCTGGCAGAAGCCGAGGGTCCGAATTAATCACCTCCCCAGTCCTTTATCACGAAATTTCGTGGCATGTATAGGATCGTCGCGCGTGCGAGTCCATTCAACGGGCTCCCAGCCCTCTGGCAACTGCCCTAACCGAGGATCCTCGAGCACTTCTCTTCTGGTGGCATCGTCGCGATATCATTTCTCAAATAGCCCATCGACGAGCTTGGTAGTCACGCGCCATGAGGGGGGTAATGGACCAAGCACAGCTTCACCATCCATAAAACCCATCAATTGACAATCCGCCACAACAAGCCACCGACCATTTTCAGTTAGCCGTAATATGACAGGATGCTCACACCCGAGTAGAACAAAGATCTGATCCCTTAAGCAAGAAAACATTGATTAGTTGAATGCGCTTGTCAAGGATTAACTGTGGCGTAGCTATATAGGTACTTACCCTGTGAGATACACGTGGTTTTACATGTGCCCACGTACCCTTCCGCCGTCTGAAATATACGTTGACCAGAGAGGCAGCTGAGGATTCTCTCAAGACACCAGTCTTTTACTGTTTCAGGTCTTGATTCGTTAAGAACGCTCTGTGCATTTTCAGATCTTGAGAACCTCTGTCGGAGTTGTAACAGAGTCGGAAGGCTTTGAAAAGGTTGTCTTTCAATCGTGTAACCGAATGACAAGGCGCGTACGTAGATGTCAAGATCTGTCTCTCCAGTATGATAAAATGAAGTTTCCTACTCCTGAAGTCCCTTCTCAATGATGAACTCATTTATGTCATCGAGACTTGTAAATTTGTGTTCGCTGACATTTTCGATGATCCCTACGCGAATGGCAGTAACATCAAGAAAGTCTGTTGTAGCATCTGTCCTGATGATTGCTGCCGAGAGCCCAGAAGCAAGATAGCCGCAGGCATCAGGCACCACATTAGCAGCCACACCCTTACCCAGGTTGGGAACCCATGACGGGCGCCAATTCTCCTGAAGGCGGCAGCTTCTCATTAACTCAAGGCGCTGCACTTGCTCCATGCGAGTGCGAGTGAAGCTCTGGAATATCTCTCGTTGGGATTTTATATAATCGACTTGAAGGCGTGCACCCAATATAGGTGGGAGGAGATTCAATAATCCATAGATTCGATCTCGATCATCTGCGCACTCTCTACCGACTTGGCACCAAAGAATCTCATACAGTGAGGCAGACGGTATATACAAACACGTATCGGTGATAAAGGAGATACTTTCTTTCAACTCGCTCGGGATCCCGTGTCTCGTGCCGTCAATACACAGGATCGCGCGACAGAATAAGGCCCACGTGATCTCGTGCTCCCCACATTTGATGATGGAAGATCGGGTACCTAGCTGGATTTCCTGGAGGATCCAAAGCCTAGAGAACCACGGGTTCTCAAGGTGTTTTTGGAGCATTCCAATCGTTTGGACCTAAAGGCAAGGTAACGTTGAGATTTGCCCATGAAGGATGATCGCAACCAGGTCGGAGGTACAGAAGTAGATCTTTGGTACACTCAATTTGATCACCCAGATGCTTCAGTAAAGAGAATGCCAGCTCTGTTTCAGGTATGCCGGGCCCAAACCAAGCTACCACTCGCGAGGCGCCTGCGTAAATTTTGCCCATCCTCGCCACCTACGGGACGAAAGCCGAAGTCAGTGAATCCATTCTTTGAAAGGGTCTCAATGTTCTCAAAACATGGTCCAGAGATATTACCTGATGATTCCGCTCTAGGTCCTGTGGTTGCCGAGGTCAGCGTCTTCTTTTCACTTGTGTGCTGCGGGGAGTGCCAAAAATATGATTTCCTGGTTGATACAAATAGCATCAATCCACATCACTCGAGTCTGCTGAGATCTCTTGAGATATCTCAATGCTTACCCAAGGTTAAGGCTCTTGAAGGGATCTATTAGTTTTCGATGATGTGATGAGATCGACGCGGTACTCTCACCTTCCCGTGAGAGTCTCTCTCACCCTAGCAGTATGATAAGGCCTCATAGATAGCCCACTCAGTATGATAGGGCTCATCGGGTTGCTTGGAAGATGGTATGAGGAGAGGGCCGGGGTGATGGTATGATGTGACATAGTCTCCGTTGTTGTAAACTATATCGCCGTCGGTGGTCTCAAAGGCATCCCAATCAGGCGGCAAACTCTTGCGTATACTTGGCACATCATGGAAAGAGGGTGCGATGTGATCAGGAACCGATATTTGTGGTAATGGTGCGTGGAAAATCTCCAAAAGAATGGGGTCGTCCCATGACCCAGGTAAGATATTTATTAGACAGATTTCCTCGTCAGCAAGTGGCACATACTCGTAGGTGCCGTTTGTGTAGTCGTAATCCCGCTTCGTAGCGGAGATTCGTCCTGCTGGGACCGCTGACTGGGTTGAGTTGGACGGCATTGATTTTTTGAACTTACATTCTCCTTGTTTAGGGGTAGTAAAGCCGTGTTCTGTCATCCTTCAACGAGTGATGATGCAATGGCTAGTTCAGGCGTATTTTAGCATAATGGGGGATTCTTCTCAAGGCACCCGGACAAGCTTGAGGCTTTCTCACCGATCAATTGTAGTCTTGACGATCTCAATCCCTAAGAGGATCTATTGGCAGAGACGAATGTTTAACATTGAGATTCATCGGATCCTTAGTTTGTGTCATTGCAACTCGCCACAGAGAATGCCTCTTGAATTGGTCTCAACAGACAACGCCAAGAATAAGGTAGATCAGGGCGCTAGCTTGGCTTAGCTCTAGACTTTGGCGTCATAGTCATCCTCAAGTCCTCAGTAATTGTGAACCAGACCGAACTCCACTATTGCGAGGGTAATTTGATCAAAAATGCCATATGCGCCAAAATTTGCGTTCAAGTTTGATTGTGCTTGCTGATTATCGTAGATAAGTGTCGGAAATGTTGATCCTATCCCTTTGAGTGCTGTTTCAACAACAATACATTTTTTTTCTTGGCCCCCACACTGGCAAGTTAGCTCTCATTGGGTTAAAGCAATCTTAGCAAACTCAGATTGGGTTAGAATTCTTATCGATGCCAAGAAGAATTTACAGCCAGTCATTCAGTATGGGGGCTTGCAAGAAAAATGTATTGTTGTTGAAACAGCACTCAAAGAAAGGGATAGAGTACTTCAACAGTAGGCACCCGAGTCACAATCCCTATGCGCCCCGAACCGACCCATGCCGGCCCCCAGCAGCGGTTCCCGCTTGCCCCGCTGCTACTGCTCAGCCAGCTTTCTCGATGATGCAAAACTTTTCTTCTCCTTCTTCACTCACAGGTAGGTAGAATGATGTACTCAACGAAGTCCAGGGTCGCTTACCATAGAAATCTGTCTTTTGACATACAGTTGTCAACTTCGAGCATCTTTGCCCGCCAACTTCTGAGATCTCAGCAGATCGGAGGAACCAGGTTAGCGCTTTATGGGGAAAATCATATGCGTATGTTGTTCTACACTATCTTCAAGATGATAAGGACTGCTTGCGGCGTAGAAAATAAGTGTTTTAGAGGAAGTCCATTGCGCTCAGTGGTCGCATGGCACTGACTAAAATATCGTATTATATAGATCGATCTTTTGCCGACACGTTAAGATGTGTAGGAACATCAGTTTCGAACGCCAAATGCCGCCGCAGCCTAGTCACCTGCTAACCGAGGTAGATTTTAACGCGGAGACCACCATCAGGAGAAACATTCTTTCTTCTCTTGTGCCTATGACGTTGGCGCGCTCTTCAGTAGGGCACCCGCTACAAGATTCGACCCAACAGAGACCGGTGACGGCGTCCCATACTTAAGCCAACAGTTGCCGTAGTTCTCCGGTATCTCCTCGGTCTGGTTAGCCCGGAACGTTAGTGCCGTGCACGACGTGTTGCCGCTGTAATGGTTATGCGCCGCGCATGCCTCGAGGCAGTCGTTGAATGAGTACACGATGACGGCGCCGAAGTCACTACCTTCGTAGTCGACACCGCACAGGGGCGTGAAGACCCACGAGTCGTCGTCTAGTGTGGTCACCTGCTCGGTGTTGTTTATGCCGGGACAATCTAGGGCAACGACACCCGTGGGAACGACGAGCGGCCCGGTCGTCGATGCCGCAGCTGCCGTGATTGTTGTAGTTACTGTTGTTGTTACTGTCGGTCCCAATGATTGGCCAATCGCTGTAGAGTTCTGTTTTGTAGTTGTACAAGAGCTGTTAAGATGGACTTGAGTTAGATTCGCCTGATAGCAGATAATTGTTGAAATTTTCGGAAGTGAGAACATACCTTTTTGCGCTCTGAACTGCTAACGAACCCCCGACGCCGCCTCCTATGGCAGCTGCGAGGATGACGATTGCCAGAGCGACCGATAGAAAGAACGTTACTCTCCTCAACCCACATATCGTCGGCTCGTGGGCTTGTTGTGATTGCGGAAACGTCTGTTCGTATATCTTGGGAGGCGAGGGAGGTTGAGGCACGACCTCGAGGCCAGGTGTCTGAGAATAATAGAATCCTGCAGTAGACTCTTTGTAGGTGTCTGGGTTCGCTGATTCTTCCATAATGGCGCGTGTCAGTAGTGCTCGGCGTCACTTGAACGGGAGCGAGGAGTATGTTCGAGCCTCTCTTATGCACCGTCTCCTTCGCCAGCCTATGCAGATATTGATCGGTGCCGGGCCCCTCACAGCTGCTCCGAAGTTGAGCCCTTGAGGATTTAGATAGGCAAAAGAGCAAATTCTAGTCAAATCGCGCCATAGAGTTGAGGTTCAAAAATACGACGGAGTTCGTTGCGTAGGAGCAGAGCACCGCGAGAAGACTGGCGAAATGAGGGCCCTCTCGCGACCGGGGATCTCCTCCTTTCAAGACTCAAGTTTATTATTAGGAGCCAGGACTGGGATGTAGGCATATCAGTACCGTTTAAGGGTATGCACCATGCATATCAGCCCTATGGCCATACCGTGCCATTGCGCCTCCGTGCCCTCGAGATTGAATTGTAACGGTAACGTGGGTTCAAATTAGTAGAATCACTGCCAAGTCCAGGCACACCTCATGATGCTGACAAATCCAAGAGGAACAAAATCGTTCTTAACAAGCACAAATGCCTTTTTAATTCTCGTTTTGTACTTTAAGTGTCTCTTTTCCTATTTTTTCACAGCTTCCGAACCGTCTTTGAAATCAGTGATGAACTGAGATAAAACAGATTCTGGCCAGTGTTTTCGGTACTCTGATAATATGGAGTCGGTGCTACTTCGTAACGATTATCCCGACAATTGCCAAGAACCTTCATGATCGAATGACAATACTGTACTCCATAAATAGTACTCCGCTACCTTGCTAGTCACTAATTATGCAGTTGTAAGCTCCTGTACTATCTCACATTGAAGTTATCCGTATATTCTATCGGTACACAGATGATCAGCAGGCAATTGCGATAGGTTCCGCAACGGCATACTTCATAGTCTTCTGTGAGACATCGTTGCTCATTTCGCTTATGATAGAACCTCACCCCTCCATCGCGCGAGGTGCTCGTCTCGGCTGAGTCATAGGGATATACTCCACGCGATCCCTAATAACAGTAGGACCTATAATTTTACGGAATAACTGGTACTAAGGCATTGCCACAAACAGTGGGGGAGAGGGGTTTTAGTATCAAATCAGTTCTCCGGGCCCCAGCAGGATTGCGGCCACGACGACACCTCGCAGGATGGGGTCAAGCACGTGCGTGTCACCGATGAAGAAACATGAGCTGATCGAGGTGAGACCGTCCCCGTGGGCATGATTATATACGGCGAGATACGGTACCCAGGCGATTCAGAGATTGGGAACAAGGATTGTGCCCTACGATCCCCGCTGTTCATTCGGCGGTACAAGTTACAATCCTTGTCACCCCTAAAAGGATACCGCACCCAGACCGCTCGAGGATGGAGATCGCTGTTAGATGCCAATTGACCCGCACTTTAGCTGATCGAGTTGGGAAGGACTGTGTCATTTAAAGGCAAGCCATTTCCAAAGCAAAAATGATGTTGACGTTCGGATATTGCAGGTTGAAGGTTCGTCGTGGGCATGTCGTGTCAAACTCCAGCAGGCCCAGACGGAACACGGGCATGTCTGGCCCCATAGGCTGACCGTGTAATCCGTAAAACCGCGTATGTCGCTATAAAAGGGCCGTAGCGAGTCGCGCTCCACTACGCACCGGGCATTCCAGTTACTCCAATAGGGTCTGCATCTTACAATCAAAATTCTGCGATCGAGAAAGATTTTGGATGGATAATAACAGATCATATATGTTCATTCAGCAAACAAGGAATAATTGTCCAGCGCCTGTCATCCTCTCTAACTCTGTCGCGATATCTTCACGTCTAAGCATCCCAGCACGCGACTGAATGCCCATCAGTTCGCACCACTTTTCGGATATACAACTCCAGCAAAATTTGTCCGGTAGCACCAAGACCGAGTGACCCTTCTGCAGACAGACTGTTGTCGCCGAGAGACGGCCAAGCCAGTTACCCAAAGATCGAACTATTCCAACACCGTTCGGAGGCTCCAAAATTTCATTCCAGTCATCAACGCTTGTAAGATGATGCGACCCTATCACATCACGCGCACTACACCCAGCATGTCCAACGTGGTCACAACTCTTGACGTAACCCAATCGGGGTTGATTTTTGCTTCCATCATGACCGCGCCAGCTCGTGTTTGAAAATGCTAGCTGAATGTCCACATCCGCCACCCACTCTCCCTTATCGTGTACAGACACGATGGACTCCAAGAAGTAGATCTCGAAACCCCGTGATCCGTGGCTACCAACATCCATGGGAAGAACGTAGTCAGTAAAACCCAGGTGCAGAGTGGTCGAGCTAAAAGAATCGTGAAGAACTCCGTCGAAGACCTCATGATTGACCAATTGCCAATTATCGAGTTCGGCCTCCCTCATCAAGGGGTTTCTCGGCGGGACCATCATAGCAATGCCCGATCTCCCAATATTTCCACGAACACGCGTCACCTCGTGCGAGATAGATTGGTCCTGGGGGTCGCAGAGCATGTTGGATGAAATAAATATAGAATCACCCACAGCCATTGCCATCACGTGTCGAAGTGTCGCCGGATGCGCAACATGACTCCCGGTTTCGAATGAAGCTATACAAGCAAAGACCGATGATCTATCCACTCTGTACGGCTTGAATATGATTTCTCCAATCACTGGTTTCGTGGGTATCTTTTCGTTTGGTACCCAAGACATCTCGGATAAGGACTGCGATATGACATTGAGAGATACTGTAGTTCCTGGTAGGCTATCATAGATCATTAAGGCCGTGAGGAGTGTTCTCAAAGACACATGTAGACTAGGATCTCGCTCCAAAAGCCTGGTCAGATGCTTGGATACTTTGTCTCGGCGCAGGCCACTCTCTTCTGCTTGAAGCGCTTCAAACACGATTGCATCAGGAATTTTCGTTGTCAGTTCAAGAAGTGGTCGTAGGTAAAGAGCTTCGCTGTCTCCGGAGTTGATGCTGCGGTGTCCCTGCGATTCGCCGTCGTTGGGTAAACGATTCATATTGACGCCATCCTTATCGCTCTGGCTGCCTAGGCCGCATTGGTCTTTTTGTTCGTCGTGCTTTATCTTGCTTATTAACACAGCAATGGTGTCGAGGCTCCCCGCCACCATATCGAACTCGAGAGAAATATCAGAAGAGTGCTGAAGACCCAAGATACCCATGGAAACATCGTCCTCTTCGACAAAAGGATATTCCGTTTTGTTAGCGCCTTGATCAGGGACGTTGAAGCCATATTCCTCAAGTTCCTGTTGCCAGATATCCCATATGACACAGTCATTTTCTGCATCAACATGAAGATCGCGACTAGTATAATCGTGAGTGTCTTCATTCAGCTTCTGGAACTGCTCAAGTCTGGACGGATCATATACGACTCCGCCATCTGAAGTCGTGTTATACATGTAAGGGCAGATCCATCGCTTGTGACGTGCCGAGTTCATAACGACACGCACTTCCCCATCATACAACCTCTTACGGCTTCGGGACTGCATAGGAAACAGCGTTGCGAACTCATGTTGAATCCGATAGTGCTGGGCATTTCCTGTACCACGAGCATACATAATCAACGCATTTCGATTCCCTAGAACATCGCGACTCGTATTTTCGACGGACTTTCGAAGATATTGGACAGCATCTTCTGGGTGTCCTAAGAGCGAGACGAAAGTACTCAGATTGTTTAGATCAAAGAGGCGGGGCATTTGATGATTCTGCGGGATGAACTTTGAACATCTTCTTGCTCCGAGCTTCATGAGTTGTCGACCGATCTTAACATCCATGCTGTCTTTACTCAAGAGAGGCTTGACTGCATCGGCGAGATGAGCGACCCAATTTTTGGATTTTGCAGTATCTGATCCGGAATCTGGGCCAACCACTTTGCATGTATCGGTAAGAAAATGCGCAATTGTCGACTCATCCATTTGCCAGTGGCTCGTGATACGTCCCACAGCCATGAGCATGAGTTGGGGTAGAGTGACGCGATTGCCTTGAGTAACCAGAGACGACTCCGAAACCACTGGATTTCCATAGTACCGAAGATGGCCCAGGGGTAGTGACCAAAAGACACCATGTTGATTTTCGGTAGATACGTTCAATCCAATCGTCAAGATGCCTGCGGAGCCCAACAACTTATCATTCTGTTTGACCTCAACGGTGGCGTCTTCCAAGACCAGCATGTCGGGATACAAATGCCATGAGGATAGGCCCAGCAAGGTTGAACCTCCAGTCACACCCTGCGGCATCCCACTGAGGAGATTCTCGATTGTGATCATCGCTGATATCCACGCTTGCATGACATTATCGTACAATTTTGGTTTGGTGTTGACCGGCAGGGAGAGATTGTTGAGCACCAGCATCAATTGAGTCTGCTTAACCACCATAGCTTCATCAGCCGCCTGAAGCCACGCGCGGGCACTCGAGTCCCACCATGCCAGCTGATCGTGAGTGACTTCTATTCTCGAGTCTTGTATGGCCAGCTGATACTGAGGATCGACTTCGCTAGTTTCCTGAAGCTGTTTCTTTCTTGCGAGAATCAACTCAGTCCAGATGGCGACGGCCTCGGATCTAGACCAGATACGTGCAAGCATACACGCCAAAAGATGAACAGCGATAGCCTCAGCTCCGGAAGTGGCCGCGGCCCAGATACTGGTCCCATCAATTCCGACATGCTCGGCAAATACCCCATGGGCCCGTGTCGGCTTCGGGTTCACCTTCGGATTGGCGGCGATCTCTGAAGCTCGGGTGCCGTAAGTGCGAACGAGATTCGGTGTCGAGGCGAGACACTGGCGGAATAGAGCCCCCAGTCTACGCGCAATAATGTGAGGAGTACCGTCCTCGGCTGACTTACGTCGGACTTGCGACAAATTCGTGCCTAGAGCTTTAAACTCCTTTGGCGCTTCGACTTTGAGAAGGGAAAAGTCAACATTGATTGTCGCAAGTCCAAAGTTTGCCTCTTGGCTAGCGGTGATAGCCGAGCATGCTAGCTTCTGGATCGACATTTGTCCTACCCGATCCGTCGTGTGTGTCCTTAAAACATAAATAGTTACTACAACGCAGATTTGAAGAAGTAAAAGTGATGGTATATTTTCCTAATCAAACCCCGAGAATTCGCTTCTTTCTCTCTTTTTTTTCAAAATGCACAGCATTGAGCATAGCCACGATCTATTCAGGCTGCTGTTTCGTGGCGTCTCTATGGTCCAATGAAACCCCCTGTAAAGCGCCAGCTACGGAGGCCTCTATGATGACACTCATCCACTACGACACAGACGACCACAATCTGAGCAGGATCACTTCATGGTAAGCACCTGTATGTAGATCACCTGTACGTAGATAATTGCATGGCTTAAGATCACAAGGGCGCGATGGAGACCAGTGCTTGGAGACGTGAGATGTGGAAGGCTAGCGCTTTTAGCGACCCCTCTGTCCTTGCATTGGAAAAACTACTGATCTTAATATTTGGAGGATTAGTTCGGGGGATCGGGGGATCGGTAATAGGCTGGATGGGCCCGAAGCTGCTCCCGACACTCCCCTAACTGACCTCGTCCCTTTTTCTATTCGATTTATCAACCGTGCGTGCCATCTGTCCATAAAACCTCTGTTACTCTGGTGATTGAATGCTATGGCCAGTTCGTTATCACCTCACATACCTACAAATCGGCGTCGCGACAAGACGTGGCTGTCATGTGCGACTTGTCGGCGGAGGAAGTAAGTTTTATCGGGTGGTCGGAGCATCGATCCATCTTTAGACGGCAGCTAAAGATGTCACAATTCACAAAAATAGGTTGAAATGCGACCGACAAAAGCCGTGCTCATCTTGTCAGTATTTACCTAAGAGCGATATGATATCATTTTCTTGCTTTCGTGCTAATTCCGATACCTTCAGGCCTTGTATGGGTTTTGACTAGGTCTCGCCGTGACAACCGCGTGCTGATTTGCGACTGCAGAAAAGCAAATCGGGAGCACTGTGTATATATCCCGAGAACCCGGAAGTATACTCACCGACACGTCGCATCAGAGATGCAGCGAATACGCCACAACGAAGAACCCGGAGCATTGCTCCGGCACTGCATCCGAGTCCATCAGCGGCCTCAGATTCGGATCTCCCAGTGAACACGCCCAATGAATCTAGTTTGAGTGATTCGGGCACTGGCTACAGAGAGCGCTTTCACTGGACGGCCGTGTTGAACGACGTAAATGAGAATATTGATGCCCAGAATGAATCTTCATCCACCACAAGACCGGTAGAGATGCCGTTTGCTCAGCCAAATGGCATCCTACTTCACCAAGGATGTCCGCCGGCCGACAAGTCCGAATTGATTAATGCAATGCCTCCGAGGGCTATAGCTGATCGCCTAGTAGCTCGATACTTTGCCTCATTTGGAGAGCCGCTGTGTGAGTTATGCTGTATTGCCGACATATGGTGCGATCTGACACCAAAAATCGGAACGTAGGCATCCTCCACAAAGATGAATTTTTGAATCAAGTACGTGAGAATTATCAAGGCAAGAAAGATGTTCTAGCATTAAGCTAATCAATACACAGTATGAGAATTTTTGGGAAGATCCAACGAAGGCTCCTACAAGTTTTATTGCTCTTCTTTACAGTCTGTTTTGCCTTGCTGCACAAGCTGAAAGCCCCGAAGTCCGGATAACAGACACAACAGCTTCAACCGCTCCGACTTTCTCCCGTGTAGACACTGCCGTGAACCTTTATCGAGAGAAAATTGTTCAGTCCTTAGTGCTTGCGGGGTTTGGCAAAGGAGGGCCGTTCATCATCGAGACCAGTAAGAGGTAACTCTACAGTGTACTAAAATTCTGCCACTAACAGGATCGCTTCAGTGATGCACTACATGATAGTAGAGCACTACCTGAGACAAGACACTGACATCGGAGTCTGGTTGGTTCTTGGAAACATACACCAAATCGGTAAGCAATAAGATATCCTGCTTATATATATTCCTTCAGCCTGTTACTTAATTACTCCACTAACAAACTAATAGCACTCCGCATGGGATATCACCGTGATCCGTCGCATTTCAGAGGCATCTCGGTATACGGAGGAGAGATGCGCAGACGCGTATGGGCACAGCTCTGGCACACCGACTCGGTCATATCAACTCAAATGGGCATGCCGCCATTAGTAAACTTATTCATGTCTGATACAACGTCACCGCGGAACTTACTAGACAGCGATTTCAACGCCAATTCAACCTCTTTACCCCTATCTCGGGCCCTCGAAGAGATGACTCCTGTTCTTCCCTCAATAGCGAAAGAGATGATATTTGAGCAACTTCGTCGGGCATCTGAGCTTGCTACAGCTATCAAACAGCCAGAATATGCTGATGTCGAGAAGATTGACGCCCAGCTTCGATGTGTGCAGGAAGCTATTCCTTCGCCTTTACATATTCGTTCAATGGCCCGTTCAATATGTGAGTGATCTATCAAATACCCTGAAATTGAAAATTGTCTTCATTCACCGTCTGAGTATGAAGAAATCCTGCAACAAGCATACTGACCAAGTTTTGACACAGTGGATCCCCCCTCTCTTGTTTTCCAAGTAGGCGTATACCTTTCGATACCCTCAAGACTACCTTGTCATGACTTTAGACTGACACGTCGCATAAAAGAGGATATATTTGCAATTGTTGTATCATAAATCGCAAATTCTGCTTCATCAGAGATATCTAAGCCTGCCGAACAATCTCCGCCAGTATTCTCTCTCGAAAAACACCGCGAGAGAAGCCTCCAAGTCCCTATTGAGATATCAACACATAATAGATGACGAAAGCAAGCCAGGTAGCCGCTTTGAGTCCATGACATGGATACACAACTCTTTATTCAATCACGAGTTCCTGCTTGCTACTAGTGTGCTATGCTTTTTCTTGAAGCACAACTTGATAGGCACAGATGAAGCGGAGTCAGAAGACATCAAGTCTCTGTTACAGAGATCACGTGCTATCTGGGAATTGAGGAAGGGGGTGTCCGAAGAAGCGCGTAAAGCCACGGCTGCGCTGAATATAGTGCTGGGAAGGTCTCATGAAGATCTCGAACATCAGAGTGCCCTTGATGCTAGTGATCTTGATGTCTGTTCCAACATGCCACCGGAGCAGACTGGTTTTGATCTTGCAGGTGAGTCGCATTTCCAACGCTTAGTCATCAATTGATCCTTGATATTTATAATTTCAGATGTATGTATCTAACATTCCATAGAAAATGACTATTCTAGCTTAACGCAGATGCCGTGGTCAATTTGGAACTTCACGACGGACATGGTGCTACATGATCTCGATGGTCCATTTGCGATAAATACTGCGACGGATTTGTAGTAGTCCCTAGTCCACTGTGGGTAAGTTGAGCTATGGGGAAAAATAGAAGGCTCAGACTTTTGGCTCGTTTGTATTATTAGCTGGGCTCTTAGGGTACTAGACTATCATCTTTTGAATGCATAAAGAGAGAGCGTGTGTCATGATTTTCGTATGGACGATCTCTTCGTCTCAAGCTTCCTTGTGACATGTTCGAAAGTTTTGATACCTGCTGCAACCCCTGACTTCACTGCGATCCGTTCAATTTTATCGAGATGGGCTAGAAACTGCACCAGTTCTGTGGAACCTGAGGACTGCTCAAGCAACTCGGATCCCAGGTGGCCTGCAGTGAATGCCGCAGTCATGGCCGTTCGGAGGATAGCCGAGCTTTTGTAGTATTTGGGAGCAGCCAGAGCCAGACCCGCCTTGATGCCGGCCCTTATAGCCTTGACTGCATGAATTACTCTAGTACCCTCCGTGCCTTCGCGTTGATGAGACATTGCTTCGAGGGTCGTAATGGCAGCTTGAGCGGCGGTGGAGCGTAGCGTGTTTGAATTGATGCGCCGTACAACGTATGGGTCTCTCCAAGCCTTTAGAGCCTCACTTCGAGCTTTATCTCCAGCCCCAGTAGCGGTCCGTTCGAGTTCACTGATCATTTCAGGAGACATATGGACGGTCTTCGAACTCACACTGCTGAACCATGACGTATAGCTGCGTGCGGTGGATAATGCCACAGCTTGGGCTGTAATGAGCAGGGCATATACCAAGGATTCTGAATGGTATAAGTAAAGTTCTGGGTTCTTGTTGAAGACTTCCTCTATTGCTCCTTCAATCGCTTGGATCGTTCTACAGACCCTAGATTCCTTTGACTCACTGCGCCAGACAAGTCTAATGGACCATCCCACTTTATTTATGATCTCTTTCGTGAAATCGTCAAAGGCGCCTAAAGTCATGGTATCAATCGCTTTTGCCCTACGTTCTGATCGCGAAACGGAGTGGGGGAAGATTCTTAATAACAGTGACGGCAGTGATTGGGTTACATGTGAGTCTGGCGTTGGATAGAGGCTTTCATAGGAAGGGGGCCATTCCGATATACGCAGTCTTTCTGATATCTGGAGAAGGAGACTGCGGCCTATGACGCGAATGTCCTTCAAAGGTGACGGCATATTGGGATATTAAAGGTATTCCGGTGTAGACCATGACTTGTCCGCTCGCTGTGTGTAGGATTTACTTAGTTGAGAGAGGGAAAAGGTACGACAGTAGTCGAATGACAACAGCGGGGTATCCAAATATGTGAATAGCGTAAGAGTAAAGAGAATGTAAACCCTGCAGGTCTTCACGCTCTTTTGTCTTTTAAGTCCGAATTTCAGTGCGCGCTATGTAGGAAGCTTTGATAGATCCCGAGGCGGACGGGCACTAAGGAATCATGAGTCCGTTAGACGATATTAGTATAAGATAGTGTAAGCGGCTAATTAATATTTTCAAATAATCGCTATAAATAAGCTCGCGTCAGCCTCAATCACATTACCACTACTACAAGTTAATGTCTTGAATTATCTAGTGTTACAATATAATACATATAATACGACTCATATAAGCTTTGATGCAGAGGCGCCAGACGGGCATTTCGGGCATCTCTCCAGCATTGTCGCCCAGTAGGCATACTAGATCATGCAACCCAGGGTGACGACCGGGGTCTTCTAGCTAGGAGGAGTAATGAACATTGCCATGAAGCTTTTCAGCCGCTTAATCGATACTAAATTTCAACCATCGGCGGTAGCCTTCTTACGTCAAGGCTCTTACTGTCCCCGCCTTGATCCAAATCGTCGTTAAGGAACCAAGTGACCGTAGAGTGTAGATGTAATCCATTGACAATCGATCTAACGCCATGCCACCAACCAGGGGGAACCAGCAGCCCATGCCCGGGAATCAAGGTGGCAGTGATAACATCTCCAGTCTTAGAAAGCTCGTCTTCGAGCTCTCGGGTCCAGGTCTTGTTGGCTAGCACGTCTTGACTGATGTTCGGCACTTTCTCGTGGAAGGTCAACGGCTTGCCGTTAAGCGCATTCAGGTCTGGCCGGACTAGTGTAACGATACTGTATCCCGAGATCTGACCGACAACGGTGGTACCTTCTCTGCTACGCCGCATGTCGGTACGCATTGGTCGCACACCGACGCGAATGCTACATGACCTGGTGTTGTATTTGGACTCTCCAATGTCTCTGATGATGCGCGGGAATGGGAATTCTTCCGTCATCTCCTTTTCCAAGACTACCAAAGCTGTGAGTCCGGTAATGCATGTGGGATAGTCGCCTTCGACGTAGTAAGTGTCTTTGGATGGAGCTAGCATCCCAGGAGGGGCTTGCTGGGTCAAGTTGTACTCATGTGCCGCACGAGCAAAGACGAGCGGGGCTTTGAAGGGTTGCCATGGCTGCAGTTTGGCTTGATATGCTTCAAGCAGTTCTTCAATGATCGGCTCGAGCTGAAAGTCTTCAAGATGCTTCGATTCCCTCATCCAGTCGCGGAATCGGAGAATCGGAGGATGTTCTCCCGCGAATGCAGATGACTTAATCTTAAACACGGCTTCCAGGCGATCCAGCACTACGGGCTCTCCTATCGGACGATCCAAGACGACGGGGTCCAGAATGGGCCTGGCCCCCGATATGGCATTCGCCCAAATCTTCTTCAGTATGCTGAAGCCGAGTTCGTCATCAGTATCACCCTCGCTGCGAGATCTTCTGAAAGAGCCTTCGGGTATCTCGTGGTCGATCAAAGATTGAGAACTTAAAAACCCAGGAAGGTTACTGATGAGCATCGGATATCCTTTTTCGAGCTTATGTGTGTAGAGTTTGACAAGTTTATACGGCGTAGCTTTGTAGGCATTGAAGGCACGCAATCGCGGAACGCCATGTTTGAGCCAACCGGGTTTCTGTGTTTCGTGAATCTGCCAGTCTGATTGACTAACTGCAAGCAAGCCGGACTCACGTGCATCCGCTGTCTTTGGCTGCTTTCCCTCCTCAGATGATGGTTTGGCCGTTGAGCGATCATTTGGTAACGATCGAACAATTGGCCTCAGGATAGTTTCGTTGGTGAAATAACGAAGACATTGCGTTATAGGCCTCAGGCGAGATGATACTAGCGATCCCCCTCGAGCGACAGGATGCAGCTTGTTCATGTCGTCATACAACCTGCATATTTTAACATGTCCATTACAGGGACGTTACTGCCTAACAGGAAACCCTGATTGCCCGTAATGCGCATTCAACGTTGTTTGTCTACTGAAGGGAGGGTAAATTTTACTTTTGAGCTTTGGCCCCTAAATTAGGAATTTACTTGGCAGCCCTTATCGATAACCCCCCTGTTCCGGTCGCGACTTATCACACCTACCCTGCAATACAGCCCCTATTATCTGTTACAAAAATGAAGCTACAGCTGTTCATGCGTCCATGAATTCCAGCCAAGCTGAACGCATGTAATTTCCGCGGTCTGCAACATATGTAGTGTGGGGATACCGCTGGCGCAACCAACGCTGGTACTTATCTACTCTTGGTCCTACAGCTGCGCTGGGATGAGGGCTTGGCCATCTATACGAAATACCCACTCGCCGTTGTCATGAGGATTGAATTGATCCTAGTCTCTGGCGATGTGCCACTGTATTCTGAGCTGGTACCTCAGGTCGCAGATGTCGCCTGTTGGGTATCGGATACTGTGCGAGGCAACATGGTCTGAGAGAGAGCTTAATGAATGTTTTGCCATCTTGAAGATGGCGACAATTGAAAGCGTCAGTGTTAGGAAAGCACTTCGTAAGAGCCGTCTCTTGACGGGCGACGGGGCTGCAGTAATACAGAATCAATAAGTACTTTGGCCTCATCTGCCGAGTATGCTACGCTAGATGGTGCGGTGGACGGCAACTAGATGTACTTAGGCGGCGATGATCGTAGAATTGTCTTAACGGCGGAACAGGCCGCCAACCCCCCTGAGACCGGTCTATTGGTCACTGCCTCAATATACTAGCATCTCACCCATTGTGAATACAGATGGCTGACGGTTATCAGGGCAGATCGATTCGGCAACATCGTGTTAGTCGCTGCCTCAAAACTGAGATGTATACCCGCCACTGTTTCAAAGATGTCTTCATTGGAAGGAACCACAGCAAGGTTATTGGGCCGTCTGCATCACTCTTGCGGCTGGTTGGATGCTGGAGATGATGGAGGAATCTGATCATTTTGATTGAACACATTTTTGTTAACCGGTATTTGATAAAAACAGGGTCTTTATAGTCCATTGTATTATCTTCAGCACCATCGGAGGGTTTTCGAAGTACAGGAACAATCCTGTGGGCGAAACAGCTCTCTGGAAGTAGGCCGGGAGGTATGGTGGGCCGATCTCACAACCTTGCCTCTTTACCGTTTCAGAGCCGCATGCATAGTTCGTTATAAACACTCCCTCAACTCAATGTCGGTTTTTCCATTGTTGTCTAGCCGAACATCGTGTATCTTGGACACGCTTACCAGGTAATGTGGCATCCCTGAATGTAATTGACCCACAGTTACCAGCGAAATCTGGGAACCTACCACTTGTAGGCATAAACAATGATCTGATATATATACTGCAACTGTGATTCTTTCAAACACATACGACCATAGGATCTAGAGAACGCGGGGTCCCGTCCGCTCCCCCATAGCTAAGCTAGATACCGCCAAATTAGTAGTTGGGTCGGTGACGACCAGCGAATCCTTGGTGTTGTATGTTTTTGCTTATTTTTGCTCTACTATTTTCTGTTCCCAGATCAACTACTGTGGTTCGGTTTGCTACTTGTTATCTAGCAATTGGACATATCAAAAGTCTGCTATTATTATAGTTGCCGCAAAGGTGCTGCGTTCGCTCGATTTTTGTTGCAAGAACCTCGGCCTTCGAGCATGGAGGAGCTAGCTAACTTACACCCCTGGGAGTAGCTCACAAATACAAAAATGAGCCGAACAATCTTCTAAAAGGGGCAGAAGCACGGCAATTGTCACTCGCTGTTTTAGGCGCGATAGTACCCATCTGGCCACAGCAAAATCGCTATTTATTTCATCAAGCAATAACACTGAACTCACTGCTCTCGGTTAGCTCGAGGTCGGGGCTTCGGGGGGTCGGGGATCGGTTGGTCTGTCCTAAGTCGCGATTAAAACGATCCCCCGACACGACTCGGTGCACCCGCCGACTGACCCGCTCTCGCTGGTCATGTACCATCGGAGACCCCCCTCCCGACCACCCCCACCCCCCAAACAGCAAAACTATTACTAACTCACCCAACTTCACTTAAATAGATCTCAACAACCACCTATTAACTACTAAATCTGACTTAATAAATATATTAATTAGCTATTTCTGATTATTTGGATATAAATTTCGGGTTACGGGACCATCGAGGTTGTTAATTAATTATGCCGAGAAAACTGGGTTAATAGTATAAATTAATAGAAAATTTCCCTCCATTTTCTTTACAATACCTACATCGTTATTCCTTTTGTATTTAATAACTATACTTTTTTATAACTACATAACTAGTAATTTAAATAGCGCTATAGATAATATTAATAATAAACGACTTTCTTTAAATAAATCGGCCTAAAAATAGGGGATTCCGAAAATTATATTATATAATAAAATATATAATTTATCAATTTCAAAACCAACTGTATAGCTTAACTAGCGTTTAACTATAATATAAAAAACAAAATTAACGCAATAGATACTTCGTTAAAAAACTCTAAACCTTGCTCTTAGCTATTTAGCAATATGTCTTATAATAGAAAAAATCAGCCAAATCAATAGAAATACGACCCCTATTAATAAATATTAAATCTAGAGATTTATAAAACGCAACTCTTCGGTAAAAACGAAAATTAGCAAAAAACAAGAAACTGTTCGATTTAACAACTTTAATACAAAATCGATTAATTAATATTTCGATATCCGAAAAAATTATCTATAAATAAAAATATCTAATATCTATAACGTAAATAAAAATAGCATTATAAATAGCTTCGATAAATAAGTTTTAAGATTCTTTACCTTTATTTTTTTATTAGCTAATTTAAGTAGCAGGCTTAAATTTTTTAATACTTAGAAGTTCTAAAACCAAAAAAACTATTATAAAATCTCTCCAGAGCTATAGCTGGACTTTTTTTATTGAAACTATCGCTACTAATAGGTTTACTTTAATTTTAAGCATTATTTTTAAAAACAAAAATTTGCAAATACAATAATTTATCGAAAAATTTCGTTTAATAGCTAATTAATATTATATATATTTAAAAAATAGCTAAATTTCTAATAATATTACTATTAAGTAGTTAAACTAAATTTTTATCCCCTAAGCCAACTTCTATTACAATAACGACAAGTTTAAAGCTGTATTATTAATTTTTAATAAATATAGTAATTATATATTTATAAATAAAAACTCTTTATTTTTGCGATTTTTTAGTATTAAAAAATTGCAAAATAAAATTGACCTTATTAATTTAAAACGAATTTATAGTTGCTACATTTTTTAGCAATATTTATTTTTTATTTTTATTTACCTATATTTTTTACGGCTTATAACTATTTAATAATAAGTTTTATAACGCTTTAAAAATAGCTTATAAAAAATATTTACAATAGCTATTAAATATTAATAATATTACGTTTATTAACAAAATCGAGTTCTTCAAATACTATAATAAAACCCGTAGCAATATTTTTACCTCTAACAATATTAAAGTAAACTTCCGAACTACTAATAATTAGCCTATAAATAGATTTAAAGCTATAAAATATCTAGAATTACAAATTAAAAAACCTACTATACTTAAACCTACAGTTTTTAAATTTAATATTAATAAATAACCTTTAATATTATCTACAATAATAAAAATCCGCAAATTCGGTAAAAATAACACTCCAAAAATATGTTGGAAATTTAAAAAAGCTATTAATATATTCCAATCTATCTTATTCGACTTAATTACTAAAAACTAAAAAATCGCCAACCTCAAAACCTAATTTAAAAAAACTGCCAAAAAAAAGAAGAAAAAAAAAATCCCTAACCTTAATACACGTTTTATAACTATTAAGCAAATACTTGCTAATAGTAGTAATTTTAATAAAATAATTAAAAAGGCAAAAGAACCTATTATTAAAAAAAAAAATAAAGAAAAAAACGAAGGTAATAAAGCTTCTAAATAATTAAAAGTTAGCGATCCGCCCCCCCAAATAACTACACATTCGGGACGAAAAACTCGCCGCCTAACCAAATATAATAATTAATTAGCTAAATCTCTTCAATTTAACTTATTTACTATTTTTATACGACATCTACAGCCTCAGTTTTGTGTAAATAAAGTGAGAGTGTTTTATATGGCCCCTATTTTAATTGGCTGTTCGGGGGGTGGGGGTGGTCGGGAGGGGGGTCTCCGATGGTATAAAATTATAGAAAAGACGTAAAGAACGTATGATTCAAGTTTAAACTTTGTTATTCTTGTTTCCTATCATCCAAGGACCATCCCTTCCTCGTAAAAAATCACTTTCCCTCTCATCATGACCATAAAACACATTATCATACTCGGCGGCGGCCCTTGCGGCCTATCAGCGGCCATCGCCTTAGCAAAAGCGAGTACAAAAGCAGCACCACTACGAGTGACGCTCCTTGAGATTCGCCCGAGCCTACAGACTATTGGCGGCACACTGAATGTGACGCCGCTGTGCTTGCGGTACCTAGACTACTTAGGTGTCGGGGATCGGCTGCGCGCGAGAGGAATCAGTCTAGACAGCGGACTTGACTATATTTCAATGCGAACAGGAAAACGCATCGGCAATATCTGGGGCGGGATCGGCGGGATTCGCGCCGTGCGGCACGACCTTGTTGAGAGCCTTCTGATTACAGCCACAGAGGACTACAGCGACCACATCCAGATCCGATGGGGCAGTCGTGTCACCGAGATATCCGAAACGCAAGACGCCATCACAGCGACTCTCTCCAACGGCTCAAAAGTGGCCGGAGATATACTCCTTGGCGCAGACGGCTTACACTCTACGGTCCGACGGCGGTACGTCGATCCATCACGCCAGGACGCCTTTACCGGGCGAGTGATAGCAATGGGATGGCACGAAGGAGGGAAAGAGCCCAAGCTCTCAGACGGAATGCCTATGCTCCGCGACACAGTGGTCGTTTCTACGCGCACGGGCGTACTTCTCGCGTCATACTACGAACCAACCCGCACGAAGACGTACTTTGCGCACATTTCGTACGCTGATGAGCCGAGTGGTGACGCGCGCGACGGCTGGAAACTACTCGGCGAGGACCAAATTGCTCTCAAAAGGGAAGTGGTCGAATGTTATGCAGATGGCCAAGTCGCTGGGCTGTCGGACGTCGTTGCTGAATGCGACAGCTGGCACTTGTGGCCGGTTTACATCTTGCCTGGCGAGGGACGTTGGTTCCGGGGTAGAGCGTTGCTTTTGGGTGATGCGGCACATGCTGTAGGTTCTCATGACTGCTTTCATCTGGTTTCAAAAGTTTCCTCCTTTTCTGTGTACCTATGCATGCTGACAAATGTCTTCCTTCTATAGATGCCACCCCAGGGCGAATCCACGGGTCTCGCTATCGAAGACGGGGTACTGCTCGCACACGTGTTTAGCAGACGTGAAACCAGGACAGTAGAGCAGTTGTTTACCGACTTTGAAGCCCTGAGAAAGCCTGTCATAGATACGCATTACAACAACGCAACGTGGGCAATGGAGCATGGTTTTGGCAAGCGTTCTTGGTTCGGAACGATTGTCTTTGAATGGGCTGTTTGGGTGTATCTGCTTTTGCGCCGTTGGGGGCAGGAAAAGCATTTTGCGGGTGATGTGCGGGACCTTGAATTGCCGGCCTGAGGACGGCTTTTGGGGTTATGTAAGTCAATCGGGATATATGAATTGTAAACGAATAGAGAAAGAGAAGCCAAAAGTTCAGTATCATAAAACAAATTAGCATAGGAGGGACAAACAGTGGGGAAGTTGTGTCAAAAGGTGTTAATTTGGAGAACCTGCCCTTGCCTATATCATGAATATAAATACCTATAAAACTTGAACTCTTCCTAACATGTCCTCCAGTCCAGCCAGACCGCTTTATATCCTCCTTATGTACAGATGTGAGGCGGAGACGCGTTAAACATAAATGAATCAATACCGCATCCTATAAGTCCTATCTGTTTTCGCTTGTTCTGCCCGTGCTTGTCTAACCAGGTCTACGAAACCCTTAGCCTGAGCGTCCGTCATGTTATTCACATCCCCAGACGGGTTATAAGCATTGAAGAGCGATGTCGCCGGCGTAGCCTGCAGGGGTGCTGTCATCTGTGGTGCCTGTGCTTGTGCCATACCGAAAGCATTGATATTTGCTGGCGGCTGATACGCTCCCCAATTGATCTGCGGATGTTGAAATACCTGCTGTGGTTGTTGTATAACCTGAGGAGTGGGCTGGGGGGTTGGAAAGAAGATATCGCGCAATCCACTCCCTGGTTTACCGTTCAAAAGCTCCATCGCGCAGTTACTTATCAATGTTTGAACTTGGGTACCGCCTTGTAATATTACATTTTGTAGGAGACATGCTGCGTCTTGCTGTAGTACAGAGTAATTGCTTATATCCTGTGCGCATTTTACTATCGCGTCGTGAAAGCAGAAGATTCCCGGAGTGAAAGGGAAGCCGCACGCGCACATACGTGTGTCACCATCGCAATCGGTCGCTAAGGTCTCCAGAATGCGGTTGTAAAATGATTCCATTACGTCTGTGCTGTACTGTGCTCCTGGGGCTGTGGCATTCTGTTGCTGCTGCTGTTGCTGTTGTAACTGTTGTTGCTGTTGTAACTGTTGTTGCTGTTGTAACTGTTGTTGCTGTTGTAACTGTTGTTGCTGTTGTAACTGTTGTTGCTGTTGCAACTGCTGCTGCTGTTGTAATTGCTGTTGCTGTTGAAGCTGCTGCTGTCGTTGTTGATGTTGTTGCTGCTGATACTGTTGCTGCTGCTGTTGTTGCCGCGAGTTTTGCAGATAAGTGGAAGCTCCAGGAAATAATAAATTCGCTTGGGGTTGGGGGCTTGCCATAATTAAAGGCGACGCAAACTGTACATGCTTTTGCGCCTTTTTCGCATTGTGTTGCTGTCCGAAATTGCCGAATGGATCATGTTGCTGATTATTATTTTTGCCTTTTTTAAGATGATAATTTGGATCAAAGTTTTTGCCTTTATACCGAGAGTTGGGATACATAGGAGGAGTTTCACTACCGTCTGAGTCTATGATTTTAGTATCGCGGAAGGCATACGAATTGCGACGAGATTTCTGTCCTCCCCTTCGTAAGTTCTCTCCAAGCGGATCCCAGAGATTCATCTTGTTATTTTCTGTTTGATCGTGTGGTGAATGAGTGGTCTTGGACGGGGTGCTGAAACAGTGGTAGTTGAAAGAAAAAAAGGGATAGTTGATTATCTCCGACCTGTCGAAGATAAACAAATAATTTGAGAAAAGGATTAAGAGAAGAGAAAACTTTATACGAAATGAATACCGAATGAGACACCTGACATGTTGAGAGAGGTTGTACGACTTTAAAGGGTAAACACAGTCTTTGACTCGTTCATTGCTTTGATGTGATCATTGCCCCTGATGATACGCCACTTCATAAAGAAAAGGTTGAAAGGTATTGTTCTGGATTCATAGACATCTGAAAAAGACACAAAGAAGGGGTGATCAAAATCTATCAAGTCTGACGCCCTCACTGTCTCTGCTGCTTTGATATGTCCGTACATAGAGATATTTCCCATTGTATCGGAGCTTGAATTGTAAATCAACGAGAAACAACTGGAAGAAGCAAATGGATGATGAACTATGCCAAATGCCGAGTGGAAAGTTACGATACTCCACACAGGTTCAAGTCTCAAGATATCCAAACAACAATGGGAGGTGGCAAGTCATCGGTACTTTGCAATTTCAAGGTTCTGTAGCGAAGAGATGAAGACTTTAAGAAGATATAGACTCAGAAAGGGAGAAAATATCTTCCAAAATAGGCCCATATTTAGTAGTATTAGATACGCAATTCTTATCAGACCAGATACAAATCAACATCGACCACCTTCCCCTCTTGTGCGAAGATAATTTAAGAGACTCTAAATTGGATGCCGTAATTTCTACCCTTAGACGGTTTCATACTAAAACCTTAGTCCTTAGTATTTAATTGCAAAGAAGGAGATTAATATTATGTTCTTCCAATACTGAATTAGCTTAATTCCCCCTCTCAAGCTAGTCGGCTGACAAATTCTAAGCTAATGACTTTGCCTTTGAGTTTATTATGTATTTTTCTATTGTATATTGCTTATATCATATGCGCCAGATCAGAGCACCTAAATATACAAAGTGCACTAATTCATTGACTCATAAACGCAAATGGCAGTTTGGGCAGTTTTCCTTCCGTTAGCGCCGCACTAGGTAACCAAAAAAGCTATGAGCTGGAGTCTATAAAGAGTAATCAAGAACTCAGTGTGGCGGCATACCACATCTATCTTGAGAAGGTTTTGATGACAATATTCACAATCAAAATAGCTACTATACGTTGTCGCTTGAAAACATTATTTCTTTTAAGACACAGCTTCGCTTTCGCGTTACAGAAATCCTGCAAACCTTCTACTTCCCAAACATAGAATCACATCTTCGCACACCTTCATCGTTCATACAGCTGCAAATCTCCGTCCAACCTCATCTATTACCATCATGCCGTCCTCTCAGCAGTACTTAGTAGGCACTAGCATCGAACAACTTGCCTATAAGACCTGGAAACCTCTGTCCTTGCTGTTCCACGAACACGATCGCGTTCTTTGGAAGTCGCAGGATACCGAATACGACGAGAGTGGTGATGGCTGCTTGAATGACTTACAACCTGAATCTGCCATTCCTCAGCTCATGCCCATCTCCAAACCCTGCCTCCGCCGCTTCGTCACTCCCCCGGGTTATCTCCAAGACAAGTTTCGCTTGTTGACGTTCATTCTGCGCCATATTAATTTGGCAGGGGGCATGATTATTCTGGCTGTGCTATTGACTATAAATCTCTATGGAACTTTCTGCTCGGAGGATTGGATGGGCGTTCCCGAGCTCTTAGTCCGCTGCTATGCCACCAGTTTTCGAATCCTCTTGCTTATCCATATGATTGTGGTCATCTTCTTTGTCCTAATCATACTACTCGCCCTGCTACCAGTGGCCGCTTCTCCCGGATGTCCTTGCCATTGCCGAAGCTGCCTCTGCTATGTCGCATACCGTTGTCTCGGTCCACGATGCATCCGGACGCTCTGCAATATTGTGGATTGCGGACGCTTCCTGTCAGCTCTCGATTCTCCTCACCCTCGGCGACATAATCACGTGTTGCCTCAACTAAAAGCAAGAAACAATCCGTACAACGGTGCTACATTGAGAATCCGTGGCACTTCACAAGAAAAGCTTTATAGACTTTTGAAGCAGGATTGGTTCGAAGTCCGCTTGAGCCTAGGCAGTAGTCACCGGGAAGACTCCATTCGATTCGCGATAGCGACTTATCTCGTCTTCTATTCCAGCTTTCGACGACATCTTCTGGATGATCACCAGCTTGTCAAAGTCCTTCCCCACTATTCAGTTGACGGATTCTATTGGAGGATTCTGCCATCCCCCAAAAATTTCCACCTTGTCGATATTGATGAGTTGTACAGCTATGTGGATTGAGGATAGCCGCCCATACCCGTTCGGCGGTCATGAGGGCCGGTGATTCAGATTACATGCTTGGCTAGACCACATAGGCCACCGAGAGTACATAGCCAGTTTTCTTCAACATACTGTTCACCAAAGGTCAAATTATGCAAACAGGGCCTCAAAGGATGGAGTTGCACCCTTATGTTGGCCCAGAGCTCATCAAAATCTTGCCGGTATAGAAGCTAGATTCATGCCTTCATTCAATCAAATTTCCCGCATATTTGTCAATCATTCGTGAGAAGCAACTTTTTACAATGATCAGGTTGGCTGGACTTAGTTAAGTTAAATAAATGGCTGTATTGATATGAGCTTGCATCTCCTCGTAGTTTCCATCTCTTCATTAAAACCGTTGAAGCTGCAGAGGTATCTACGCATGTAGTGACATGCACGCGTTGAGGGCAACAATGGATGAAAGAGTTTGCCGTCGTCGACACTCTAACCTATCACATTTATATCCCTCTAACTCAAATGGGAGCCTCCATCTCGTCTCAACTACACTCGTTGCAACCTAAAAAGAATCGATAGGACAAACCGAGCATCTTATTATGCCAAGTCTTCCGGAAGGATTCATGCTTAAGGTCCGTATGCCTAGTTTGGGGCGCAGCCAGCTAAGCCCCGCCTTTTCGCATCCGGCTGTCTGCAACATAAAAGTCGCTTGTTCCCTATCCTCGCAGTCGGGGATCGGACCCAGATGCTTCTTTGGGTCATCCCCGGATTGAATTCTATGACATCCAGATACATCAATGGAGAATAATCGTTTCGCTGAAGAACGACGGAGGCAGAATGAGCGCTATCGGCGCAATCATGACAAGAAGCGGCCCGTGCGGTACTACTCGTACAAGATCGGTGGCGCGATTCTCAAATACGGGCTGGCATATCCCTTCTGGGGCGGGTTATGGGTCGTGACGATGCTATGCATGACCGGACGTCCGCCGTTCAGTCACGGCTGGTGCGGAACCGGGAGGCGCCAAGCTCGGCAGGAAGAGATCCGTCGCCTCCGAAGGAAGAGAAACCTGCCGCGGCCGCTATATCGATGTAAGGATGTGGATGACCCAGACAACAGCGACAATATCACGATAGATGAGGTGGCAATTAGCAGGCGACGTCGACTATCTTTCGGTTCCGAAGATCATGATGGAGGAGGACGCCTCCTTAGCAAACCAGGAAAAATGCTAAATCGTGCCAAGAATGTTCTCGCTCAGCGCCGAGATAGAGGAAGGGAGAAAAATGGAGAGCAGCCCTTTCAACGCTGTCGGCTACTAGAGCTCCCGCCCGAGATCCGAACTCTCATCTGGAAACTTGTGGTCGGAAACAACCGGGCCCTGCACATGTTCTACGGCATGCCCATCGCATCGCAACCGTTCGTGGTCCCTCTCAAGGCGACTCTTTTTCCTATACGAATCAAACGCATTAAGCAAGATCAGTCGATGGTTCGTCGGCTGAGCTGCGTAGAGTGTATCCACCGACCCAGTCCGAACGGCTGGGAGAACCTGCACCCCGATTTCAGGAGCTGTGACACGTGCGGAATACTTTGGAACCCGTTTGGCGAATGTGCCGGTAGGGTGGTATGGAGCGATATACCAGCGGCCATCGCGGAGGGACGAGTCGAGTTTACGGATTCCCGTGAGATGGGAAAAATAGAAATCGTGCCTGTGGAAGATGGATGGAGACCTTTAGCGCTCATAAGCACCTGTCGACAAATGTATGTCGCACGGAATTTCCGATACTGTCTTGTTCACTTTCATGACATTATTACTAACACCCTATCTATCTAAGATATAACGAAGCGATTGACATTCTTTACAATGACAACACCTTCCACTTTCCTATAAATCACAACCATCAGGGGCTCACGGGCTTCATTAGCACGCTTCTACCCCAGCGATTGAATCGTGTCACTCGCATATCCACTAGCATATTTCCTCACCCCGAGACATTGGAACAGCTCCTGCGAATAGTGTCTCGACATCTACCCAATCTCGCATACCTTGAGTTTACAGTGAGGATCGCGAGACGCCCGTACGTCCCAGCCCAGGGAGATGTCTATTGCGAAATCTTTTCGGGCCTCATCAGAAATCTCCGGAGCAGAGTATCGCATGCGCGTGTCGTGTGGGTCCATGATTGGGATAGTTACAACATGGGGGGAAACGGCTTCCAAACCCCCGAGGGATTAGAGGTTCTGATGGCACCTGAGGGGACGTGGGAGAGGAGAGGCAGGATCATGGACGCGCTTCGGCACGGAAACCTTCAAGTTGATGATTGGTTTTGGTAGTGGAATGCGCCTTTTGAGGAGCTTCGGGGGTTTGGATGTGGCAGTCCTGCTCGCCTCCATACCTCACTTACACTTCTGTCTTGACGCCTTAGTGGACTTCCACGCTTAAGTCTATCTCATTGACTAGGTCTGAAATCCGATGATATTTCCTGACTAGTCACCGAAAACGATATCAAAGTGCTTAGTTCTGTTGTTGTCATTATCTGAGTAGAAACGGACTACACGGACTGGGCTCTGGATTCCCTGTATGCTTCTCCTCCTTGTGGGCTTGATTAGATGCCGACACATGTAGGACGAATCTCGGTACATAAATTGGTAACCCGAGCCTTGTCTGCAAAGGTTGGCCGTTGTTGAAGGTCATTAGAATATACCGTGCAGGGAGATAGACATATAGAAAGTTCTACTTGAAATCATCAAAGTGTAGTATTGTGAATAATACGAAGGTAATAAAACGAATATATAGTGTATAAACAGATAGTAATCACGGCATATCATTATAATAACCATAGGAGTTTATATCTCTCTTACCTTCCAAATCAACCTTAAGACAGTATGTCCCATGTCCCATGTTGCCAGTATTGTGTTGCGCCAAAATGTTATTGTGTGTCTCCCTGACTACCTATTGACCCGATCTGCCTTTTGCTTCTTCCATTTTTTGACAATGTCCCCCAAGCATCGTCTTAACAGTTAGTGTGAAGCCTAAAGTACAGTATCTAATTAGGGCAGCAGAATATTCACAGCCCAGAAACCCGAACCCCAAACTCCAGACACTTCATCTCAACCTCAACACAGCATAACACAACCACCCCAGGCGCCAATTTTACCTCTTCTCCTCGAAAACAGGCAGTCCATCACAACATCACTCCCGTTTTTCATTCTGCTGCTGCTAAATCCATGGTGCAGCGATTATGGTATCAAACCCCCGACAAGAAAAACAAAATAGTAACAGAAACTCGTGGATCTCGTTGTCATTATATCGTCAGTTGCTCAAATACCCACTTCTCGCCCTCACAGGATCCTCCTAAGTTCCTGCTTTTGCTGTGGTGTGAGGGTAGTCGGGAACTTCACGTTGAACTTGATGACGAAGTTTCCGCGCTCGGTAGGCTTCTTTGACAACGGCATTCCCAGGTTGGGGAAGACTTCGGTGGCACCTGGTCCCGTTGGACCGCCTCGCTCGATCGGTAGCTGTTTTCCGTCGATGGTCATGACTGTTCGCTTCCAGCCACAAAGAGCTTCTTTAAGATCCAAGTCGACCTTGTGAATGAGGTCATCACCTTCACGAACGAAGAGAGGGTGTGGTTTCTGTGAAAAAAGTTAGTACGTTGCGATGGGCTGGGGATAAGGTGGGAGTGCAATGGGGTATCATAAATGACTTACCTCCTCTACAATAAAGTGGAGATCCTGCTTTCCACCCTCCTCTTGATCACCAACACCCTTGAACTTGATCTTGCTGCCCTTCTTCAGACCCGCTTTGATAGGCACCTCGAGGACCTGATCACTAGTAGTTCTCTTGCCGCTCTCGTCGAAGGTCTTGCGCTTAATCTTCATCTTCTTAGTTGTACCGTTGTACAGCTCCTCGAGAGTCAAGGGAAGAGCACGCTCGACGGTAGTAACTTCGGGAGTGGCCTCACCACGACTGCTGCGGAAGGGATCGCCGCCGCTGGGGTAACTGCTGCGCATGCGAGTGCCACGTGCACCTGAGCCTCTGGGCATGCCGCCGAACATAGACGCCAGGTCGGGCTCGTCAGCGCCGCCCATGTCAGCACCAGCTCCACGCATGAACTGGGCGAATATGTCATTAGCATTGCTAAAACTAAAGGCACCGCCGCTGCCAGGGCCTCCTGTACTAAAGTGGAAAGATCGTGTGCCACCAGGCATGCCACCGCTGCTGCCGAAGTCGAAGCTCTGGAACCCTCCAGGCATGCCACCTGTTGCGCCCGCGAAGGGATTCTCGCCAGATGGTGGTGGAGCAGCACCGCGCAGGATGAACTCTAAGCCATATGCGTCGTACGTCTTACGTTTCTCGGGATCTGACAGAATCTCGTAGGCCTGTGAGCATTCCTTGAACTTCTCGGCCGCATTCGGGTTGTCGGCATTCTTATCAGGGTGCCACTTCAAAGCGGCTTTGCTGGAATCATGTTAGCATCGGACTATGAACACAAGGAGATAGATGATAAGAATAGTAGCGAACAAAGCATAGTGTATAGTCACTGGATGTGTTGTACTTACCGATATCCCTTCTTGATCTCATCCTGTGAGGCATCGGGCTTGACGCCGAGCTGGTCGTAGAGCTTGGTTTCTTTGACCATTGTGACGTTTGGTGGGGTGGAAGATTGAGGGGAGGGTAAAGGATGAGTGGTGTATTAGAAGGAGGAAGATGCTGGTTGTGTGGTATCCTCCGACGTGTGATGTAGTTGGGTGAAGTAGAATCGAGAGCTGAGCTTGGGAATTGACGAATCAGAACAGGAGGAAGATTGCCGACCTTCAAGGCAGCTAGTCGATTGGTTGCTGTATGATTATAGAAGAAGATTGATGACTGAAGAAGGCAACACAATAGGAAAAAATTGTTGTGTGACTTTCCGTTATGTTGATGGGAATGTGCGAAGCTTGGAGAAGGTTCACGAATTGGGAGTGGGTGAGTAAAGTTGAGAGGTAGAGGTCCCTTGGGTTTTGGTGGTAATGACGTCGGGAAGGACCAACTGGGGGTGAGTCGAAGAAAGGTTAATCTACCTACTCTTCGCTTCGGGAGGAAGGTACGAGGTGTGGAAATCAGAAAGAGAAATGGGATTTTTGGGCTTCAGCGGTCGGGTCGGTTGGTTGGTTCTTCCGCAACCAACAGGCACCCCTTTGCCTTTCTTTGTCTCGGGTCGGGATGCTGCTTGTCTATCCGTGTAGAGCGGGGGTATTGCTGTGCTCAACCGTGATGTTTCAATTGGATGAACAAAGGATAAGGGAAGGGAAAATTATCAGAAGACCCAAAGTTCGTACTGGCTCTCTGCAGTAGTTGGAGAAATTGATGTCAGCGGTCGATGACGCCCAAGGGTGGGGGCACAGCGGTTGGTCGCGGGGTGTTCAGCGTTAGCGCGATATGACTTTATCACGGTATAACACTTTATCGGTTATATGGTGTTGAAGGGGCTGGCTCATGCAAGTATCCGAGTACGTCTTTCCGCCCTCACTGAGACAGTATTGGAAGTCGTCTTTAGTTGTGGTTGGCGAAAGAGAGGGGAAGGAATTCAAGAGTGAAGAAGGGAACTTGGGGAGACTCAAAAGGTGTGTTGGTAACACTCAAAGCCTCTCTTCTTGTCCAATCATCTAGATCTTACCGGTGACCCCTTGCACGCTGTAGAAGCTTCGAGAAGCTTCTATAGCACGGTGATACAATGCCCCATCACTACCGCAACACGCTAAACTTGAAGCTTTGTGACAACGGCAACCACTGAGCAAAGAAGCTGAAACTCAACGATTCGGGACATATTTCCTACTTGTCAGCCCAATCTCTTAGGTATAACGCGTTGTCCGGACGCTGTACAAATCCTTACTTGCGGATAGTAGATAAATATCATGGTTTTCAAGCAAAGTCGGGAAACCGTGTAGGAATGACGACATGCTGAGTGTTGAAGAGGCACTTGCACTAACACTCGAGAGATCTAGAAGAGTATATACAAGCAAGGCGTGAGAAGAATGCTCACTACAGACTAAGCGCAACACCACCGATCCAGGATCACCATGACCAAAGAATGAATATCGGAAATCTCTTAGGGATCGCTCGACCTGGCTCTCGTGAAACCTGGACAATTCCAGGAAATTGCTGCAGGGTTCAATGTCTTTACGGTGGACAGAGAGTTGAACTTCCAACCGGTTTCAATCTGTCAGTTGACTAAAATTTATAGTAGCGCCTAGCCTTGTCCTTCATTAGACCCCCCGACAGCCAACTTTTGTGCAGCATGATAACCTCATAGTGCAACTCGGCCATGGTTGGTGGGAGATATAGTTACACATGGTCACGATTTGTAAGTGGCTAACAACCACAAAGATCCTTCGATAAAGCTGGATAAATGCTGCTATGATGGCACTGAGGCGGCGAATGCGAAGCCATAAGGGTAAGGGCCGCGAGCCGAGGGCCAGCCCGGATTCTTCCAGCCATTAACCACCAGCTCTAGACAACTCAATTTCAAAGCGATAGACTGTTCAAAAGAAAAGAGAAATCTGCCCAGGGCCTCCACCGGAGTCCTTGCGTTCATCTGTGTTGCCGCGCATACCTCAAGTTGGAGCTAGAGGCATTATTTTGGTGTTCTAGTTTCTTCGAAAAACATCAGCGAGCCGTCATAGGTGGCAGAAATATATGTTTTAGAACAGTAACGCCCTCTACTACAACCACATGGTGTTGTCAACAAATTAACCCACTTTGGTTCCGCTAGATATTCTAAAAACTGCGCCGGTCAATATTGGGTGAAGTCTGAGGTATGATGTGCGAAACTTAAAACTTGATGTTAATATCAATAAATTTAGACTATATGAAAAGAACCTAACTGAAGAGAGACGCTTACTTTGAACGAGGAACCTGAAATCACGTTCTCTCTTCGGCCAGGGGAATTCTTGAATGAATTATCTCCAGCGAAACAGGGAGGCGCTTTTAATTGTGTTCATTTAGAAAGTCTATTGTAAGAACTGATATTCGGACCACCTCCCACGGAAGTACGAGGTTTACTTTGTCATACTCCCTCATAAACCTAACGCTGAAAATCTCATCACCGTCCCGCTGCCCTCATAGCAGCATAATCTTAACCTCACTGTATAGTCCTCCTGGTTGTTCGTCTCTCGCAGCCGTGATCTAGCATAGTTACATCTCTCGTCATCACAGATCTCCTTTTGCCCGCCATGAAAGCAATACTGCTGCACAAGAGCCGGCACGTCTTGTGGTAACTCTGTGCAAGGTCATTGCATTTATTCTTATTTGTTTTGCTTTTATGTAAATGTTCTGTCACAGAGCTTAAATAGTAAAAGCTCTCTCTCTCTCTCCCCCCCATGTGGTACGGCACAGCATAGATATTTACTCCTATCTAGCTATTTTATTCCTTGCATACCACAAGGAAATACAGCAGTTCTTCATAACCCTAGTTTCTGTGCAAGTAGTATAGTTAAAAGTGTCACTTCGCAGGTATCTTGAGGTACAAACTCGCAGAAAAGCCTTTGTTTCTAGACCATATGTAGCCTGTCACATTAAGAGCTGAGAAGATAACGGTGAACAAATTGTCTTCATATCATAGTCTCTGAAGAAAGCAATCACAGGGAACAACCGCGAAGTCCATCTATATGATCTTGCAAATAGTTGCTTGCGAGAGAAGATGGGTTTGCATCACGGGCTGCATCCATTGTGGTTGGTGCTCTCAGATTGCAGCTAAGGGTATCTTGGAAACCGAGTCCGGTGTCTGAGTTGGGTCCGCTGGCTCATTCGGCTTTCCGATTACCTGGTAATCTCGTATATAAGAACCATACGCCACCCTTCTGCATCTAGATGGGGAAATGACGATAGGACATTGATGAGGTTCTGCGGATGTACAATAGAGTATACGATGGAGGCACCCACGATAAGATATGATTCGTGCCTAATTATTCAGGCGGTATCTAGTGTTCAACCACCACTTACACCAGTCACCATCCCACAAACAGGGACACACTTACAGCAAGAATAAGCCAGGAACATGTATAATGTTTAATCGTCTTCTCCTACAGTAACTACCAAACCTGCTGTTCTAAGCACTACAACTACACTAGTCCCTATCAATCCATTTCCGTGTCCATATCCATGACATCCTCTTGTGGCTGCTGTACCGCAGTAGAAGGTTGTGCCAAAAACGGAAGCATTCCCTTAGAACGCTCGCTCATTTCCGGCATCCTGTCCTGGTTGTCAGCCGTCTGGCAGTTGGCGAGCGCAGCAGCAATGCCACCAAGAGGGCTGCTACCTTCTGCATCAGCCTCAGGCGGGTCGCTCCCATTGCTGCCCACAGTGGCCACGGACGACGTCTCGGAGTGTTTCCTCTTAATTCCCACCTCCAGTCTGTCAACCTCGAGGCTTGCGAGACTCGCTAGGTTCGCTGCCGTGATGCCACCGGTTGCAGTAGGTGCCTCCAGCACAGGGACCTCGTCGACGGGAGGTGCTGTTTGCTCAAGATCGAGCTCTTGCTGGAAGGAGCGATTATCCGTCTTGACGAACATGCGCAAAGTATCGGAAAGAGCGAGTGGTTGCTCCTTCAAGGCACCTTCCGTGGCATAAACCATGATGGGGTTCTTTCCTTCCGTGCCTGCTGCGAGTGTCGCGTCACTGGCAGTGACCTTCTGGGCTATGACTGGAATGCGCTCATCGCGAGCATAGCCGATTTTCCACCACTGGTCGAATTTGATATCGGTCGTCTCGGTAGGGTGATGGACACAGACATAAGCAAGGTCTTTGTTAATGACCACGCCACGAAGATAGTATTTGTGTTTTGGATCCCAATACTCAGGGCGATAAGTGTCCGTACCGAAGTGAACACACTTGTTATCTGCCTCACTTTCTTGGCAAGTAAGCCGCTTACGAATCTGCTCAAGCACATTCAGATGTTCCTCCTTTTCCTCTGTCATGTCTGCATCATACTGTCAGTAGTCCTGGCTTAATAAAAAAAAAAGGAATAAATAGGCAATAAACAGGTAATGAACATAGAATAAACTTACCCTTCATAGCCTCATCGACCTCCTTCATGATCTCTTGGTGAGCCCCAATGATGCGCTGCAGTGCCTGCACATCGTCGTTTTCCTCTGCATTAAGAATCGCTCTATCAGACTGCCAGGTATGGAGACGGCGTAGGTCCTCGGCACTATATGTGTCACCTCCTTTCTGGTATGTGCGCCACAACGCGTCTCTTTTGCAGCGCTCGATCTGTTTTATGGCGAAGTCGATGAATTTTTTAGAGCAGTCGTGCACGGCATGGTCAGGGTCGAGATCTTCGAGCTTAGCACAGCCACCTCGGCGGTCACACATCTCCATTGCCTTCATGTCGGTATTGAGTTTGCTCAGAGCCGTCTTCAGCGTGCGAATCTGAGTTTGAAAGTGCATGGCGAGAGAGCTACGTTCAGCCATGTAGCGATCGGCGTAAAATATCTCCGGCACGTCGCAGGGTTTTACCAGTCCGCCATTGCCGAACCGTATGGTGAGAACCTCAGCTGGTTTGAGAAGCGTCGCAGTCTTGGCATCTTCAGGGAATGTGAAGTCGAGCGAAAGCGCGCTGGACCACATCAGGTGATCAATAGCATCATAGATGGTCTCAACCCAGCCATATGTCTCCTCACCCAGGTCCAAATCCAAAATCATGAAGCTGGTCTTGTCGTCCTCAAGATCTGAGTCATCCTCCAACTTCTCCAGAGGATCTTGAATGACGGACATGATTTGGCCGGTCGTTGACATGGCTTCTATGCCTACATCCTCAGCAGCGTTGCTGAGGGCTTGCAAGAATCTTTGTCCAGTATCCCATGAGTGGAGACTTGTCTCAACAGCCCTCGTCTCAACAAGCATGTCGGCATTGCCATAGCTTCGATCGGACAACTCTAGAAAAGCGACAAGACGATGCAATTCCTCAACGAAATCTGCGCGGGCGTCGTTGTTCCAAAGCTGTTCTCCTGCAGCCAACCGGTCGAGGATTGCTTTGGGAAGGATAGGTTTACCGCGCCACCACTCAGAATTCTGGCCGTAGTTCCTAACTGGTGAGCCAGTCTGAAGAAGAATGTTTCTGACTAAAGGGATCTTAGTGTAGACGGTGAGCAATGCGCCAACACAGGTATCCTCATTTTGTCGTAGGAAGACAGGTGCATCGACGTCTCTCTTTCGGCCCGAAGGCGGAGGATCAGCACCCTTTGCGTCTGACATGACTGTGGTTTGGATCAAAGCCCACTGATCCGATTGGTATTCGGGCCTGTTCGCAGGTCCAAAGTATTTGTTGCCGGACTCGTTATCAATGAGACCGATCTCTTGGGGTGGGATGCCCGACTCAGCAGCCGAGGCAGCAATGGCCTTTCTGAGGTCTTCGTCTTCCTGGGTAGAATTCGCAGGGATGCCTAAGCTTGGAATCAGCAACAGTTGGATATGGAAGTCGAGTTTCTACCTGCTGCTTCCAGCGCAGTCAAGTCTATAAGCCTACCGAGTGGGGATGGGTTTCGTGAAGGGGGTCGGGTCGGAGCAGCGCTATTGACGTAGCTAAGAGGTGGGGGATGTTCGTCGGGGGCCTGGATGTTGAATGCTGCAAGAGAACAGATGTAAGCATTAGGCATCGAGGGAGACAGACGAGGGGAGGGGAGGGCAAAGTCGTAGTTCTTACCAAATTCGTTGTTGGTATGATGGCCTCCTTCGCGATCTGTATTCCAAGGCGATTCATCCCACTTCATCTCATACTGTAGAATGTCAAATTGAGTCAGTACGTAATTGAAATGAAGTGACAATTGAGGTGTGCCAACCTTTTGACCAGAGGGGTCCTCGAGGTAATCGTTGGCCGCTCGCTCAAGGTCATTGCCGTTCGCCTAGAATGGAGCTTCCGTCAGAACCAGGTAGATAATGCAATGACCTGGACGGAAGGTGGGCACCTTTAAGCGTATGATAGCTTGATCACGGGGTATTGCGAACATCTCACTGAAAGTGACAATGGTGTCTTCGGGGGGTTCATTGGCGGAAGCCATGGTGAAGGATGTTCGGAGGCTCGCAGCGCATACGGGGAGGGAGCAATACTAGCTATGACGCATGGGGAATGGGAACGAAGGACGGCTGCTACCTCGGCCCAGTGTTTGTTGACTCTAGATCGTGCTTGTGTAGAAAGAATGATTAGGTCGGTGATTCACTGGAGGGGCAAGGCAGCCTGGAGTGCTGGCGAAGCTTGATGCATAGAAGGAGCATGTGGTGCGAATAACGAACTAAAGGCGGAGCTATCAACATGCGAATATCAGGAAAATAAACAAACGCTTTCTAGAGCACATGAAGACGCCGACACCAAGGTACCTAGAATGGGAAAGAGAGGCTGAGGCGCCGCAAGAAACAATTCCGGCGACGTGATGATAGAAAGAAGTGATGAAAGCTGTTGTCCCACTTTCATGTGAGCTCTTAACCTTAGCGGCAAAGGTCGGCGCATTCCTGAACCCTTGTCCGATATGTTGGAGCACATCTGTAAGGGTAAGCACAACATAATACCGTGGTCCTCACCAAGAAAATAAATATCTGAGCATCTCTATCTGTAATGGGAGGCTGATTTTCTAAGTATGTTTCTATCTTTTTTTGCTTTCTGATTTGATTCTACAACATTGTCAAGCAGTTGATTTATGAAGCAAGGCGATTTACTGGTGATGAGAGTGTGTTTCCTACGACTAACCTATTACGGGAATAATTGCCTTTGTACCGTTGTAAGCCGTTGAACCAGGTGGCCCAGCATATGCACATCACCGCGAAAGATCAGCAGCGTACGAGAGAGCGTGATGTTAGTTTGATACAAGGCATCTCGATATGAATAACTGATAAATGAAAGGAACCCACGTGAACGTAGTACCCCATAGTTTTGTTCGAACAAAGTAGATCATCACGTGGCTAGGTATATCAGACTATCAAATGCAACAACCACATACACTGACACTGACGTCACAAGCACTTTCTGATAATGCCCGTATAACAACACTCCCCTACAAAGTATGAACACGTAGGGAGAGAGGTGAAAAAATATATATTGGGACTATGTGCAACACGTCTCCTCGCATGAAGCAACGTCTATTTGAGATCCCTGTTGAGAGAGGGAAGATTGAATCCCCTTAAAGGTATAATTCTTCCTTTCCCCCACTCCATCGTGCAGGTGAGAGAGAGAGAGAGTGAAGAAGAGAAATTCCGAGTTAACGCCACTATCCGACGCTATGCAAGAGTGTGTATAAAGTAGAAGCAGAGAGGAAGAGCTAAAGAAATGCGCACATGCCCTTCTGACTCCGGCATACATTCTACTTCTTCCCTTCGGTTGGGGAGTACGGTCGCATCCAGGGCCGATGCGAATCCCTATCGCCAGTCATGTCCAGGGCCTATTACCCCCAAGTAATTCATTGCAAATGATCAAGCTTCATCATCTTCACTTGCGCCCTCCTCCTCGCCATCCTCGCCAAGCTCTTCGTCATCTGTGTCGCTGCCTCCGAGATCGAGCTCTTCATCACTCTCATCCCAGAATGCATCGTCATCGGTCGCCTTGGGAGGTGGTGGGGGTTCGAGGGTTGTGGGCATGACGAAACCGGCGGGGATGTCTGCCTTGGACTTCTCCACGATCTCCCTGGCTCGCTGGTTGTAAGCCTCTCGGTGGTCGCGGTAGAGGACGCTGGCATCGACGTTGGCCGGAGAGCTGATCTCGGGATCGTCGAGGAGAAGAAGAACGGATCGAAGAACGGACTCGACGCCTTGAAGAGGTGACCAGCGCTCACTAGCTTCCTCGCCGGATGTCAGGTCCTCGCCAGGGGTGTGGAGAATGGATATGCAGACTCGTCCGTCATTGTAGACGTTGGGATGGTAGATGGGAATAAGGAAGCGGAAGGTCGGCGGCTGGTATGGGTACTCGTCGGTGAAGGTCATCTCGGCCTTGAAGTAGCCGCCGTTGAAGGCACTCTCGGGGTTGACGTTGATAAGACCGATTCGCCAGCGAAGAATGTTGTCGTTAACAAGCTGTTGCGGAAGATTGTTAGCAAATGAATAAATTAGACAGAGGAGTATCGTCACTTACATCGATATTGACCCATTTCTCCTTGGAGAGAGAGTTGATCTCGGACATAAGACGCTGCTTAGCGCCGGCTGAGTGTGCCATCTCGTGGTCTTGTGGTGTGAAAAAGAGGCTGGAGTTGAAGTCTGGAATGCGCAGAGCGCGAGACTGTTTTTCGTTCGGTGATGAAAGTTGGAGCGCGATAAGTCGTTGGGTTGATCGAGACCACCTAGGCAACGCAAGGGAAGAGAAGGGGAGTGGGTTTAATACTGGCTCGTCGTGTAACTAACGTGAAGGCCGCCGAACTCAGATTGTAGATTAGAACAAGGAAAGAGGGAGGACTTTAAGGAAGGAAATGAGAAAGTAGAGTGAATAAAAGTGCAGTCAGAGCGCTGCGGGAAGAATGAGGCAGCAAGAGCGAGTCGAGGAATCGGAAAGTACGCAACACGATCGAAGTCCGTGGCTACCTAAAGTCGGAGGGGAATGGTGCGTGGTGGGCTGGCGATAACCCCTTCCTACACCGATGAAGTAGTCGTTGGGTGCAGATGCTGGAAAATGGAAGAGAAAAAAAAAAGATGATGGGATACGAGACGTGTTGATGAAGTTTAGTTATTTAGGGATACACAAAGCAGAAGTCTGAGGGCGGCGATCGGACTGACTCGTGTGCCTGTGCCTGATGGTCTGGGTATCAGGGTGTCAATGCTGTTGAGACGGGATGATGGTGGCGGCAAGGGTAGTAGTAATTGCTTAAGTTTCTCTCTAGTGATACAGAAGGGGTTCAAGTAGGAAGGAATGTCTAGTTATTAATGTACCTCTGCCGTACATCCGCCCCCACAGCGGTACAAAGGAAGAATTAGGTGAGCGAATCATCCGAGGTCATTGTTCAAGTTGATTCGATGTATTCGACTGTACTCTTGGCGCTGGAGTCCTGATTAGTATACCCTCCCTCCATCTATACCACCATAGACGGAAAACCCGAATTTAATACACCACCCCGATTCATTTCTTTGACAGAATTGAAGAGTACAAGAGGATTGTTTGATTCATTGTGAAGTAGGTCGCTGAGTAGGAAACTCTCAAAGAAGATGTCATCTCGCGCCCATCTGCTATCATCTGATGCTGTGGGAGATCGACAGCCCTCTATTGCATGTGACTATGAGGAAATTTGTCTTGTGTCTACCTTGTCTGACAGCTTCAATATGCAACGACATTGGGTGTTATTTGTTCTTCAAGCCAACTGCCTACTATTGAGGGTTCTGGTAATCACCGACTATTGCCTTCTGAATCGATTGATGATTTGCGATGACAACGCATTCCAGACCACAACTAGTGGGTACTATTTCCGGCCAGAACTCCCTGGTTATAGAAACGGAGTCTGAGGAGGTCGGGAGTCGGCTTCATGTCTGACCATGACTATGAAAAATGCATCATTGGCACCATGTCCTCTTGATTGGACCTCCGTTGCGGTGTAAGATCAGCTCGTTTGCTTACGTACTTAATAACTGCATACGCATATGTGATGTCCATGTGGTGGAATTATAAAAAGTTGGAATTCATGTGAGAGCATCGGTTAGGTAATACAGGTACATTTGATACCTAAGGTATTGTGCTCCGTAGATACTTGATTCTAATGGAAGCGATGATACTAGACTACTGTTACAATGATCTTCAGCGTTCTCTGTAGTGGTAATCGGCAAAATTAAGATCTGGATCGATAGTATTCGAATTACCAAAGGAGGAGAGGTCTGGATCGGGAACGGGCGACTCACGGACGAGGGTCGATGCATGACGGGGGCCCCATTCGGTCGGCGGCATTGAAAGGAGGTAAAGTACCTGATGGATGTACCTCTGTACATACTGGTATTGACAGGAGAAAGAGAGTGGAAAGGTGTGGATGAGGGATGTGGGTAGTGGGGGCAAGTTGCGGTAACAAGTGGTCACTGGTACTTGCCAAAGCAGGCAGGGCGCATAGGGCACCCGGATTTCCTCGCCCTTTTTGCCGTGTCACTCGCTGTACCTCTTTCGCTCGCTCATCTCTTCTCTTTCCCGATCGATCTACCTAAACCTAGGCCTGGGTACTCCGCCCATCATTCTTTCACCACAACAACCTCACTTCTCGTCACCTCCCGCCCGACCGACCACGACGACGAATATCAATCGACCCCGACGACCTCGCCTTCGCGCGTCCATCGTCGACTACCATTCCGCACCGCATACCTCGGGATAAGCGCTGCGAAGGGACTCTCCGACAACTTCCACCGTTTCTATACGAGTGCGCGCTGTGCTAGCGGATTGATTGGGTTGCATGTTCGTGGACTCGGGGGTGAATCGACCAAGTCAACGGTCGCCAGCAGCGGCGGTTTGGCGCGACTTGTCAACCGTCATCATCATCATCATCATCATCATCGATATCGCCATCTCATCTGTTGTTTGATTATCCGACTCTTGACATTCATCGACATCTCGACCATTTGTCCACCCCCCACGTCGCCTCTTTCATCATTCCGCCGACCGCCTGTGTATCGTTTTCTCCCGCCATCCTCGTTACATTGCGACACACTCCGCTAGTCATTCGACTCTTAGTCTCTCGCGATCACTGATTTTGATCCATCGTCGGACTTGACCTCCACCATCAACTGTGATCATGTCCTTTAATCCACAGACACCACAGAGCCCTTCCCAGTTCTCTCCGAGTGTGGCTGACCAGGGAACGGGCATTAATAATACCTCCATGGCAACTACCACCACTTCCCTGCCCACGGTAAGCACTTTCTATTCAGTCGTACTCTCTGCTCTGATGATCACGCTCCCCCTGTCGCTTTGTCTCGAGGCAAAGATATTTCTCAGCGACCTCACTTCCGATGTTGCCAACTGCCATATCCATATACTGACTTCCTTCCTCCTTCATATAGCCCGCACATAGTGTGAATGGCTCTATCCTACAATCTGACGGCTTCCACGACACAGCCATGACCGACGTATCTTCAAATAAGCGGAAAAACTCCTTCGGCGATGCTGGAGCTCGTGAGCATAAAAAGGTCCACCTCGAGGATCCTCGCAAGATTGGTATTCAGGACCTCCATCTGGATGTCGGCGAAAAACTCCTTCTTTGCAGAACTCGTAAGGCTACCTCAATGTCTGAAGAGACTTCCGTCATTCAAACTCTGTGCTCTTGCATGACACAGAACAGGTATATGGTAGAATGCTTGTTGACACTGCTTTCCATTTTTTAGCCCACACCTTCTCCTCACCTCGCGTAAGCGAAGATTTGTTCCACAAGTACAACTTGACAGGTATCGCTGCCGATGTCGCTCGTATCAAACCCGACGGAAGCAAGAATGCCCTGCGCAAGACGTACAAAGGCCAGATCAAGACGCTAGGCCTCAGCGGCCACTTTGACGTTGTGAAGAAGGATCCCTCCCCGTTTATGGAATTACTGATGATTGCCGATGAGGATTGGCAAAACAGAGTCGTGTCAGGAAAAGAAATCGAGAGAGGTCTATCACAAACACATCAGGCGAACCTGAGTAAAGCAACAACAATGGCAAGGGGGAAAATACCCAAGGGTGTGTGGGATGTTTCGGTTCTAGGAGATATGGCACCAGTGAGGAAAGGGTTGGACCATCTTTCGAGACCGACTGCCCCTGGCACTCCCATCGGCACTGCCAAAGGAAGCAAGCCACTGGCCCCGCAAATCGAGCGCGCTCAACGGACCAACGCGAAGAGGAGCTACCACGAAAGCAGTTTTGAGGGATATAGTGAAGGCGGTGATGACACTGGCGCCGAATCCACTGCTGACGATCGATCGTCGAAGAGGAGAAGACAGGTGCATCCGTCATGATCCGCCTTTCCTATATTCTCAAAAGCTAACTGCCCTTACCAGAACCTTAGTGGCGCTATTAGAGCTAACTAAGTGGGAGGATTGCCGACTGGACAAAAATGATACCCCAGGAGAGCGCGCGAAACGCGCAAGTGTACAGATTTACGTAAAAAGAGGGAGGACCGGGGCTGTCGAACCACGGATCGACGACCGCGCGCATTGAAAAGGCGGCGTTCTTGCCCCGAATCCTCCCGTAAACCGGTTGCATCTTTGATTTGTTTTTCAGCATGGCGCATGGCGTACAACGGAGGAATAATGCCAACGAGGGGCATTCTTCACTCTGCCTGGAATTTCTCTACTGCTTTTTTATACGATTAAATGCCGATGGGCTTGTGTGTACTCAACGCATCCTCCATTTCCCCCAATACACCGCGAAACGAATGAATCAGTCGAGTCGAGTCGAGTCTACAAGATAGGACTCTGCATCAAGGCAGCATCGAGTTTTCTTTCGATTGTTGAACACTTGCACACATACCCGAATACACACACGCGCTGAGAAATATTGAAAAGCAGCTTTCATGAACAGACACACCCCACCTGACCAAGCAAACAAAATAGACAAACAATGAAGCAAGTGAAGGTGCCGAGGAGTGTGGATGATACCTTTCTCACAATGATGGCTCAAGCTATAGAAGAAAAGATGGAAAAAGAAATTTACCGCTGTTGAAAGTTGTTTCGTTTCCCTCTTACGTATTCCGCAACACGTCTTTCTCCTTCCCCCATGCCCTTGCCCGTACCTACCTTAGATAATTTAATCTAGCAGGTAGAAATAGGCCATACTATGATCAATTATATTGGACCTCGATAGTCCTAAATGTTTATTGAATATTTGTTGAATATCTGTTGATCATCTATTGAATATCGATTGAATGTCTTTTATAGTTTAAAGACTTGTACTGACTGGTTCTTCCTTCGTATTATTATGCATTGGTAATAAATAGAAAGAGGGAGGTTTAGATGTTTCGAGGTTGAAGTCATCGGATAACAGACGGACTAGCCGACTGACTTAGTTACATATCTCCTCGATTATGAGCGCGTGGTCTCGAAGGTGTGCATTATGCCCCTTGTCTATCATATAGGATTGATCTTCCCTTGGTTCAAACGGGTATGTACATCGTAGGTCATGGACCGCTCTCCTGGTTATATCAATGACCCTTGTGTCGATCCTTCTCCCCTACCTAGCTTACTGACGATCTTTCATGCTTCTCTCTCATATTCTTCTGTTCCCAAGACAAAGCATATTTTGTCCGTATCTGCGTAATGAAAGAGGCGTACTAAAGCAAAGCAGCCCTGGGTATGGTACAATGCGAAGGCAAATCTCTTGTAATGCGGTGGAGTTCTGACAGACAGACAGACAGGCAAATAAACAATTCAGTCTGCTAACTTCGACCATGGCATTGATTTCAGCTTCAATATCCACAGCGCAACCGACGACGCATATGCAGATGCAGATCAAATAGAAGAATCCAGTCCTCGCTCCTCATCCTCCCAATTCCGGAACATCAAACAGGCATATCACACATCCCCCTCAACCGTCCCCACCAGCCTGTCTGGCCCTTGAACTCCACGCTTACTTTCTCAAAAAGTCCCCTCAGCACCTTCCTGTCGTTCACATCCAGCGCTTCAGTAGGCAGCACGCCCCAGTCCTCGCCGGGACGCGGATTTGGCGGCCCACCGCTAACGGAAACGGTCTTGAGATTTGGAAAATGGCCTTCCGCACAGCTTTGGGATAGTTCGATTATGGCTGGGTAGAGGTGGCGAGAAACGTTGACTAGCGTTAGGTGTTTGAGGGAGGTGGGCAGTTTGGAGGATATGAGGCCGCGGGGACCAGAAGAGGGCGAGGAAGAAGGGGAGAGGGAGAGGTCTTGGAGAGTCTGTGTTAGGTTGGTGAATGCTGTGATCGTGTTGCCGTTGGTAGCCAGATTGTTCCCGTTTCCGTTCGCATTCGCATTTCCATTCGCATCTACCGCAGCTGCATTATCGCTGACACTAACCAGCGCGCCCGGGTTAAGCGTGACGGTCTCGAGCACCTCGAACTCCCTCAACGACTCAATGCCCTGGTGCAGCTCACGGGGCCCATCCCTCGAAAAGTTGAAAATCTCCAGCCGTCGCAGGGTCTGCCGCGCAGGTCGCAACGCAACGACGATCTCAGCCGGCATGCGATCGACAGCCCAATGGGGACCAAAACTGACGTACGTGAAATGCTCAAGACGAGAACAATACCGACATAGCGTCAAACCTTCGCGATGCAAGCGACTCTCCACGATTCGCAATTGCCGCAAATTGCACAAACCCAAGTCGTAGTCGGCCGTTATACTATAACAGCGCTTGAGACTCAAATACTCGAGATTCGGCGAGTAGCGGATCAGGTCCTGGACTTCGGCGAGGTTGAACCTCCTAGCGATGCTTTCCTCTTCGATTTTCAGGACCGTCAGATTCCATAGGCGGTTGGAGGGCGCTTTTGCCCAGATTGAGAGACATTGGTTGAATCCTTCCGATGAGCTCGGGACTTTGAGCTCGAGAGTCCGTAGGTTGGGGAGTGAGCAGACTAGCAGTTGGTGCGCGAAACTTGTGGTTGATGAGATGCCCCATAGCGCGCCGGAAGTCATCCGGATGTTGGCTATGGGTACGCGAAGCCGACGGGCTACATCTCCTACCAAGGCTGAGTCGTACTGTGAATACTTCCCGAAGAGATCTTCCCGGTCATAGTGTTTTGTGTATGCGGAAGTTACACAGCTCCTGCGAAAGTCAGTATTCAGTTTAGCTTACCAAGTACTAGTGGTGGAGTGAAGACGAGGTGGAAATAGAGAGAGATGCATGCGCCGGAACGTCGGAGTTGAACTGGCTTGTGGATGGAGAAGGAAGCGGACAGACAGATCAATGCAACTTACATCTCAGTGACTACATTCGCAAGCTGTCGGTTTGTCGAGATGGTCCGGATGAAAGCAGACAGACTCTGGTATTGCGACTGCCCGCCATGAAGGTCCCACGTAAACGTCTCGAATCGGCGATAAAGGAGCGGGATGCCCAGCTCACGGAGGAATCGGCACGTGCGCGTGAGGCGTGACATGGTCTTCTTATCTGGGACCTCATCGAGGATCATGTGCCAAATTTCCGTTGGGAGATCCATTTTGGACAAACCTTAATTACCAAGAATGGAAATCGGTATTCTCTTGCGTCACCAGGAGTCGGGTAGAGTGCGATGTGTATGCGAGTTGAGTGAATTACGGTACCGGGGAGGTAGCAGTTGATCAGGCGGTGGTGAAATGCATCGAATCCGATCGACGATTTTCCTTTCCGGGCCGCTATTCTATTCTCGAGCTTCGGGAAACGAGAAAAACAAATGGGACAGCAAGGAGGATCGGTGTTGGTGCCCTGCACCCTCCGTCGGACAAATTAAGAGACAAAGGAATTGGGAATTACTAAGGGAAGGAAGTATTAAAAATAGAGGGCGAGGGATGAAAAAATGGACGAGAAGGAGGAAAACAAGGCCGGAGAGAGAGAAGAAAAGTCAATTATCGTCGTCGATCATATCATACATGAGAGTGAGAAAAGGGAAGCGAGATGGTGTAGGATTAAGGTAGACCAGTCTCATACCACTCGCATCATGTGTGGTCTGTGTCTTGTTTCGAAGCAAGTACCTACCTAGGTATGTTTTGGTAGTCATGCAACGCACGCCTCTGCCCGTATTTGTCCCGGGTAGCAATTGGTCAATCGGATACGACTGGAGTGTATGTGCGTAAGTAAACACACTTCAGTCAATTGACTCTCCAGCCTGAAAGCGGCAGGCTTACGGGGAAGACAGTTCTGGGGGAGAGGGAAAGTGATAGATAACGTCACTGCCAGTAGGTCTCTCTCTGGGGAAGACACCCAATGTATCGATCGGCACGTCTGTATTTGGCGAAACCGAGGGGAAGGGTCGGTATTACCGGTCAATACCGCACAGGTACCAGAAATAGCGCGCTTTATCCCTGCATCGGATTAGTATCTTTGCTGTATTCTGTATATCGATGAACATAAATCCATCGAGCCATTTTATGCAAGAGAGGACAGTAGTTTGCTTTTGGCCTGCAGCATCACGAGGACCTCCATTTTCGGGTCCGCTGATCCATCTAAGAAGTCGGTGCATTTTAAAGTGACCTGGGGAGACATCTTCCAAATTCCCATGTACTGAAGCCTGTAGGGGCCTTTCTTAGCGGCGGTGGCAGGGGGGAGGGTCTGGTCTAAAATCCGCTGGAGGGGCTGCTGTACGACAAACTGCACTAGACACAGCTGAGCCAATCAGATTTGCAGGGGGGAGCTAAACGTCACTATTCCAAGGCATGCATCTTAACTGACAGCATAGGAGATGGAAAGAGATGCCTCACAGACATCATCTGATTCATATCTTTAGATGAGCTGCTTCTTATCAAATTGTAGATGTTCATCTGAAGTGTTGGAGTAGTCGACGTCTCCAGACACGTCACCCGAGAATGATAGGCTCATATTCACCCCGAGCCTCTTCCTCCTAATCTCTGGTGTACGACGTAGACCATCTGCTTCCGACGTGTCTTCAGCCTTTCCCAATCTACTCCTGCTAGATGCAGAGGCCTCGTCATCTTGAAAAAGCGGCATTACCAAACAATCCGTTATCATGAGCGGTCTCGGCAAGGGCGTCTTTTTCCCTCCTCTACCACCCAGAGCTGGCGACTCACTCAACACACCTAACACGCCCTTTAAAGGCCTATATAACGATCCTCGCACATCCTCGACACAGTCTCTGACGCCTAGTCTGCCAGAATATGAAGAGATAGAAAGACGCAAGCTGCTCATTGTGTACATCCACGGCTTCATGGGCAATGATACCTCGTTCCAGTCCTTCCCTACTCATGTGCATAAGTACTTAAAGTTGTCTTTGGCCGACACTCATGTCATCCACTCGAAGATATATCCTCGGTACAAGACGTACAAGTCAATAGAATTTGCACGAGATAATTTCAGCAAATGGCTTGAGCCTCACGAATCTCCAAATACCGACGTCGTCCTTGTTGGCCACTCCATGGGGGGACTGATAGCTGCAGATGTCGTTTTGATGGTAAGAAGTCAAGATATTCATCTACATTTCGTAGATATGAACATCAACTGAACTCCAATAGCCATCACAAGACCGATCGCGTCGCTTCAAGCATCACATCCTCGGTACAGTGCATCTAGACGTTCCGCTCCTCGGAATGCACCCCGGCATCGTCATCTCCGGCATCTCAAGTCTTTTTAGAAAGAAAGAGCCTCCAAAGCCGGCAGGGGAGCCATCTATCTACTCTGATCCCGGTCCCGGTACCAGCAATCTAGGATCTCCACCACCATACTCACCGTCGATCCACTCAGACCCTTCAACATCATCTCTCTCATCACCGCCCCCGCCCTTTGCTGCTGCGCCCACTCTGGGGAACGATGAGAACTTCAACCCCAATTTCGTCAATGACGTTCGAATCCAGGAGCGAGGATGGTGGCGTAATGTCATGCATTTCGTTGACAAGCACAACTCTGAGGGTCTCATTGATGCTGCCCGGAAGCATGTGAAGTCCCATTTGGAGTTTGGTGGTGCGCTAGCCGACATTTCATCGCTGAAGACGCGGTATGAGACAATTCGGAAGCTTGAGGATATAGATGACTTGATGGAGCATGGGTCTTCGGATGATACTCCTCGCGTGCGCTTCGTTCAGTATTACACTGTATGTCATGGGTATCCCAAGACGCCAAAACCAGATAGCAGTCAACGAGATCTGATAAGTTCACCGGGCGAAAGTGGCATGGGATTGGCGGCGCCGACATCTCAAATCTCAACTGCACTTCCTCCAGCTCCTCCAATTCCTTCGCTGCCTTCACTTCCCTCACATAACAACATCAAGAGCGATTCAATGGGGGAATACGACAGTCAATCCAGCATATTAGGTTCGGAACGCTCAAGTCTAGAGCTCATGAGCCCCGAACCCTTACTAGAGGAGAACTCCAGAGAGGAGAAACCTGTAGTCGAGCCCGATCCCGAAGCAGTAGCCTTATCCAACGAGTTGGCCGCCCTAGAGTTTGGCTTGCCTCCGGTCCCTGAACTGCCCGCCAAACCAGAGCCTCCAAATCTCGACCAATACACAGATAAAGATGCTCGAAAACAAGCTGAGAAAGAAGCAAAACGAGTGCAGAAGGCTTACGATCAAGCAGTCAGAGACCGATTGAAGACGATAAAAGAGCGAGAAAAGATTATTGAGAAACGAAAGAAAAGGAAGGCACAGGAAGAAGAGAAGGCGAAGAAGGATAGTGACAAGAAGGCTAAAGAGGATGAAAAGGCAAAGAAGAGAGAGGATGATAATGCCGGTACATCTGCGATTCCCACGCCGGCTCCAGTGCAAACCTCCGTCTCATCACCACTGCCAACAATAACCCACGAAACATCCCTATCACCATCCATATCCCGAGATACCCCAACTACCCCTGCGGCCATTGCTTCATCCACAACGGCAACCACGACAACAAGCAAGAAACCCCCCAAAGACCGCACATTTTGCAACATAGCGAAGGACAGTCGGACAGGCGAGGTCGACTCACGCTGGATCCGGGTCTACATGAAGGACATGGATGAAGTCGCTGCGCATACGGGTTTGTTTTTCGCTGGTGAGCATTACGAACGGCTTGTGGGTGATGTTTCGGGGACTATCGTTGATTGGGTTCATGCTGAACTTACGAGAAGGGCTATCTTGGCTTTGGGATAATTTTGTATTGTGTTCACCTTCTTCCCAGCACCCAGCTGAATATACTCACTTGCTCTTCTTTGATTGATCTTGGCTCCCAAGAATTTAAGAATACGATCACCAATGGCCCTTCTCCTTCTCCTTCTTTTTCTCTTTTTCCTTCCACTTCCTAGTCCTTCGAGGGGACAGGGGTGTCACTGGGGAGCGGCGGGCATTCGGAAGATGTGAACCAGACGAAGCGCGATGATGGGGCTCGTCTTGTAGGAGAGCTACTGGGTGGGTTAATGTTAACGGAAAATATTTGCAGAAAGGTGCGGCCACTGGATGTATATAAAATGAACATGCCATAAACCACTGCAATGAGGCGGGATCTGACTCGAATACCAAGCACATACATTCCTGAATATCTGGATAGTAAACATCGCATGAACACTCCTTCCCGACTAATAGCCGTCCAATGCCGGTTGTACTGGTCAAAGCATGTCCAGGAGGTCGTTCTAGATGGGCGACTTTAGGGTGAGTAAGTCTCACAGCATAGACAACGATATAGAGTCGTGGAGATACTTACAGCAGCCTTCTTGGCGGCCTTCTTGGGGGCGGGCTGGGCGGTCTCGGCCTATATCAATTATCAATGTTAGTACTGTTCATGATCATGCCTCAACCAATGGGTGATGATAGTCGGACTTACAGGCTTGGGGTCGGCTGGCAGGTCTGATTGTTTTATGAGTTAGTACAATAACTTAAGCTCAGATCGTCGAGATAGCTCACGAAGTTCTGGAGGCAAAACATAAAACTCTTAGTATATTGCCTGGCAAGATCAAAGAACAGACTTACACGGCGGTGGTTGCGACCACCCTGAGCAAAGACATCACAAGCTAGTGCTCTATTTGACCGCATTCACTCTTCATAGGATAGGTGTCTAGCTCACGCGGGTGGCTTTGTTTTCGGGGCGGGCCCCCATGTTCTCAGAGAACTGCAGTATATTAGTACAATCTTTCGCAATCTGCGAAGCTCGAACGTACTGCGCGTTTCTTCGGGTTTGTCACTGAAGCAACTGTCATTAGCAATATATAGGAAACGTATCAAGATTTAGCTCACTTCTGATCTCTGTTGCTAAAGCGCGAGGAGGAGTCTGTAAGCAAGTGTATAGCCGGTTTATTTAGAACCATTCACTAACTTTCAGAGCTTCGTTCTTACACCAAGCTTCCGTTGAAGGGAAAGGACTTACGGGGTAGACGGGGCGCGTCAGCTACCTGTCTCCGAATCGGAGGTATCCATTCGGTTCCCGCCATTTGGAACTCTTCTGGTTCTTGCTGTCAATGTCGTTGTTGCGCTGTTTGGACGATGGCAAGTGGCGATGGGAGCGAGAAGGGCTGACAGGATGGCTGGAGGGCGGTTCTTGAAATATGACTATCAGCCATTTTGCTCCTTCAATCAAACGATCTGTTTGGGAGACTATATCACCATGGGGGTGCGCTTCGAGGCTCGTTGCGATAGTGATGGCAGCTGAGGTTGCGGCGGCGATGGGAGTATTAGTATAGCGTCAGTAAGACAGACATGCAGATGATTTCCGACTGGTGTGTTCCTGTTCAATTGATCTGGGCAGGAAGGTTCGTACCTTAGATATCTTAATTCGGAGACCAGCTGTCTCCACACTCGAATACCAGTTGCAAGGCTCTTGAGGAAGTCACGACTGTGTACCTGCCCAGGTGATAGGACATGAAGGCATAGGTGGGTTTGTCAGTGATCTGAGAGACTTGTTGAACTGGGGAGTGCCATCTGCCGTTTTTTACATGTGCAAATCACCCAAAAATACCCCCCACCACCACATCACCACCACCATGCCTACCGCTCATGAAATATGTACTGAGAACTGCTCCGTTGTGTCTAAGACTAGATTCTACGTTATACTAGGAACTTGAACAGCAAATTTCGGTACAGTACCGTTTTCAGACCTTCAAATACCTGAATGCTGACGGTCAGTTCATAGAATGGTAGACGGGATGGATGACGAGGAGGATGGCAATAGAAATATATATTCAACGTCTATTTTGGAAGTCCTGGGCGACAAATGAACGAACAATCTACCTAATACTGAGGTGCCAACCTCACTAAGCACATGTTAGTGACGCTGAATCTCGCACACGCAATGCCCTACCAGCATGTTAGCCTAGGGTTGCAAGCCATAGTCCTTTACGAAGCCTCGAAACACCGTGTCTTTCATTAATATCTCATGGGTCTTCTCGGAGGCAGCAACAACAGCCTCGAAAACCTCCTCGCCGTCGCCGTCCGTCTTTGGCGGCAGCGTGAACACGAATGGGATCCTGGATATCGCGGGTCGTAGAGCGGTAGCGGGACCGGAACCCAAATCCCAGGCGTGATAGTCAAGATCGGTCCAGCTCGTAAAGAGCGCATCCATTTTACATGGCGGGCTGACCATCCAGGTGCGCGATGGAGGAACCTCGAAGCTGTCAAGCCAGGCCACGGCGTCTTTGACGTAAGCCGCATCGACCTTCCTGATGACTTTCCGCAGCGCGACCGAGGCTTCGAATAGCGCCTCGGATCCCTTGAGCGCTTCGATCGAGAGGCGAGCGCCGTTCAGGGCCGAAGTGTTGCTGATATAGTTCCTTGGGAAATCTGGGTTGGCAATGGACCGGAAGGTGACTGGAAAGATAGTCCATGAGTCCTCGAACCCGTCGGCATCCCCAGCGGCGCACTTGGCTTGGACAATGCCGCTCCACAATACAGTATGGACGCAATCATGTGATGAGACTCGAGTAGCCTGTTTCTCGGCCACTTCTTCTTTGAAAGCTACGATCTTTTCACGCCTGATCGTGACAACGGCCGACTTGATAGGCGCGGCGACCATGTTGGACCAGGGATTGTTCGGGTCTGGCTTGGTAGAGTCAATCATACACCCACGAGCTGACATTTTACGCTCCAGATCTTCGACTTCAGAAGGACTTGGGGACTTGTCGGAGCCACCAATCAGTATCGAGTGCTCAGTAAGCATCGGCACGGGATAGTACGACTTCCCACTGCTGGCCATCCTCCAAGGCCGAAATGCTCGCGCTCAAGCTCAGCATAAGATGGGAACTCATCACTAACAGTGTCTACTCCCCTGATGAGAAACAGAATCGCGTCGTTATCGCCAGTTGTCCTCAGGGTGACACGTTTGGAAGCGGGGTCCATGCCCACGGCGGCGGTGAGGCATGGAAGCTGAGATGAGAGCTTTTCTAGACCGACGGTCATTCTATTGACGACCTCTCTACGTGATTCGATTGTTGAGCCGTCGATTTGGTAGTAGATAGCCATTCAGATGTGTACCTTTGGCATTGCCTCGTCGCAACTCGTCAGAGGGAACTGCTTGGCGCCACGAACAGAGAGATCGTCGGGCTGGCACCAACGCACCTCGACGCCTGACGCGACTTTCCTTTCCCATATTGAACGGCTCATGACTAGGTATTTTGCACGTGAGGTCACTATAGCGGCGCTTTGAATGAATACTACTGACTTAAATTTGAGGAGAACCTCGGGATTCCGACCAACAGTAGGTACATACTTCGACCCCGTTACATTATGTCCTGAACTGAGGTCTAAGCTGCCTAGTTTACGGCACCTCCGGGTCAGACTACCGCCTGTACTACTACGTCATTTAGATTCGACATGGGGTAATTGGTGCTAAGACAAATGATTTGCTGCGACTAATATGGCCTATGTTACGGTCGTCAACATAACCATAGTAGCGGCTTAAACATATTTTGAATTGAGCTGTACGATGACTGCTATTTCAATCCTATTTCTATTATCACTGAAGAGATCTTCAGTCGTATGACAATTGGATTAAATGGTTATGCGAGACTGCATGGTCAAAGCAGCTTCATGCTTCTTCGCCGCGCTTAAGAAGGTCGATATTCCTGAAGTTTTGATGGCGAAACGTTGAAAAGTTATAGGTTTATTCATTTTTTTCTCCGCTATAGTTCAGGACGTTAAGTAGCACAGCTAGGCATTGTATATGTACGGACAGTACACAATCAATTCAGTCAATTAATCCCATCGCTTAAATCTGACTACCTCCGTTACTTTAATTTCGCTGGCAGTATCTTTTCGGGTTAATAAGCTTCCTCTGATTTGGGATTGCTCCATGGCTTTTGTCGTCGGGATACGTGCGCGTCTAGACTCACGTGTTTTCTGCGACGCTAGAGTTCTGATCATGTGTAACTCGACGTTTTAGCGGTTTGGATGTACGGAAGGGTGACAATCACTTCTGGGGATACCACAATGTCTTTTACATGTTGTAAACGATTGTATCAAATCAATCTGGGCTTCAATGAATTTTCCTGCGTGTTAATGACGCCACATTTGTATGCAAGCTTCTGGTCAGCCAGCACTAGTGAAGGCGACCTACAGGTGCGCCCCTTGAAATAATGGCACATCCCACTGCGATTCTACCTCCGACAGTCTTAAAGCTTTATTTTTTACAATTTCCAAGATAACCATAGAAAATTAAAAATTCGGCGACAGTTCGACAAAATTTTTGAAAAACTTCCAAGTTTCGAGTTTAAAAAAAGTTATATCTTTTTCGCGTCGGGGGTTTTTATAATATCTATCTATATTTAATTACAGCGGAATAAAGCCGCTGTAATTCTCTACTGCGGAAATTGCCATTATTTCAGGGGTATACCGACACGCCGGTCTTGGCGGAAGAGATAGGGAGCCGGCAGAAAGATATACGTTTCTAAGAATAGAACACATATAAACCTTCTACATACAACCGTTTTCAATGAACTAATAGAAGCCCTTACTGTCTACCGCGAAACCCGAGAGGGAGGGAAGGCTCTCAAGTCTCTACTTGAACATGCTACCCTAATACATGCTCCTCTAAAATAGCAACACAATAACGTGACACCACAGTCGCCACTTTCGCTGCATCATGCATGACTCAAGATTGAGTAAGAAAGGCCTCAAACATCAAGATAGACGTAGAGAGGCGGACACGATTTGTATTAGATGTCTAGATACTTTATTATATGCAGCCAGAACATCTATTGAGTGGTAATCAATGAGTAAGTGGCTGAACCACCTGAAATTGGGTCACTTCATTGTAACCTGGTTCAGCTGCCATGGCCTTGTCTGTTAACAAATAACAGACCTTCATTGGCCAGATAACGACTTGCCTAGTCCATCATAGTTGGAATGCATGTGTGAACTGCAGGTTTGCGATCCCAATCACTCCTGCCACAATCAGGCCACTTACCATGAGAATGATAAAAGTAGGCAGCCCGGACATTTGAGATTTGTGTCTCCTAGAGACATTCACCTGTGGAAGTAGATACACCTGTGCCATTTATTACGACCACCTCGTCTGGTGCGCTTGCATTCTTTGAACCCTTTGCCCCAAGGCCCCTATGACCCTCACAACACTATGGATAATGCCTATCCTGTTCGACTAGGCATCTGGATCAATTGGTCTCGCGGTCCTATTTTCGGGTCCACGCTGACTATTGGGCCAGAAGCCGGAGGCTTCCTCATCGCCTTCACGGCAGTCTTCGTTGGTTTTGTGTTCGCTCGAGGCTGGCAGATCGTCTCTTTTGCCTTCCACGGACTTTTTGCATCAGTAAGTAGGTCTCTACGTATCTCTTCGTCTCCTGGTCAGGGGAGAGTTGCCTTTTCGCCGGAATCCCTCTATCAGATAAGCTTTCATGCACAATCACTAATACCAATACCTTACAGCCCAGACCGCAGAATGCAATTTATCACCAGCATCAAGCTATCCTGCGCAACTCTTCAGATGCCCAAAACAGTATCCAGTACCTTGCCCTGCTGCTATGGGCTAATCGTGGTACTAAGATCATCTTCGGACCATTCCTGACTATTCTGGTCGCTGCAATCTATACAGCCGTTTCTACGCTCGCTGGTGGATTTTCATCGAAAATTTCAACCGCTGTTGGATCCGAAGTGTTGATTCATAGTGAAAATTGCGGCTTGATACCGCTCGGAGGGTACGATCATCAGGATTATTACTTAGTGACACAATTGTTCGCAGAAACTGTTATCAACGCAGCAAGCTATGCCCAGCAATGTTATTCTAACAAAAGTACTGGAAATTTTGGCTGCGGACTCTTTGTTACCGAAAAGATCACGCCGACCATAAACACATCTGCCAGTTGTCCTTTTCAAAGCAACATGTGTCACACACAGTCTGCCAACTTACTCATCGATTCAGGTTACATTGACAGCCTTGAACATCTTGGCCTTAACGCGCCCGCTAGCGAGAAGATGATGGCGAGGTATATTCTGCACTGCGGACCAATTACCACTTCTGGCTACTCCAGCCAGAAACGTACCGATGTAGGAAACATCACAGTTTACCACTACGGATATAGTACAATCTCTACGGGAGAGATTGATTACATGGCAACGGCTGAGTCCATCCAATCTCAATACGCATATGAACTATCCCCAGATGCCATTGCAGTTGAATCCAATTATCTGGTTAGGTGAGTCTCGACTTTACATTCTGCTCTTATCTCAAAGTATCACCAGCCGCGCATCCTTATCTACCTACCCCTGAGCTATTATTCTCAGTATTTCTTTGCTAAGAATACCTAATTTATAGTCCCTATGAAGTCTATATCCAAGAGGGCGAGGTCAGCGACCAGTCGTCCTTCACACCTATTGATTCGATATTTCGACGAGATGCCGACGTTGCTCTCGTATTTCTTTCTGGAAATGGTGTGGTGTATACCAGTTATTCCGACGACGCATGGTATCGTGTTTCGCCGACCCGTATGACCTTAATCTCGAATCAAGGCACTGTCTCAAACTCTTTCTATATACCTTCGGAAGCAGCATCACCAATGGGCTGTGCAGTTCAATGGCAGTTTTGCCGCAGTAGCGAAAAGAACTGCGGTCCTGTCTCGGGTTTCCAAGATGCCGTGGGAGGTGCCGCACCTCTTTTCAACACCACCTATGAAGAGATTTATTATGCTAACTATAGTGGCGATATCGCCAACCGGTATGCTTATTTCACAAAGGTCTTCGAAAACGCACCAGACTTGAGATTGACTCTTAGCTCGCTCGGCCCTACCAGTTTAACATCTCAAAGCGGTCTGAATTCAGCTTATCAAGGACCTTTGGCGCCCAACCAATGGCAGTTGGATGTGACGCATTGGTTCGACATCCTTATGGCATCTTTCCAGACGAGTTTCCCCCAGACGGTATTTTTTAACCCGTCAGATCCTGAACTATTGAGACTGCACCAAAACTTCAATAATACAGCAGCAGACAGGCTGTGTAAAAATCAAGTATGACATCTGGCCCCCACGCTCAGCTTAGTTGCGGCTCAATGCCCTAACAAGTCATAAACCTGCAGAAGATAAGAAGCACAGCATACGTATCCTTCAGCCTTTTCGGCATACTATTCGTCTATATTATCGGCTTCATTATAATCCTAGCTTCTTACCTTATCAACCCTGTGGCGCGATTTCTTTTCAAGATGGGATACGCTAGGTACACATACCTGGAGTGGACGACTAATTCCACCTTACAGCTGCAACGGCTAGCACATGAGGGACGAGGCTTTGGCACCTGGTCTGGGGGCAGAGACAAAATCCCCGTCACCCAGAAAGGTGAACTCCTCGGTTGCCTCGATATCACGAACCCGGACCATCCTATCTTAAGCACGCCGTAACTTTTGCGCTCTCCGGCGTTGCACTCTCCAACCACTGGAAGGGATAGAAAACACGTGTGACGATAGTGGATTCGTAGGATTCATGGCACCGTGTCTAGTCGAAAACACCCCAGACTGGAACTGAGCAGCAGAAAAAAACTGGTAGATATAACAAGAATATTTCACTAGTTATACTAGATCTGGATATGTATTCCGTTTTGATGCGTCCTTATATTCATGCTGTACACGTTATACAAAGCGAGAAATCAGGAAAGATTGATACTGAGATAACTATGGAATAAGACCATCGGGGTGTTCTCGGCACATCTTGATGGAACTACCACAGTATCAACTGCTCTAGTGCAGTGACCAACAAGTACGAAACACCTGGTACATAGTTGTCAAAGCCATGACCCTGCCGACACACCCAAAGATGACCACTACTCCTGCTTAGAGTCGTATTGTGTATATAGACTCTCATTAAATCCCAACTTCAGATAGTAAGTTCTTCAATCCAGTTCAGAATTCCATTTTCTGCATAAAAGACCCAACAGCTCTCGAGGCGACGGCTTGAGACCTACAAAGATTCACTGCTTCGTGCACATCCACTGCAGATCAGTCATGAACTGATAACAGCGATAAGCTCACTTCACGATTGATAAGCAAGATCAAGACGACATTCAGTTTGAAGATGAACTATTACTGATCCTTGCGTACACTCCTCGCCGGGCTTATAATACCATCTAGGCGATGGGTGGGAGCCGTTATGTTCGTTTTTGGGCAAAAAAATCCCGAAAGGGGTGCCATTTTCCTGTGCTAATGACCGTAAAATGCACAATGAAGGCGAGACAAAGACCTTGCTGACTATCGCCGCACGAACGATTAAAAAGACTGCTCCTTCTATCATCGCGATGGGGGCTTCAATTGCGGCAATCTGGTGGTACCGTACGAGTGTGTATTCGACACAAATATATGACGACAAAACTGTCGATCACTAACTTGCTTCGATAGCATTGCTTGAATCTCATTCGCGCTCTGGTCCTCAAGTTGACACATTTCATTACTACAATTTGCTAATTATTTCCTTGAGTTTGCAGTCTGGGTCTCGAGAGTTTCACTTTCATCTCCAGTGCTTCCAAATGTCATATTATCATTCTGTGATCGATGATTTTTTAATAACTCGTGTTTTATAGGTTTATTGATATTTCGATCTTTAAGTTTTAATGCCATTCCTTTACATTGGAAGAACTCGTGAGACACCAGATTTATGGACGGTTGTTTTCTCCTCTATCTAGCCCTTAGTTGCTATAAGACGGAAGGGGAGTATTTCCCGGTCTACTCGGCTAGATCCAGAAGCATGGCTTGCATAAAGCATAGCATCTCCACAATTATATATCAAATCCCATATTTCGTAATAATCGTGACTGCGCCTAGAACCCCCACGCGTTTGTAGTCATGGTCTGCAGCTTTGGATAACTTAGTCATGCGTATCTCTTTGTCTTTTGTCTTGCGTGGAGTAGTGTTGGTGGTGTTCTCTAGGTTGTCAAGAACTCCCCTTTTGCATGCAAAGCTGAGCGACGTGATGGTCTCAGGATCCATGACTTTATATGAACTTGTTTTGAATAAAAAAAAAAGATAGATGCTCTGAGGTTACTGCAGAGTAGCGGATGTATATAGCTGTGCTGTTGATGCTGTTCTGCCTAGGTTATCATTGATTCGAGCAGACTGTCTTATATGGAGAGCAGCATTCTTACCCCTTGTTGCGACGGCTGCTAGCGGAAAGGACTGCGATAGCAACGTCTTTCTTCTCAGCTACACACAAAGCTAAAATAAAGCCATCAGAATTCTCGACGCTCAAATGCTTTTGTTCTCCTTTTCTTTGTTCCTCACTGCTTCTGACTTGATGGACCATGAAGCAACTTGCGAAGCAGTCCGCTCTAATTCACAGTTGCCAGACAAATCAATGCTCATCTGCAATGGTCGAGCGACATTAACGCACCCTTCCTTTTCTTTCAACGCCTTACGTTTCGAGGTCACCATACCCGCATCTACGAACAGCATGCAATCAGCGAATCTTCCAAATGGATGGATTTCAGCTTTTAACACACTAAGGCCGCTACTGAGTATACTCGACACAATCACCCCATATCCTCGGAGCAAACTACGTTCTTGGGGTCAGACACTACTGGATTCACTCTACCTAGACTCTATTTCGGTTCATCTAAGTTGCAGGAGGCCTCCCTTCTTGGTGAATCCCAAAGTTACGATACCCGTGCAATGTTCGCTAATAAGCGTCCCATCATCTATAACACACTCTCTCTAGCAAGAATCGTAGCCAACCATGACATTGAAGTTTTCAGTGTCAAAAGCCTGGCCCCAGGTCCACTCAGTCTTACCACCACGTGTGTAGACGCATGCATCGGTGACGACTGCAGCATACTGGGCGAAGTATGAGCACTCATACTCAACATAGTGATCGTTATCGTTGCACCAGCTGCGGAGAGATAAATATTAGTCTATTGCGTCCCAGGACGAGGAAGAGGTATGGTGAGGTAAGAGGCTTACTAGATAGCCGCGTTGTAGCTACAGGAGATGCGACCACAGTTTCCAGGGCCGGCACCCATGCCACACTGACTGGTAACTCCCTCAAGATAGGCAATGCCTTGATTGATTCGGTAGATAGTAGCATATCCGGACAGGCCAACTTTGCAAATGGTCTTTTCGTAGGAGCGAGCGTCAAGAACAGAATGAGTGCCAGAAATGGAACGGGTGGTAGGCTCGGTGATATTGGCAGAGGGGTCAGGAAGAGCGGGAAGACCCTGTTGAGCGCGAGCGTCGTTCACCTGGGCGAAAACCTCCTGAACGGTGCCGTAGAAAGTGTGGTTCTCGCCGCCGGTCTCGATAGGCATGATCCAGGTGACGGGTGTGATGGTGTAGTTGGACGGGAGGCTACTGCGGATTGAAATGCCGGGAGGGAGGGCATCCTGTAGTGTAGTTATGGTTAGCTAATACTTGATTCCTTTCTCAAGACCAAGATATGAGAGCTGGTAGACTCACGATAGCAGCACCGGTGACCAGGGAGAAAAGGAAGGCGATGAAGAACATGAAGAACTCCATTGTGAAGATTGAGTCAAGGTGTGTGGTGATGTTGTGGTGTAATGTTTAGGTATCGTACAAGTGTTGAGTAAGTGTTGAGTGTTTTCTGGGTGAGGAAGAGGGAAGAGTGATGATAAAGTGAGAGAGAAGAAGCTGGATGAGAGTGTTCTCAGGGACTCATATATAGATAATCCTTGGGTTCTAATCAGTAACATCTAACCCAATACTATTGTACAAGCCGGTCCATTGATAGCTAGCTACTTCCGTTTGATGGTTTCATCCTCAATAGTGACAATAGTGATAGTATTGGATAGTCTTGTCAGCAGGTCAGGAATATATTATAACAGACCAAACTATCCAATAACATAGAAGAGCACATAATAAATTATAGCCAGACACGCTTACCCCCTGAGCCAATTCTTATATTGAATAGACTTACATGGCCATTGGGATGAGTGACAATAGTCAAATCATCTTGTCTGTTGTCCCCCTTTGGTCACGCCGAGAACAGGAACTGCCCAGTACTCCATGACAGCATCAACTGGTAAAGACGTCGCTTGGCTGCCTATTGGCTGGGTATTATTTGGTCGGGCTAGGCCATGCTGTCATTGCTTGGTATCATCCAAATGCATTTGCTAGACTCCCTCATATGGTGAAAAGCCCAAATAATGGGTATTCCGTCAATTGATTCATCACAACAGGCACTCAAGGGTCGTCGCTAATGAAAGGATAGCAATAGCGCATCGAAAGAGGAGCTCAAGATTAGTAGAGTCCGAAACGCCCTTGCTTCACCTTGCATTCATTATTCTAACCCAATTGATTCCTTCTATAGTACCCAGCCTCAATAAAAATTCTTGATAAAGATCTAGATGTGATGTTTCTCCAGTAATCAAGTGCTCTAGGGCATTACCAACGAAAACGATCAATCCAACATCTGTTGTTTATCTTTGGTTAAGATTCGGATGCTAAAACCGGCTCCTGACCTGGAAATTTGGAAATGTTCTGCACCCGCTTGTCAACTACCTCTTCACAGAGCCCGAGCATGTGCCAACAACACGCAAGTCATGTGCGGTTAGCGCCATTCTGAACCACACTTGATCCAGCTCCTCACATCTTTCGCGGCCAGAGAATCGTTGTTATAGCATCGAGAAGTTTCTGACCCAATTCACCCCCTGATGGAACCTAGGACATGAGCTGTCTGGCGCCGGTAAATGTTGCTACAGCCGAAACTATCTCTATCAGAAGCGAGACCACCGAATAGGTGGTCTACAGACTGTGCCGCAACCTAACTCCAAAACCGTTTGATCCATAGCTGGCCATCCTACGATGTATATGGGTTGGCCAGCACTCGAAAAGGTCCTCCGCTCTGTGCAGAGCTGGCGAAAGCATACTTAATATTGCCGACCACTAGCCACAGATAGTACCGATGCTGGTCATCATCTGTTATATTTGAGTAGATAATTGATGTGTGTGCTCTCTTGACGGGCGTCGTTGGGAAGGCTTTGGAAGAGAGTTAAGTCGATGCAGGTTGTACCCAAGCTGTGAATATGAGGTCGTGATTTTTGTTGATGATGAGGAAGTCTCTTACATAGGACACGGCATAAAAAAAAAGAAATTTGTTATATTCTCTGTATGTATCTGCTCCAACAATTCAATCGAGGAAACAACAGGCCCAGTAGCCACATACATCATGGATATGAGACATTGCCAGGGGCCTACACTCTCCAGCTCAGACCCCCCTTAAAATGCCTCCGCTCTCGCCTAAGACTTCAACAATGCGTCTTCCATTGACTAGTTGTGACATCCTTTTAGCAACATTGGTGTTCAACCAAGGAAAACAGAAAGAAAAAAGAAAAAGAAACTTGCAGCTATGCGCTCACCCCAACCATTCATGTTCTGTTATCTTCACATTCTTCTCTCCTTCTCTATATCTCCACTGCCTGGTGTGTGGGAGAAATCGTTTTATTCCAGCTCTTGCGGCTCCCGACATTCTTCCAGTTCAGAAAAGAGCATTTGCGGCTGTGATTTATCTCCATCAATGATTTTCTTGAGGCCGTCCCCACTGAGTTCCGCCTGGCGTGTAAGAGGCCCTTCCACCTCTGGCTTATCAGACTGTGCCGGGGTTGACACGATAGCCATACCATGTCGTCTTTCATGGCGACGTCGAAGGATTGCCCATCCCATTAGGGCTAATAGGATACTCCCAATCGGAATTGCAACGCTTAATCCAATCTTTCCTCCTGTTGTAAGACCAGGGGATAGAGGAATAGCAGTGCCCGTAGTTTGGATTGGTTGAGTTGACGTAGGGCTAACCGTCGTCCTTGACGTTGATGCTGCGGGGAGGCTTGACATTACAGATTGAATCACGAATGGCTGGCTCGATGCCATCACGATTTGTGAGCTTCCAGAAATGTTCACTGCAGAGACAGTTACGCTTGTATCGTTTGGAATTCCTTGTGTCGTCGGAATAAACCAGTTGTATGTCATCTGGGAGTTTTTGCATTTATCATGGTAAATCCAATTCCCTGTCAGTCCGAAAGTGAATTTTGATTCGTTCACTGGTTAACAATGCATCAATGCCATGGTCGACGTCAGCTTGACTGAAGACTAACTTATGATCAGGGAGATTGTTTGAAGACCAACAGTCCACTCAAGTTCGAGTTGAACCATGGCTGTAGTCGAATCATCTCCCGTCGCATCGTAGTAAGGCGTGTTGCCCGCGTCCCACTTCACCTTACAGCATTAGCTCGTATACCAAAAAAAAAAAAAGGCATTAGGCATCGTGCAAGGAACCGAGCTGTGAAAATTAAACCCATCAAGTGAACGACTTACGCTAAAGGGGATCGTGTCGCCAAAGTTGTAAACTTCTGCGCCCTGTGGAACCCAGAATTGCTTCGAATCATCAGCCCCTACACATGGGTCTTGTCCATCACCGTTCATGTTGGCCTGTGGGATATAGTAAAGATACAAGACGAAGTATTTGATTCTTTCATTACACCGCCAGCGGCCCAGCGTGTAGAGAAAAGGTTTGCAAGAGGAAGTGCTAGGGTTCTGATGTTTCCGGACAGGGTAGAGACTTGTTTGTTTGTACGATACACTACCCACATTCTCTGTACACCATCAGCTGAGAGCTCATTTGTAGATTTCCGTTCTCATGTATTAAATCTGAGCGGAGGACCAAATCGTATTCTCAGCTTGCCCGTTACAAGCTTTTCTTGGGGCAAACCGGTGCGACGTGATAGACCACCGCTGCCTATGGAGGACCCTGTAATGCATCAGCACGCAACATATCGGAAGCAATGAATCCGATTATTTTCTCATTCGACTCTCAGGTCTCAAAGGACAGCTTTAATGGCAATTTGAATAGTCAAGATACAGATCATCATGATGGAAGCACTAAGTTCGGCGAAGAGCCGGCTCTGGCTGCATTGATTGTATGATATCGGCGCTTAACCTAGATCTGACTTCTGGTTTTTGGCTCCGCCATATTTCTATCGGCACTCATCACCAAGTTGACATGATTCGAGAGCGCTACCAGATCGCCATCCGGATCGAAAATAAGGGTTTCCAAGTCCAACTTCCCGTTCCTAATCTCCTTAGCTTCTACACGTGAGCGTAGCCAGTGAGTACCTTTTGGCAAGCCTTTTTTTATGTCGAGGTTGAAAACTATCGTAGAATACCACATTAAAGCTGTGGCCGGAATCTCTTCTGACCCTGGCTCTTCGCCTGGCTGTACCCTGTACCCCTCGATAACGTGGGGCCAAGAGTCAGCTAAGAAGGCGAGCATGTTATTCGTAAAAAGTTCCCCACATTTGAGGCGCACCCAAAAGTCTATCACGCTGCGCGAATGTTGGCCACGAAGTGGTACATAGAAGGCAGCATGCTCCCAAATCCGTATCTTAAAGTCAGTATTATCAAAGGTTTTTGGCGCATAAGGACCCCAATTCTCATCTTTCCCGTCCTTCAAAACTCGCTCGAAGTTGATAGGAAGAAGATTCGGAGGTGAATAGCTGGTTTTCAATGATAGGCCACTTTGGAGACTCAGGTTGAAGCATGTGACGTACGCCACTAATTTTTTCTTCGACACCCTTTGCATTATCCATGGAGCTGTCGAAAGAAGGCCTCCTTGGTATAGGGTGAGATGTAGCGTCGACAACTGCCTTCCCAACTTGACCTCTTCGACGAGGATGACAGCCGGGCCAGCCGCAATTCTGTCGATAAACTCAAAGTGTGCACATAGCGTATCTGATTGGCCCTTCGACCTCATGTGTTCGCTAGCAGCCTCAAGTAAGCACGAAGCAACATAGCCGCCATTCGGAACTACGATTCTAGTATTAGCAGCAAATACCGCACCTGAAGGCCGTAACGATTGGTCATACCTGACCCGACCATACAACTCTCAAGCAATGTACTCGAATATGAGCTTATGTCTAATCGTGTTGCTGCTATTGCTTGCGAGAACGGTATGAGCTGTTTTTCGGCTGTCATTTTTGCCAATCTCAAAGGATTGGTGTGTACGAGGTTCACAGCGTGGTGTTCCCAAGATCTAGCGCCAGCGGTGGAATTATTCAGCCCAGATGGAGATAGTTGGGGATTGATACCTTACTGCTTACGGATATAGTGCTAGAATTGGCATTGTTTAGTGAACTCCCCCGCACGTTATTGCGACAGCTTAAGGACCTGTCTGTACTAAGCACCAAAACTGTGTTCTACCTCGGCGGCATCTCTTATCATGTCTTGTTCATCATCATGTCAAGTATCTTCTTAAATCTTCTTCTATAGCACGATACAAATACTGCAAGCCGTCTCCCAAAGACACCCCGCGCTCTGGAGAACCCTAATTCCGTCGTGGCTGTTCATTAGCTTGCTAATCCTCTCTGTCTTTTCTACTAGGGTGAGTATTTTGGGCAGTTGGGGAGTAATACAGAGCGACAAAGTTATCTTTTCCGGTAATGCGCTATTATCGGTTTGATTCGTATGTGAATTGGGGAGGGGATGAAGTCATATTGCCCAATGAATCTTCGCAAACGCTCCGGCTTGTACTCCGTATGATCATACTCTTCACGATTCTGCCGGCAGGGCACGTGAAACAAGATTTCAGTTCACTAATTTGAGTACATATACCTGTTCAAGGAGGACAATAGGAGTTGGCTTTATTGATGCTACCACCATATCCTTGAAATGAAGCTATCCTATCCACGACTTGAAAATGCCAAGCACTCAAAAAAGGCTAAACGAGATTACTGATCTGATAGCCAATAGTAGACAGTCTCACCACCTGTTCCCAGCTGGCTAAAACGTGCTCAATAGTGAGGGAGTAAGGTTTGACCGTTTCCAACTTCTTGAGCGATATGCTACTGATGCCATAGGTCACCAATTCAATAATGCTATTCTCCATCTCATTTCATGGCTTGACTGATTTCCTTCGTAAATTTCCTTCCCAATTTTCTTATATATCTTGCTAATTCATATATTCGTATATACTTCGGTTCTTTAAACAACTTCTTTTCTTTTCCCTCTGTGTGTCGCACATGGCTACCGAGTCCGAGCTTGTCTTTTCACATCAAGCAAATCATAACTTCTCACGCATACTAGCAGATCTAAAAAGAGCAAATCTGTCGATATCGAATCGGCTTCGATCGATCAAAGATGATGCAGACTTTGTGTCCGATGTTGCTAAAGCATTCGACCGCCCACTAATCGCGAACGAGCGTTGTGGCAGCTGGTACATCAATCCAGCATCAAAGGGTGGTTCAGCCTACTTCAAAAGTACTGATGGTCATGCCGGTCAATGGAATTTTAGCTGTCGCAGATTGAACTTACATCTCCTTCCCCTTATTGTCGAAAATGACGGGTGTATCATTGTCGATTCCACCCGACGTGGTAAGACGATGCCTGATGCCCTGAGCAAGACCGTTCCGATATGGTGCTGTGTGATAAACCGGGTCCTGTTTCCGGAAGCCCTTGATCGTCATGCGCTGTACACCCCACCGAATGTGGTCTCGCGCTCGGAGCATGCCCAGGCCGAAGCCCGGATCCCGGAGCATGTAATCTCACTGCGGGCCCTCGATCTCGACATTGAAGCGCTACAACGCGTCATCTCGAAACCTTTGCGCCCAATTTGGGTCACCCAAGAAACGTCGCTTCTCCCCATTGAAGAAATATTTCAGGATTTCCATCCCGTCATTTGCTGCACGTCCTCTCGGCGAGTCCCGGGAGGAGAAATGAGTGAAGGCGGTTACATACAAGGTGCTGGAGACGACACTGAAAACTGGGCTCTTGGACTTACGGCACCTATTTTCTGGAAACATGCGGAAACCTTACTTTCAACTCTAGAAATTGATCTTCCTGATCTTGTTTGCATGCTGGTGCAGAAGGAGAAGGTCGAGTCGAACATGAATACCCCCGTCCTTGTTGCACCATGCTTGTCGGTTGGTGCGTTGCATGCACCGGAGCAGCCCTCGTCAGCTTGCAACATCTGTTTTATCCCAAAGACGACTATTCAGAGTGTCTGGGTCAAGTCTCCAAACCTCATGGAAGTTGGCATAGGCAAACAGAAACTCGCAAGTCGGAACCTACGAAGTGCTCTACCCTCAATTTGCGACTTCGTACATGCCTATCTCACTCGAGAGCAGCCAGACACCGAAACATCGCCTTTTGAAGAGAAGAAACAGATTTTTATCACGTGTGAGACCGGGAAAGACATATCAGTAGCGGTTGCGCTCGCTCTGAACTGTCACTTCTTCGATGATGCAGCAAATTATATCCCACAAGCCGCGGCAATTGAGGTGAATAAGAACCGTATCAAGACCCGACTCGGTCGCCTTATGATGGCATTTCCTGAAGCCAATCCCTCGCGCACTAGCTTGCAGAGCGTCAAAAGCTTTTTGATGGGGTAATGATCTTCTATAATGGCTTCTATGAAGGTACAGGGTCTGAGTAGCTATGCTTGGATACGCACCATGAAAGCGGACAAATCATGTGCAAGCTACTGGCTACCTAGAATGATTGGTGTTTGAGGGCAACAGTTCCATGCTGCAAGTTTCACTACCCAGCACCGTTTTTAGGCATAGAGCGGCACATTTTAGTATGAAACACTGTCAACCTACTTCAATGCTGCACTCACCGCCAGGCGGTTCGAGAAATGAATGGCATACTCTTACCAACTTGATCTCCTGTTGTAATATTCAATATCACCATATCTCTGGCTTAAATATACCTTTGATTGATAATTATAATCACAACTATCTGAATGCTATCTGAACCGAGTTTTAAGAACAAGAGATGCCTTTTATGGTGATATCTGAGCGATTGTGCAAGAAAATACGTCACTTTTTATTCTGCACCGCTTGACTACTACGCATCTCATCAAATCAGACAGCATGAACCGGTAGAACCAAAATCCATTATATGCTGATTATTATCATATTCAATTGCGTTACTTGATTGGCCTTGACTAAGTGTCAAGTTGACGGCCGCCACCACGTGGAGGTTCAAGTATCCGACTTCGGCGACCTTCTTTTTTTTCAGGAAAGAACCCCTCAGGGAAGAAACTGGATACAATCTAGAGAACCACAAGACCTGAAACAGAAAGCAGAGAGAAATCAAAGCACAAAAACCCCAAAGAACAAAATCATCCTCCCTAGAAAATCCAGACAATCAAATCAACGCTGTGAATCCCTCCGAAACCAATATGAGCATGAAAGAAAAAACGCTTCAGTATCTCCATCAAGGGCCGAGAACCTATCCCACCGGTTGTTGTACCATTCTAGAATCGCAGTCATCGTCGTGCCGTTGTTTATCGCTAGCCTATCCGTGGGGCGTGTCCCGAAGATCGCAGAGCTATCGTGTCGCACCTCGTGGTCCTGACTTCTTCTAGCACCCTTCCGTCAAGTTGTCAGTCGTGTCGTGCACCATAAGTCAACTTCAATCTCGCCCTTAGTTCGTCTTCTTCGCTCGGTGCCAGCGTTGCCCATAGCTATCGTGTCGGAGATTCGGATTGGAGGATTCGGTTTGGATTGTTCCCAGGCAAATTGTCGACGGTGTCTTGAGGCTTTCTCCCAGAGACGACTCCAACTTGTTCGAGCTCGGCGGCGGATGAATGACGACCACTTCAACCTCCAAGGTCCCGGCAGAGCCCCGATGTTTGCTTCAACCCATACGGAGCCCGGCTCGCTCCAAAGACCACTTTCAACCTAAACGGCCCAACCTTTGACAGTGACCACTTCAACCTGTGTGGCCTAGGTTCCCCCGACGATCACTTCAACCAGAGAGGCCCGTCTCCACCAGCGACCACTTCAACCGCCAAGGCCCATTTCCTCCACAGTCGACCGAGTGAATTTGTGTTGTTTCGGCGTTGCACTTCAACCAAGGCGGCTCTTCTCCTTCTCAAGCGTTGCACTTCAACCGAAAGGGCCCGGATCCACTTGATGACCTCTTCAACCACAGGGGCCCGACTCGACCAGCGATCTCTTCAACCATAAGGGCTTGGATCCAGTCAAAGAACACTTCAACCGCAAGGGCCCAGCGCCTCCGACGACCTCTTCAACCATAAGTGCCCGGTCCACTCAGCGACCACTTCAACCGCAGGGGCCCGTCTCCTTCGGCGACCACTTCAACCATAAGTGCCCGGATCACCTGACGACTGCTTCAACCGCAGGGGCCCGGATCCACCAGCGACCTCTTCAACCGTGAGGGCCCAGTTCGCGTGACGACTGCTTCAACCGTAAGGGCCCGGCTAGGCTGGCGACTACTTCAACCGTGAGGGCCCGGCGATAATAATACTTGAATGCTTTACCACACACGGCGACCAGCTTCGCTTTACCTGATACGGCGACCACGCTTTCCTTACCACACACGGCGACTGGCTTCACTTTACCCGGTGCGGCGACCAGGATCTCTTTACAACATATGGCGACCGAATTCGCTTCACCCGTTGCGGCGACTGAGCTTTCTTTACAACATATGGCGACCGAATTTGCTTTACCCGTTGCGGCGTTCGACTTTCTCTTTACCACAGTATAGCAGCTGGTGTTGCTTTACCCGCTGTAGCGACCAAGCTTCTCTTTACCCAGAACGGCGGCTTTCGAATTCGATCTTCCGGACTTGGCGGCCTAGACTCCACTTGCTTTCGTCGGTGACCGGGATTCCATTTACCGTTGACGGCGGCTGGTTTCGGTTTACCTGGACTGGCGGACGGGTTCACCTTTACCAGGCACAGGCGACTGTCTCGAACTTTACCGGAATAGGCGTCCAGAGTTTTGCTTTGCTCGCGAGGGCGATCGAGGATGCTTTAACCAAGGAGGCGGACATCTTCCGTTATTCCTGTGCTGTTAAAGATGAAGAGGGAGCAGACAAAACGACATCGCCTGGATGGGTATATGAGAGAAAAAGGAAGGAGAGTAAGGCGTTTGGCACTTGCCGGCAACGAGAATGGCGATTGAGGGGCAAAGAGACGAGTTGACTTCGTTGGATGAGTTTAACGTCATGCCCAGGACTTGAGGGTGTGAGATTCGAAGTTCACACACGATTGAAACTTGATATATTTGATGATTGAGGCGATAGTGCAGAAAGAAGGAAGAGAACCACCATGAGGGGAATTGAAACGATCATGCTATTCGGGAAAGACACACCAGGCACACGGGGTAGATCAAGCCGAAACATGAGCTTTTCTTATGGTGATGGTACGGGGGTCAATTGGGAAATGATACAACCAATAAGCAGGTGCGCCGCAGTAACCCTCGGCAGTCTTTCTGGGCCTCGGTGGTGCGATACGGTACGTGCGACGTTCCGCTCCGCCGTCATTGGCCTTGACGAAGATATCGAAGCGTAATTGCTTCTTGGGCACAGTGTGCTGTCTTGGTCTCTTGAGAATGGAAGGGTGTGCAGTGTTGCTTTTGTAGGACTGGGGGGTGCCACTGGGCTCGGAATCCTCAATCGAGAGGCTGTTCATGAGTTTTGTGATGTGATTGATTTCCAACAGCTCTTGCTGTTCCTTGAACAGACCATATGGTTGGAGGACCCCAGGACGTGTCTGCTGATGAGACACACCCAACGGGGAGGGATATGATGAGGGAAGTGGCTTGGGAAGAGAGGGTTTGGGAGCAGGGGGTATGGGCGCAGAGGTTTTGGGTATGGAGAAGCTGTGATCAGCACTTGCCTGACACAGCAAGGGGTTGGAGAACACCTCATAAGACATTGTGGTATACTGTCTGTGTGTAAATGGGTGGTGGATGGTAGCAGTGGAAGAGCTCAAGAGTCTCGCGTTGTAGAGCCAAGAGGAAAGCTTTCGATTGCCAGATGGTATTGTCAATGTCTTGTGCCGGTTGCAGTGGTGGGAACGGTGATGAAGAAGGAAAGAAAAGGAAAGGGAAATCAGAGAGAGAAGCACTCAATTTATAGCCTTGGGAATATGGCTAATACACAGGATAAAGTTTCGCTTAAACCCTGAGAAAGAAGGACAAAGAATATTTATGAATCTCTTCTATTCTGTGAAGCTAAAGATGTAAACAGATGCATACGATCGGGCCTCATTGGGTTGAGTAGAGTTTGAAGCACGGGTCTAGATCGGGTATGTTAATGTTAATGAACCATCTCGCCACATATTATCCCCTGTTGAGTCATATAGCATCCGCCAGAGGACAGGAACTCAGCTTTTAGTTGGCTCAAACTCGCACTACTGTGCAATTGTTTACGTGGGCCAAGTATTCTTAGAACTCTCTAGGTCTTTGAGGCCACTTGAAATGTGTGTGTCGCTCCGAGAAAGCTACATACAATGAGCGCCATGGCCCATGTCCCAATAGAGTTCTTTCCTCCTTCTTATGAATGGGGTGGATAGTACAGTTCAAATCCCGGATTATGTATCTTCTGAAAATGTCGAGCATGATTTGTGTTATAAAGGTCGGGTTCACTGCGATATCGACGAGTGGCAACGAACTCTCACCCCGACGCCTTTAACCTGCTCCCAGGTAAGAGGATGCAAATAGGAGGCAGGAATGTCACCGTGCTCATACCGTGTCGTCTACTGTCCGACCGTAAATTTTGAAAGTTTCCATCAGAGCAAGTGCTTACTACCTACATGTATCTAGGAACTCCCTGCCAGGTATAGTAGAAACTGAGTTTCCTTAGCTGAATAACTCAGGACCCGAGTGGCTACCAGTGGCCACTGGATTAGTCTAATTTGAGATGTTAGGCCAACCGATAGATGTATGAAGAGCGAAGCAGGCACGCAAGAAAATAGGCACATACATGTATACACATAGACACAGACCAAAAAAAAATGCCCTCCCGTGCGCCGCCATCATCTTCACCCTAGAACCAGTAACAGCAGAGCAAGCAACTCCTGAATCCCCACAGCTTCATGGCGGTCGATGCCTCCCGGAGTAGTCGACCGGGGCCCAGTCATTTCCTCTCCGCTTCGAGATCTAAAAGTACTCCAAGACCGGGACTTAGGCCGGGCACCGGGCAATTCCTCTACGCCCACCGTCATGAACCAAACGGAAGAAGAAGAAGAAAAGGAAGAGAGGCAGTAACACGGCTGTGGTCGCGGTGACGGCAAAGAAGGATGATGGCGACGACTGTATCGACGTTTTCGGAGCCATCGGTCGTCATTGAAACGTCATCCCGTCGAGCAAGCCGACGTCAGGAGAAGAACAAAAAACAGACGCAACCCGCCACCTCTGTCGTCAAAGACAAGAACGAGGCAGAGGAACAAGAAATACCGTTCGATATTGAAGTAGGGTCCGAATTTGATCGCTCAACACAACCTACACCACTGAAGGGGAGGCGCGCAAGCCTCTGAATGACTCTAGGAACTGAAGAATCAATGAATGATTGTCACATGAACACTTAAGCATAGAAATTAATATAAGAAAAAGCTCAGCGTGAGATTAAATTCATGGCTGCTAGGTTGGTCACTCTAGGTGTGCCCTCGCTGAAAGTTGGGCTATCTGCAACACAATAGGTGTTCACGTAATCACCACCCCCTATTTCAATATGCGTGTGTGTCGGGCGACAACTTCAATCCCACTGCCACCTTCACCGTCAACGACCAGTCACGTCGAGCCGCCGCGCTACGGCTGTGCTAGCCGCACCGGTGCCGTCATCTGACCGTGCTTCCGTACGGCACATGTGGGATGGGTTGCGTGCCATGTCCCAATAATGGAGGCGAATTGACTCGAGCATTAAAACAATCAGGTGTAGTCTCCTTTGTACATGCCAGGGCTCTGATCTCCTCTGCTCATATCGACTCATCCATTACGTGTTGAGAAATTCTAGAGCTCTGGACTTCCCTATATTTGGTTCTTTTGGTTTTCTAGCTAATATCAAACTACTAATAATATAGAATAAACTTCGACATATCAGCGCATGTCAGTGTATAGTAAGCACTTTTAGAGTTGATCATCAATCCCAAGAACGCGCATTTTCGGTAAGTCTTCAGAAATAATGCGCTCGCGATGCGTCTCGAGTTTCTCGATGTCCCACTGCGCATTGATGAAGCGACCGCTGAGATACTTCGCGCGCGGCAGCATGAGATAGAGAGCTGTGGATGCGGGAAGTGCCGCTGGAAGCAAAAGTTAGTTTTCAGCGCATTGTTGAAATTCATATCGCTTATATAGGTAAACGTATGTGTATCCTTAAAGGTCTTACGAAGCCACTCAGGCGCAGCATGGGCTACTTTGGTCCCAGGAACTCCGCCTAGGTGGAAAGCTACCGCAACAACACCTTGAGAACCATGTTCTGTGCTTGGTTAGACACGCGATGTTCTGACAGAAAAGGTCTGACAAGACGAGATACGAACCTTTATCGATGAATTCCGTGAGACTATATAGGTGTGATGTCAGTTGAAGTGCATGAAGCGACAGGATCTGGAAGCTTACCGATGAAGAGTCGACTTTGAAATCTGGTATGCGCTCATTCCTGGGGCAGTGACATAAGAAGATCGTGATGAGATGTTCAGGACAACACCCGGGCCACCCGCAAGCAACTTGAAGAACTCGGAGGCCATGAGATATGTCCCTCGGATGTTGACTTCCTATTACTTACAAATGAGGGGGTTGTCAAGAAGCATGTCCATGTCAAGGGCTTACATATGCCATCCACCACTTGTTCAAATCGACTGACGTCAAAGGACCGATTATGCCAGTTGTTCCGGCATTGTTGATGAGAATATCAATCTTCCCAGTCTTCTCGAAGAGAGCTGAGACGGCGGCAGGGTCTGAGATGTCGGTTGGGGCGCATACCGCCCGACAATCCGGAGCTTCGACCAAGACCTTGGCATTAGAACTCTCGAGGTCGTTGGCGGTCCTACCGACGAGAACGATGAAACTAGCTCCAGCACGCGCAAAGTGGATGGCGGTATGCTTGAATATGAGTAGTACTCATTAGTCAGGCTCATGCCATAGAGTATAGTTAAAAGAAGCATACTTTTCTAATTCCAAAACCAGCCCTAGTGATTAACACAGACTTTCGAACAGCCGCATTCTTGGTCCCAGAAGTCGGCGAGATGAAATCGTAGACATCCTATCGAGTTGGCTTGATTGGTAGAGGGTTCATTGTGCTATAGTGCTTCTATTTATCAAAACCGTGGGATCGGTCAGGGACTGAGAAAGTGATGCTGAAGCTTAACGTTGGATCTTTTTTTTTCTTCAACAACATGTCTTCCTATTTAATACGATGCTATACCAAGGACTTCAACAACAACTACCAATCTCTTCTTGCTTTCAAGATTACCAAGCATCTCCGAGAATGGCACAGATAGCTGAACTTGTGAGTTCTCGCTTTGACTACCTTACCCAACTCCGTGGATGATCCGAGACATAAGAGTCTAAGCCCGGTTTCAGAATGAGTTCTACTGGCTAGATATCCCTGTCTTTCAGTTTTAGTGCGACCTCATAATCATTTGATAGTCAAGGGATCCTGTTGGTTAGTTGAGGTTAGTCAATCACCCTAATCAAGCTGTAGCATATCGGACTTTTCGGGCGGACTTAAGGGAACAGAAACTCAACCTGACAACCGGTTGCTCTCTTCAATAATCAGTTTCATGAAAGCGAGACTATTTCGTGGACACGGGATGGCAAAAGGAGTTTTGGACAGTAAAGCAAACAGCTTTTCGTTTTAGTAAGCTTCTTGGCAGCTAGATGAAGGCATATTCTCATCAAAGTTATCTATGAAATATCGACAGTGGCATTCTTGCAACAGAAAATCCGCGTCATCAGCCTCCAAACAGCGTCATTCATATCGATCCAACTCTTGCCATCATCGCCCATTGACTCGAACTTGGCTTGGCGGGGTGGATCAAGCGCCAGATTCCGGCGCCAAAGGCCACTTATTTCTGCAAGGGACTGCAAAGCTGGCGGCTCGTGTTGTATGGCAAGCTCGAAGGAGCTACGTAGGGTCGTCCTTATAAAGCCAGCAGGAGCTGCGTCGTCTACCTCGGAACTTAGAGCATTCTTAAGGTAGTACCAAGGTTCCCCAATGAATTCCTGTAATCCATATAGAAGAGACTCCATATTCCATGTGCACCATTCAAGAATCATCTTCAGTTCGAGCTCTGTTGTCGCATCCAGGATTGCCGCTAGCGCTTCTGGAGACGCTGCTCTTGAATTGGACATCGATGCTTTAAGTAGACGAACTTCGTGTACATCGGGTTCACCTTGCTCTTTTTCGATATGTCTATCGATAATGAGATCGTACACCTTAAAATCATCAGATATCAAAACAGAGTTCCATTTCTGCTCGAAAGGGTATTCCTTATTAGTTGGCGGAATTAGGAAGACAGTTTGGTCTTCAATCCACTCTACAGATGTTTGGCCTCTATCGATGAAGAAAACCGGTCGGTTCCGCGAATACGGAGTATATATGTAATTAGCTGCTAACCTTACAACCAGGCGAATTGAATCCCGTTTTGTATTATCTTGTTGGGAGCGGTCTATGGATCTATCCACAGCGGCTGAATAACTCCAATCCGGAGCCCAGGACGGGATCGGCAGGGAGCTGCGTTGAAGTCCAGCCCTCTGAAGAACTTGGCCCCAACCGTATCTCGATGCGAGGTGTAGCGCAGTTTTGATATAACACTGTTCGACGGTAATTTTGTAGTCTGCTACCAAGCCGTGACTGAACTCATCGATGGCAAGCCCAAGAACCGAGTATCTAGGTCGGTGATTCTGCGTTGTCAGCTTTGTACTTATATTCGGGTAATGCTAACAGACAACACAATATCATGTTATCATTTCCTTCGAAACGTGTCCTCTTTGACATTTGAACTTTAAGCAACATACTATGGATCGGTCAGTCTTGGCACGGTATGGATAACATCATGGCCACCAGGCACGCACCACTTTATCACGTAAGTCTGTCGCCTTACACGTGCGAGTAAGATCCAGAAGGGCAGGAAACAGTCCCGGGGTAGCACCCTTCCATTGATGTGAAACCATGAGCAATCGTTTCCTATCGGAGACTGCAACTTCTCCAAAATTGAAATGAGACAAGTGTGTCCATGGAGCCTGCTTGTTGCCGCAGATCACGATTGCCTTTCGAGCCAGTACGATTTCCTCTGTTGAGAAAGTCTTATTAGATACGCCTCATTGCATATTATTCTTCCCAAAATGACTTGACATGGAGTCCGTGGAAGCAGCTTACTAGAAATTGGTTAGTTTCCAATGTCTCGAACTGAGGCCGCGGAGGCGAAAATATACCGAAGAACCCAAACTCTTGAAAAGTAGTCTCTATTGAAGAAATTCTGGAGCGCCACATAGACCTCGGGTCTAGATTCCGGTGTGGAGACACCCTTTGTGAGTTCATCGAGAAGGAGATCAGTGGACGATGTGGCCTCGCCGACATACACCAGGACCGTAGTCGCACGTGAATATAGCTGTGGCATAAGCCGCACTTGGTGCCCCCGCTCGTCTGGGTTGCTCTGATCAATGCATCTGGTACACGAAGACATAACGTGTTACTTTTGATGACATTATTTTATAGATGCTTCCTGCCCGCAGGAAATTGAGGCAAGGACAACGTTATACTTACTAACACAGGTGTTAGCAATGAACCATATGAGGGTACGAACTTTCTAGAAACTAAGGGTTTCGAGATTTGCACGAGATGTTGAAAACTAACCATCGCATCAATCCAGAGTATTCGGCTCTCAGAAGTACGACGAACGCGCTTTAGGGCATTCTGGCAGTTCCTGGTTATCTTTAATTGTTCCTGCCCAAATAATTGGATTGACTCGCAAAGGCTAGAGTCGCCAGCTTCATCAGCCCACGTATACGAAATAGCCTCATATACGGGCAAATTCGACATATCCTCTAGGAAGACCTCGCCTCGTAAACCTTCGTCATAGCTACCACAAAATAGGCGGAGCAGCCTGATACTTGTCGGTCTAGTTAGGGGCGGCAAGACGGGTGGTTGTGGCGCAAAAGAGCCGCATCGCATGCAGCTCTGGACTCCGTCGCACGATACAAGATCTAGGCGACAGGAAGAATCGTGCCAGTCCATATTATTTTGTGTACGATGTTCTGGGTAATGCAATGACTCTTGGCCGAAGCGGTACGGATCAGAAGCGTGGAATGTTGATAACTGTCAGAATTCAGAACAAGAAACGAAGAGTCTCATTCGTAGTAATGAAGAGGCAATGGCAGAGGAGTTTCTACACTTACGAAAATGCCGCTTAAAAATGTCATTGAGATTCACATGCAGGCTGATGAAGATCACGGCTTCCGATTCGATGGTTGTTGCTGATCCCTCATGGCGGGGTCGTGGCTTAGACATGTCAGCATTCGTCCCGTCATACACCCAGACCAGAAGTAGGCAGATATAGACAGATATATAAGGAGGATTGAGAGAACGGGGCAACAGGATGAATTTTACCTAGAGAATAAAGCAGAACTGACAGTGATGATGAGAGAAGTAGATAGAGTATCAATGTCCTGCTCCCTAATAAAAGCTCTCTGAGGTGTGACCCTCCGAGGCTGAAATAAGTATTGAAATACATGTACCTGATGTTCGGTGTGCATTACCACTTCTTCAAATGATAAAGACTGTACAAGGATTGATAAGACTGTAACTTGCAATGAAAAATATTGTCAACCGGATTGGTTCTCATCATATCCTGTCTTAAAAAGCGCCATAAACTCCATGCACCTCAAAGCAAGACTCCACCAACAGGATCAGCACTGCCACATACCAAACCAGCGAAACAGAATATAATCTGGAAGGGTAGCTCATGTTCTATAGTCACCTCCTCGCTCGTTTAGGCAAATACCTCACCCGAGGAGGACAATTCCCCGAATCACCATGAAAGCTATCCCTAGCCGGGACGAAAACACCACTCTGCAAACTGCCCTGCACAAAATAGACATACCAAGCCTCATGCAGCGTACCACCCCTCCCACACTTCAAAACGACCTTCCCACCACTGAACTCCTCTAGCGCACTCTGCACATCCTCAAGCGCAAACGTATCATGCTGATGAGGTTCGATACCGGCGCGCTGTAAAGCCCGGTACGTATCGAGCGTGCGGAAGAGCCCGAAGGCGCGCACGAAGTAATCGACGACTTCCATACCCGGCTCGTAGCTCTCGGAGCCGTAGCAGGCGGGCGCGAGCGTGTTGATACAGGTCGCGTGTTTGTTGTACTCATGCGCCCAGAGGTGCTCGTTGGTGCCGCTGGGAGGGAGAAGAATGTTAGCGATAAAGTTATGCGGATGTACTCGCTTGAGATAGGGACTTGAACTCACTAGTTTGCGACCCAGTATCTATTCATGAACTCGATGAGTTCGCCTTGGTCATAGTGTTTTAGAACGGTGGAGATGTTGTTGAATGTGGGCGTCATCCCGCAGTACTGATCGTATGATCCATCACAGAGATCCGGCCTATCAATCGTATCTATCAGCAATCATCCTCAAAATCACCTCGCAGTGTAGAAGGGAGGGGCCGACAAACCAAAGCCCATGAAGCGTCCAATCCGTCTCCGCCCCACCGACATGTATCTCCTCATCCCAGAACTGCGTCAGCAACATCCGGCCACCGGGGTGTACGAAGCAGCACGAGTCGCCCGCGGTCTTGTTATTGCAACTTATCGGACCATCGACGGGACATGAAGGAGCGCCGCTGAGGGGGTCATAGAGGGTTACTCCTGGTACTGTTTGCGGTGGTCGTTCTAACCCGAGCTCGACGATCGGCTGTTGCTGTTGCGCGGGCTTGGTGCTGTCGAATATGGAGTGCGGTTGAGGGTTGTTGTCACTTAAGAGGAGAGGAAGTTTGGATATGACTTCGCTCGCATAGGCGAGGAATGCCTTAAGGGATGGCATTTTTCGTTTCTAACTCTTGCGGAGAGTATTGGTCTGTCGTCTACCGAATCACGGGAGTGCTCGGGTGTCGGAGTCCTAACTTCGTGGCGACGTAAGTTCGCGTGGTATTGATCTCGGAAACGTTTCCAAGCCGCTGGTTATCAGATTCAATGCAAGCTTCAGCACTTGAGTAGCTGATCTCAAGATTGCAAGGGAATATTGTTATTTTATGTATCGGAATGTCATCGGCCTCCGGTTGTCGATGTCTTACAACACTAGCGCCAGTGACGTCTTGTGGTCTTATCTTAGTGGGGAAGATCATTATATGCACCCCTCATAAGAATAAAACCACGCCATTTATCCGTTTCACACATCAGATTCCATATTCTACGTTGAAGGGGTATTTGCAAAGTCTAATGTTTGCTCGAACAAGTAAGCACTCAGCTTTCCGAGACTTGGGAGTGGTGCCTAACACTCATATTATTACACGTGATTAATTCATACTTCATATGTGAGATTAGAAATCACGACATGTCAAGAAGGACTAGAGGTGCCAAATCAAAAGGAAGAATATTCGTATATATGCAATGAAATAGTCCATCACGACGGGTATCTAATATTAAGCAGCAGGTAAGTATATCCGACACGTGACATACAATATGGACGAGGAAAATTTGTCATGTACTGAACTCAAAAGCGCCACCTCAGGCGCCCGACATATGCATGTGTGTGTTCAGTATCCCCAACTCTCAGTCGCGAGCAGCTCTCCATCCGGATTTTCTTTCTCAAGCGTCCTTTCCGACTAATGAAACTCCGGAGGCTCACAGACATAGTTTCCAAGGGAAGATTCGTCTAGAATGACCTTCTGTTCAGGATCTTCGTCGTCCGTGGCGCAGCCCCAATAAGAACCTTCTGATTTCTTGCATCCTCAGGATGTATACCCATCTCCAGCAACTCGTAAGCAGTAGCCGGCATATTGCTATACTTCATAGCAAAATCACGTTCGTCAGGCGCCAGTCCCCCGGATGGTGGCGATGCTTGATTTTGAGCAGGGTGATTCTCCTCCGCGAGAGTTGTCTCATCCGTGAGGGGTCGTTTGCCATAGTTTGACGATGACAGCGCCTCCCTGAACCGCGCAGGGTCGCTATATTGTGCCGATTTGAAGATCGTGAGCGGGAAGTCCCTGGGGTCTTGTCCGTGGCGCTGGAGCTCGAGCACGATCTTCATGGCGCGCTTGTCTTTGTTCCTTCTGTCGGTTTCGATGCATGCTCGCACAAAAAGTATAAAGCGTAACACTCTAGTAGCGCATGGGTGTTAATAGCTAGCCTTACACAGCGTGAAGAAAAGGAGGGAGCAGATCGTATTTTAGACGGGAAGATGAAACTTTGGAAAAAAGGAGGGAAGAGACATACAATACAGCGCCAAAGAAACCCAGTTGCGTCGCATGTATCGCAATCCCTCCATTAAAGATTTCATACCACCAGAGGTTGAATGTAGCCTGGAGTGCGATGCCAACGATACAGGCACTCCATAGCGAGAGCTCAACGCCGACGTGGGCTTTCGGGGTTATGCCATCGGAGATGTCGCGGCGCACACTTATGACAATGAGTTCGGCTATATCCCATACCAAAACAGAGCCGTTCTGTATCATTCAATCGCGATCACGGTTAGCGAGTTACTTGCACTAAGGCGCGAGTGTATAAATGGGACAAAGAAGAGAAACAGGACAGACAGGGTTGTAGAACATACCACCACGTATCCCGGAATGAGGTAAGATGATGCGTAGTCATACTCCCATCCAGTGTATATGTAGTAATTATTGATCGTGATAGCGATGAGTTCGCCAATCTGCGTCAGGCAGAAAACCATGCTCAGGACCCGCAATAGGAGCTTGGCAATATCCCATCTTCGCTGGGACTTCAATACGAGGTTTTCCGGTATGGGTGGCAGGTCTTTACTGCGATTTGCCCACTCTTTCCTTCTTCTATTTTTCTTTTTTGTAGATGATTCTGCCATGGTGATTGTCCTAGTTCGCTCCCTCTCCCTTCCAAGGGGAGGAAGCTTCGGATGCGTGTTTTGGGGTCGTCCCTTAGGCGGGATTGGCTCTCGGCGCGTGGCCGACGGGAATACGTATCTCTCTCGCGATGGTCAGAAGCTTTGCTGTCGAAACGGTCCTTGATTTCGCTTGAGTGTTGTCTTCCCCGATTGCTCCTATCGCTCGTCTTATGTTTTGCCGTTTGGACGGCTCATGGGTCGCTAATGGTCCTTGATCGTGTTTCCGATGAAATTCCTCGTTCCCCTCTTTAAAATCAGGTCCGTCGCCTAATCGTATCTGTTTCGTTGGAATTCTAACGTCCTTCGTTGGCTCAACTCAACGGCGCCCTGGGGGCTTATTCCACTACCGGTAGCTTCGGCTCCCGGATGTATGTCGAAGGAAACGAATGAATTGACTATCTATCGTCGGTTCTTCCGTCGTCAATACTGTTTTGTCCATGAATCTTGTCGTCGTTGTCGTCGCGGTCGCCAATATTCGTTATGTGAGATGACTGACAGCCAGGGGGATGAAGATTCCAAGCGACTGAAAAAGCGCCCCAGCAAGAAAAGCGGCCGATACGAGATTCCCAGCTCGGCTCACTCCTCTCCACAGCCTCAAAATCTGGCAGGGGTCTGATGATCTGCATATTGTCGCTGGGCCGATACAATTGAAATTAGAAATCCTCCTAAGGTTAGCTGACAGCCAAGACCAAGCAACCCCCACTTCCAGTGTCACTGCCGCTAAACTTCAAACACTGACAGGTCGACAGCTGGAAAGCGTGGCTGCGGCGCAGGCCAACTGGAAACGTTAGGGCTGGTGGGTATGATGACGGTATAATGTCATAATCGTACGGCGTTGTAGGTTGTATGAAGACGTTAGGTGATGGGCGGTTTGACGCCATTCACTGGTTGCTGTAGGCTAGGTGCAGCAAACCTAGCTCGTCGGGACTAGCCGTGCTCTGCCGTCGCCCGTTGGTTCCCAGTTACGCTGTATTTCCCAGCTGCAAAGATTTGTCAATCGATCAAAGTCATAGTCAAGACCAAAACAAAAGAAGAAAGGGAGAGGTAACTTCAAAAACTCACACTGAATGGCTTTTACCGGAAACAAAATATGAATTGAGGATTAAGGGATGTACAAGCTATTCCGTATACTATACAATGTTCTCCGACTCTCCCGACGATACGAAGCGGTTGGAGAAACCGACCTGTACGGAATACCTACACAAGCGAGTGCTACCACCAGCCAGCCAGCCAATGAATGAATGCAACATGAGGAAATTTCCAGGGTATCATCAACCAACCAATCAACCAACCAACCACGAAGCATTTTTCTCAGTCTTCCAACGCCGTAACAATGTCTGTGGGATCAAAAGAAAACCTCCCATGTAATGCATCCTATACATCTTCATTTCACCTATGATTCCCTCCTGTGACGAAGGGTTTAGGTAGTGGCAAACACGATAACCATAACAGTCTCATCAGGCACCTCCTCAGACAGATTGAAAACACCAGAGTACTTTCATACTGCCTGCCAGTCCATAGCATCCATCATAAACTCCCAGGCCTCCGAGTCAGTAGCCCAATCAGCCGGGGAGATAGGACCGTGCCCCTGATCAAGCCGCAGCCTCAAAGCGTGATCCGTGACGGAATACGCGTGCTCGATGCCCGCGAGGATAATCCCCAGAATTTCGTTAAGTTTATACATCTCGATCGACTCCAGCTGAGCACGCGTCAGCCGGCTACTGTCATCAATGCCCTTCCACTGATTCCGCAGCTGCTTGGCCTGCTGCAAGGTACTCCGGACGGGCTCCTGGCCGAGTACGCAGTGGAGCGGATTCTGCGGATTGTCGAGCATGGCGAGCACGTTGTCGTGGTACCGGTGCTTAACCGTCGTGTCGCCGTTGACTACCACTACCAATCGTTGCGCCTCGGGGACTATGATGCCATGGACGCCCATGAGGTGGACGATCGCACGCTCGATTAACATGTAAAACTCATGAAAGTCGAGCTTGAAATGAATTTCGGCAGCGGCGATCTGCTGGGGCGTTTTGTCTGGGGACCGGTCCGACGCAATCTGATATCCTTCTTCGAGGAAGGGCATCTTCCACTTCATGCGCGCTGTGATCTTGAGGAAGCGGCTGAGTTCTTGTTGGGGGGTTGAAGGAGCGGGAGGGGCTAGTGGTGCTGAGGTGTTGGCAACTTGGCCTGAATTGAAGCGAGATTGGGGAGGAGGAGGGACAGGCCACGATGTCAACCTCGGTGCCCATCGGGAAGCCGCTAGGCCCCCTGGAGGCATCACTTTGACTGGAAATAAGGTAACGGTAACAGAAATGATATACCTTTGAAAATGAATGGCCTTGCTCCGATCCTGAGGGTGTACAAGTGATGTAATAGGAAACGGGGGTGTTGAGATTGAGGATGTTTCGTGGGTGACTAAGGTGGAAGCCGTAATTATTTGGTGGTTGCTTATCTAAATTCACAACCGTTGCTTGGTCCCTAGATTTTAACAAACTTGGAAGAAGCAGGTAGGAGCGAACTGTCGATAGCAATACGATTTTTGATTCTGAGATATCTTCAATCATGCCCTAGCAAGGAAGGAAAGGAGATTGAAAGGGGGCACTTGCACCTGACAAAGATTTTGCACGAAAGACAATGCATCACATAATACAACTTATGATAGGCAAGACCTGGTATTAAATTATATAACGATATCGCAACAAAGTCTTTCTTCTTTTCAAAATTTATCGATGAAGCCCTATTATCCCTTTATATCAAGATCTTGTCTGTCCCCTCTAATAACAAAGAGTACAAATGCAATGTTCAAAACGCGTCTGACAAACGCGCCCGTTTCTCCCGATCCCGAGTTCCGGCCAGCCGTTTTATGTCCAGTGGGGTCCGTTAGCCTGAAACATGCCTAACGTTCTAACCCGCCATGCTGGATTCAATTTGATAGTAGGAGGCAGGCGGTGAAACCAAAAAAATGGCATACTTCTAACATACCCTCTTGCGTAACCACTTAATACAACCGCATTACAAGACGTAGCTCTGTAAAATCTTGAAATAAATAGCATTAAAATATTATTCAATTATTATTTCTAAGAAAAAGTAGATTTAAGCTTATAATACGGCTATATTAAATGACGCGATAAGTGGTAATGTTAGTAAAAGTGTGCCATTTTTTTTTTACACCGCCTGGCAGGCCTTCAAACCGTTGACCTAGATAGGGGAGTGTCATTATCAAACGCGGGAGGAACTATCAGCTCGTCGATCTTGAGTTCGTAGCACTAAACACCCCCAAAAAAATCCGGTCTTTTCGATGGTGCTGCCATCCGTTCACTGCCTAGTCCATATACTCACTCATCTACGGTAGCCATGTAGCAACATATACACTCTCATCCAGTAAGGAAAGAACCTGACTGTCAGCACGGCAAAACGGCACCAATGTCCACCTAAACAGCCGCGGGACACCCTCTGCGCCAACAAAAACCGTGCACCAACCTCCCACGTCATCCCATTACCTGATCTTACCACAACGACACGCGCTCCTCCACCACCATGTGGAGGGCGTCGTCGTCGTCGGCCTTCTCCTCACAGCCGAGTATCCGAGCTCTGACCCTGCTACTGCTAATAACGACCCTATACGCCATCTACGGGTACTGGAATTTCTACCGCGATCCCTTGTCCATCTTCTTCTCCGAGGCGCACGGCTTCGACAGGTTCTACTCCGCGACGAGACAGGCGGAGGCGGATTCTTTTCTCGATGATCTTTTTGTGAATCTTCACAACAGCAATAATCCCCATTTCAATCCCAATGGCAGTCCCGAGTCTCGGTTGCAGCAACATGTCCGCCTCGCCGCCACCAAAGCCGGACCCGACCCGCAAATATGCGCCGTCTTCCTGACCATCGGCCGCGAGATGGCCGGGCGGCAATACGTCGAGACGGCCGTGGGCTCCTTCCTATCGAACATGACCCTCGCCGAGCGCCGCGCCATCCACCTCAAGCTCTTCTTTGCCGATGTTCCTTCCCCGCAAACGCAGCACGTGAGTTACGACCGGCTGGTATCTCTCGACGTCGCGGATGATGTCGTCACTTACGAAAGCTTATTAAGCGCCGACAAGGGAAGAGGGGATGACGGGAGCAGAAAATCTCGAGGGACTGAATCGAATATGGCCAAGCTCGAATCCTGGGCTGTCCAAAAAACCGATAAATACGCCCTCGAGCGCAAAGCCGTGCACGACTACGCCTACGCTTTGAGGTCATGCTACGAAACCACCAGCGCGCCCTACATCGCCGTCTTCGAAGGCGACATCCTCCTCGCCGACGGCTGGGCGTCCCGAACCCTCAGGGACTTACACACGGCCGAAGAAATGATGCGGTCTCCCACTCGGCTGCCAAAACCCACAAAGGGGAGAATAGCACCCGGTGAGCCCAGCAGTTGGTTATACGTGCGCATGTTCAACCAGGAACGCTCAACAGGCTGGGGCGGCGGGACGGGGTTTCGGAGTAATAACGTCCACATCATTTCTCTCGCAGTCAGCATCCCCCTCGCGGCCCTCCTAACGCTAGCCCGGCGCACCAAGATTCTACCCCGACAACTCTCCCGGCACCTCGACAGCTGGACCATCCTCGTCATAACCGTTCTCGCCGTGCCCCTCTTCACCTGGCTCTTCTTCGCGTCCGGTAAAGCCAGCCTTCTCGGCTCCCCATCTCCAGGCGTGTACGAGGAGTGGTTCGGCTGCTGTAATCAGGCCCTGGTCTACAATCGGCAACATGCCTTAGGCCTATCAGATTTTTTGTTGAAAGCTGCAACCGATGAGAGGAAAACGAGGGCGGGCAGGACGGATATGTTGCCGAAGGATTACGCTTGGGATCATGGGCTTGCAAGATTGAGTGCGTACCCGATGCTGGCGCAGCATAACGGGAGGATTAGCGCGATCGATACGAGCCGGGATGAGGCGAGGCGGGTCTGGAGTATGGCGTTTGAGGATTTGAGAGCGGAGAGGTTGGCTTGGGAACATGTGAGGAATGTGAGGGAGGTGTTCGGTGATGAGGCGTTGAGGGAAATGATACCGGGTGCATAGTGTCGGTTGATGGCATAGTCGTAAGGCTTGTCGTGATGGATGATGGAATAACGATGATGAAGACGAGATCCCCGATGCCGTGTGTTTGAATCACGTGTAGTAATATGAAACGAAACACGAGCAATGAAGTTCACGGTCGATGCTGGTTTGTAGGTATATATTGTATCGCTTATCTGTCTATCTTAGTATTTATGATACCATTATTTTTTTACATGATGTACTCTTTTGGCTCGAAAAAATCATCTATACTGAAGAGACTTAGTGAATGGGTTTATATACCTGACGTCACGAAAAAAAAAAAAAAAAACTGTTCACCGAGAGCTCCGTCAAGCTAATTAGGTCCCGTCGTGTGTTGGTCAAATTTAAATGATCACTTAAACGTGGAGGTTCGGTTCGTATAGTGGTGGTTCGGCTCAGTCCGCAGGTAACATTACGAGCATACCAAGTAAGTCTGCAAGGTCAAGTACAGTACTTGTCTAATAAGCTGAAAAGATACTACCCTAGTAATAGTAGAAAGAGAAATCAAATTGCTACGATTCCACTTATACTGGTCATCACCTCACTCTCTCCCCACTCGCAACCGAAGCGCCGGGTCACAAAATAGTAAAGAGATAGGAAAATCCAGGCCGTGTCTTTCCCCAGCCGCCGCCATTTAGTTGACTCCTCGCGAAATAAAAAGGTCAGACGCCTAACACTTTTTTGTGTGTGTATGCGTGCACGTAGGTATGCGCTTTCTACCGTACGGACTTTTAGTCAAGGAAAGAAATCAAGATCTGTGTTACCATCCATTTCATTTCTTCATATACATATGACTAACCATCGCATAGTAGCCGCAGAGCAGTTAGTCAGAGAGGAAAACGGGAAGTAGAAACTCAGAGGTAACAGAGTAATACTAATAGTAGGCCAGAAGAGAGAAAAAACAACCCCCCCACATCCGTTCCATTCCCCCTTTCCACACTACCTAGGTTAAGTAATTGATTCAGTACACGTTTGCCCATACTCACACACAATCCTGAAACTAGAACATCATTTGCTGTGGAAGAAACCATCTAGCTTTAAAAGAGACGCAGAGATCATCAACTTTTATGACCACCCCCTTTCTGATCCACTGCCTTCCTTTCCTTCTTCGATTTAAATACGAACTCGCCCATGATCTGGATATGATCCGCAGGGAAGTGGTAGTTAGGGAAGCCAGGCACGCGCTTGAGGTATTCGGTGTCAGGAGGTCCAAGCAATTCCACGAGATCCAGCGTATTCGTAGTATACCAGATGTAGTCGAGGACGCCAGAGAAAGAAGGCGTATAATTGGTGAAGGTCAATTCGTCGGGTGTGCCGAAGAGATGGGCGTATGAATTCCTCAAGCTGAAAGGGTGTTCTATACCGTCTCGCGTGAAGTTACCATACTTGCGGCCCTTGAGATCAGGATGATCCGGCGGTATGCGGCCTTTCTCGAGCAGTTCATACACCGAACTATCCGCCGTACTGTTGTAATCACCGCACACAATGAGGGGAATGTCGGTATTGTTGCGGTATTCTTGGCTGATAGAAGGTTCTGGAAGCTCAAGGTCGGAAGCCCCTTCAACAGCAGATTTGGCCAACCGCTTCTCCTCAATCGGCAAGGCTGGTCGTCGAGTGTACCTCTCCGCTTGTTTTGTCACAAGCTCCATCAGGATACCTGTTTGCACGGCCTTGACATCTGACAAATATGATTCCCAGCACAGATGCGCATTGACTACAATGAAGCGGTTGCCCGTTGCGCGCGACTCGAAGAAACAGTATATGGCAATGGTATCCTTGGGCATCATTCGATTGAACACGTCTTCAGCACCCTTAGCCATGTCTGGTCGATTGATGGCGGTCTGCCGGAAGTCGACAAATTGCTTATCCAGCATGATGTACTTGTCGCTCTTGTAGAATATCGAACAACCATCAACCGCTCCTTGATCCTTGGTACTCATATGCTTGATACGTGTCTTGGGGTTGAAAACTCCCTTGTAGCCCTTCTTACTTAATTCGGGAACGAAGAATGTCTCAAAGGCTTCCATTGCTGTCTCTTGCAAACAGAGCACATCCGCATCTCTTTCGTGAAATTCTTGCATGATGCTGTCTCTCCGGTATTCCCAGGATAGGGCATTAGACGGCGTGTAACCATAGAGGGTGCTGCTCGTGTAGAGGTCACAAAGTGTGTTCCACGACATTACTCGGATGCGCTCCTTGTCAGAGCCCACATCCTCTTGTATTGTAATAGGCACACGTGGGTTAGGAGGCATAGGCACTGGTATTTCAGGTTAGCGACTCTGGTTCGGACGGCACGTGACTGAACTTACCAGGAGCATTTTCCTTGAGATAGTTGATGAACTCCTTTGTGCCATCTTCCATGATCTTATTTTTGATCTCGCTGTCTAATGGATTTCCCTGTATGCCAAGCAGTTCCAGGAAATGGAGAGCACCGAGCTCATACGGAATATCCCGGATGTGATTATTGAACAGGTACAGTTGACGTAAGGGTGTGCACATGCCCAACTCAGCTGGTAATTGTGTCAGCTGGTTGTGAGATACGTCGAGGACCCGGAGCGACCGCAGCTGTCCAATGGCCTTCGGAAGTGAGGTAAGTTGGTTCGAGGACAGATAGACCTCTGTGAGAAACGTGTAATCATTAAAAAAAGACGAAGACACGTTCTTCAATCCCTGACCACTCATATCAAGCTGCGTCCAGTCCTGCCTGTCATGTGCCTTATCAACATTAACAGGCCGACCTCTCTCCTCCAGATCTCCATCGATCTCGTTGGCATTACTGTTCTGCAAAGGCATGCCGATGCCCTTATTTTCGGATGCTTTAGTCCTTGCATAGTAGTGTTGTTGGTGGGACTCGGTCATGGACTGGTGCGCTCTCTCGGACTCCTTGAATGCCTTCAACTGCTCGGCCCAATGCTCGCTGTACTGTTGTTGGCCCTGTCCGCTTCGAGACCCTGGAGTCGCGCCATTCTGATGGGTGCTGGGGGTGAAAGGCGAGACGTTAGGACCCAAGCCGGAGGAGTAGCCGGAGTGACTCAGGGCGCCCGGGGTTGAGCCGTGACTCGGGTGTTCTTGTTGCAGGGCTTGGTGGTGTTGCTGGGGATGGGTATGATGCTGATGGGAATTTTGCGGCTGATGAAAATTGTACATCATAGGCATCCTCCCACCCCCAGGCACGCCATTGAGGCGGGAATTATGACCTTGTTGGTGGTTCGGTCCGTACATGCCGCCGTTCTGAAGACTCGGACTTGTCTATTCGGCAAGATAAATCGCCAGGAAGCTGGAATAGACAAGGAAAAATCGTCCGATGTATGAGACGAAATTAAGGTGTTTGAAGCCCTGCTTTGAAGCCCTGTTGAGGTATATATTTCGTTATTGAAGGCCGCGATACGGGTTGAATGTCCATCGGCCTGGAAACTGTGCGGGTGGATCTGGGATATTGTACACCACGCGATTGGAGATGCAGAAGAGAGAAGTCGAGTAGTCTATGTGCACGGATGGATAGGGGAGTTCTTCCTCGGCTTCACTGGACTGCCTCATGGGTAGACTCGATGATGCGTCGTAGCTTCCAACAGCGGGGTTTGTGAAGGGAGGGTATTTCGAGGATGGAAAACTGAGACTGTAAAGTGTCGAAAGGATCGATTTGAACTCAGACTGTGTGAGTAATGTGTTTTTAATCGCTGGGATTTCCGGTGACACTACGATGTGTGTGTCGCGACTTCGGTTTTGGGATTGAGATGGCACGATGTCGGATCGATGTCACGGAAAATCACTGAATAGTGAATATTTGTTATTTTTGAACGGTATACCGCTTGGAACTGTACTGGTCAAGTGAGTCATGTTAGTATATAGTCAGTGTGAACAGGTAGATGTGTGAATGTTGAGAACGTGAGTTGGTGTATGAAGCTGAGATGGGACGAAGGGATTGGGGCGGAAGGACCGAGTGTAAAATTATGAGACCGAAGGTGCGAGGGAGACTGTTATCTCAGTGACTCACAGATGGGCGCAGACTGATTCAAAGCCAGAGATCGAGTAACTGGTCGTGTTTATTGTTGTCGGACCGAGGGAAGGATCGAGCTCGGTGAGGGCGGGTATAGAATCAACGGCGATGGAATTGAATTGTCGCGCAGGAGTCGATGATTGCTCTTCTACGGCAGTAGATTCAAACTGCGGCAAGCTATGATTGAAACAACAGATGTGAGAGTCGCACCTGCGTAGGGATGGTGGCGTGCTCGGTGGTAGTGGTTGCGATGATGCGGGTTCGCCGTGGTAGATATAGAAATGGTGATGGTGATGCGGTCGTCGGGGGTAATGGTTGGTCGGGCATTGGAGACGGTTGGTTAATAGAGTGGAGTGGAGGGAGCTATTGTCTGCAATGATGAAAAGCAAGGCTCTGAATGCAGATAATCATGGTGATTTTTTGGTGTTTTTCTGTTGGTATTTGTGGCGGTTATTGATGTTTTCCCTCCATACGTGATGGGGTCGCTGAGCAAGCTCTCTCCAACTGTCCAGCCTCTCCGGGTCTGAGTTCCAGTGGGTGGGTGATGAATCAATGGGGAAGACCTCACAGAGAACCCGTCCAACTGCCAGCGACAATGCCCCCCCCAGCCTTGTCAGCACGTGACGATTGCGTTATCAATGCCGGCGCTATTGAGGTCTTGGCTGGTCTGCAAGATAACGCGTAGTGAAGCTTGTTTGAAACAATGTGATTGGATGAAGTGACAGTGATCTCGAATGGTGCAAGTTCTGTGGCTAATAATAAGTCATCCTTGCTGTGGCGTTTACCATTGCACCCAACAAAAACATCACAAAGCGTCATCGCAAAAGGGTTTCTTGGTCGGGGCGTCCATCCCATCGTCACCAGTTGACCCCTCCGTAGCCATCCTTTAATCCGCTTTTTCGTCCCGTGTCAATACCCTGGCCTTGCGGGCACCTGATGAACTCCCTATGCAAATGTGTAATCATGCCGTTGTATTCGTGGAGCACATACGCAAAAGCTGTTGTCGCGGAAACTGCTGGTAGCACGTGGTTGTAGATGTTCTTCAATAGCAATCATGATTTCCAGAATAGGAAATACTAATCCTCAGGCATGAATTGTACAGGTCCTGTACAATACCTAAGTAATCTAGGTATGCTCATACCTGGTTACTGTATGTCTACTCAGTATAGACAGACTTCTATGGCACCGCTATTCTCATTATATATCTGTTTTTTTTTTTAAAAAAAAAAAAAAAGGTCATTATAATAGAGATCAAGTACTTTCATTTTCATTGGACACAGGTTACATCGATGAAGTCGCGGTTGTTGACAGACAAGAATGAGACCCAGGAGTACCTCCTTTATATACAACGTCAATTAGAGACGCAACTAACCCCCAATTGTTCTACCTGCATGCAGCTTCATACGAGGTTACGCGGCCACACCCTCCGAAAAACACGGGGACAAGTCGGTTTTCGGTACTGCGGCATGCAGCTGCCAACTGCAACATGCCGGCACTGCTACCTCCTTCCCCAGCTTTTCCGAATTGGCGAGAAAGACCTGATGTAAGCAGACAGATGGGTAGCTAGTATGCTTGGTGATCTTGATCTCTGTGTAATTGCTGGGTGATGATTTGAATCTAAATCAGTTGTCAAGTGATTCAAGGGAAAGTGCTTTTTGATTTCGTATTCACTTCTCGGCCCGTTTCTCCCGGAAATCTCCCGACAATACCAGCATTCCGGGCGCCTCCGGCCTTGCCAACTTTAATAGGTTGATGTCGAATCATCACCCGTCCTCGGTGTTGAAAGCGTCGACTGTTTTGACTCCCCATCCATTGTAAACTCACTTCGCTGATGACGTTGGACATGACTGGCTCAAATAGATAGATTACTACATACTGACAGGTTGCTAATTCAAGGATTCTATAACGCCGATGCGCAAGAGCTTTTCTATCTCTTTAAAAAAAAAATTTAAGCGAGTCTTCGCTTTGAGTAGTCCGAAAAGCCAACTTGCTAATATTACCGGGGAGGTGGTTTGCTCGGGTATGCTCTGCATGTGGAGGGTTGATGCGTAGATAACATTCTTGGCTACATCAAATGCTACACTACTGCCGGAGGCAATCTGGGGGTGGAGACTCATCTGCTCACAGGCTCGGCCCTTATGAGTGAATCTCTAAAAATTGACTAGATTGAGCCAAGATATCTATTCCAGTTGATAAAAGTAGCTTTTGCCCTTAACATCTGCTGAGTTCAGCGCCCTATTCAAATAGGAACTATCTCATTAGGACGATGTGAACGATCATAGGCGGCCCCAAGGCTGCTGTTTCCACCAGCATCATTCCATGTTCTACACTTTTGACGAAGAACTAGAATGAAAGAGACTAGAATTGGCAATAATTACCTTGTCGGTTGCTAGGTATCCAATGCCAAAAAGACAGACGAAGATATCGTATGATCTCGGATAGACCATGCCTCCCGAATGTGCAAGACCACAGCAGTTCGATGCCAAATGACCTAAATTCCATCCTTCGGTATTCTTCCGTGTTCAATGAAACATCGTTTTTGATTACCAATTATAGGTGTGGTGGACCTCTCGGACGACAGGATGGGGGGACTCAAGGGACGGGTGCTGGAGCTGGACGGTCCGATTGCAAAACAAATCAACTTGACCGGTATAACGTTGGCTGCGTCAATAAAACGGTTGGTTCGGGGTAGGTTGCGGTTGGAACATTGCCAATGCGGGGAAGAAATAACGGGCGGCCATGGTTTTGTAGGTGTGTCTAGAGAGGGTGCGCATCTCACCGGATTTGCCAAATAGAAAATGTGTTGGTTGTTAAATCGTCTGACATGCATTTTGATAATGTACCAAGATCCGAGGGTAGGTTGATATATATAAGCATTCGTAAGACAAAGCAAGCATTGCATGTCTTACAGTCCACTGCATTCCCGCCCAACCTTTCTCTTATTATGGAGTGTGACCTTGACGAAGTCCGTGTTCCTGGGTACGGCAGGTCATCATAACGAGGAGGGCTGGTGCCATTCGACAGGATTGTTACGCACGGTGGTTCTTCTTTTCGGGTGCTTGAAAATCCGGTGGTTATCCGTGAAAGACAAAAATCGAAGGACGAACAAGTTCAAAAGAGGACGTCATGCCCTCTCCTAATCTCTGAACCCATCTTTGTCAAGAAGCGCTACCCGCAACTCTCCCTGTCGTTTTATTCATTGATCTGTTCTTGGCTCGAGGAAAAAAGTCCAAGTCGCTGCCATTCCAAGAGTTCAGGCGCCCTGCGGTGACAGCAGAGCCTTACCAACATCTAGCGACCATTGACTATTCACTTGCTAGAGCGTTCTCGAAGGACAAACGTATTGTTAGCACCGGCGACGTCGTCAACGGAAAGTGGTTTCAGATTACATCGTCGAATAATCAGAGAGGCAAGGGAAGCACGGAGGATTACTCCAATAAGCCGTTGGTGACAGGGCGGCCTACCAGGAATTACGGGGATGAGCGCCAGTGTATATCAACCCCTCATTTCTCACGATTTTGGCGATGAAAGGAAAAGAATAAGACAAAGGTCTTCTTATTGGAAGTGATAATCAAGACAAGATGGACGGTGGCTCTGATTCCCACTTGTCGTCATGTGTTGCTCCTGGACTGGTGCATCGGTACCGACAAACGCCGGTTCAGCGCCAAAAAGCTGAGGGAAGAGCCAAAGCAGCCAAAGCAGCCAAAGCAGCGAAAAAGGCCAAGACTCACAAGCCTGCAACTTCCTTGAACTCCAGCTCCGCTTGCCCCTCCACTAGCAGGGCAACGACGACTAACAACAGCAAACCCACTTCTCCTTCCACTTCAAACTCCCTGTCGCTGCCCCCTATTATCATTCCCACGACCATTTCTACTGTCACCACTGACGATAACGACGACGACAACAACACCTCCCCAAACCATACTGCTAACACCACACCTCGTCATCACGCCCAGGCGGCTGTTGACGCTGCTACCCGCATTAACAGCAGTCAACACCACCAAGACCAACATCCACACGACCCCAACAATGGAGAGATAATTGACGACGATAACAACACTAGCAAGTCACCCAAACTCATCACCGCGACTCCCCACCGTCCGAATTGGTACCATTTTGGCAGTCGATCTTCTGCCCGTCGAACTACCACATCACCATCGGTACCTTCACTCTCCTCCCACTCCGAAACCCCGTCGTCCTCTTCGGCTTCGGGTCGGAGACAGTCAGAACAGACCTCACCTACTTCTGCAGGACGAAGTAGTAATGTTAGTCCATTTTACTATTTCATTACTTCAACCATCCCCCACATATCGCATAATCCAGCAGTTTCAATCACTTAGCTCATTTTCCCTCGTGTCGTTTTTATATCACTCAATCTCCCAATCCTTCATGGTTCGCTCCTGTTCAAGATGCGCCTCACAATGAGTTTCTGGCACTAAGAATAACACTAACCCGCAATGCTCTTCAGAACCGTGTGTCCTCAGAAATCAAAGATCACCCCCTCAACCCCGTCCCTCGCAAAAGAAACGACAGTTTCCCCTCGTCCTCAGCTGGTGGCGCGCGTTCAGGCTCCTCTCTCACCGACCGACTCACCGCCGCCTACGCTTTCGCTCCAGACTCGCCTCCTGCAAATTGGTCTCTCCCAGATTCGCCCTGGCATTTACCATTCTTCCACCATAACAACAGCGACGACAATAACAACCCTTCCTCTTCGGAACCACGGATCCCACAGTTATCATCGCGAGGCATCGAACCCCTCCATCCAGCCGAGAGTCGCTCGTTTCTCCGCGCTCATTATGAAAGAATGTCCAAGCAACAGCCATATCAAATTCCCGAGTACAAACCTCCCATGGGAAGTAGCATGTTTGCTACGATGTCTGGTGTCATGACGTCCAACGATACTCTGCTCTCGTCTTCACTAGACAAGAAATCACACTCCGGATCAACCTCATCAGCGTGCAAACAACCTCCACAGCAGTCTAACCCCAAACCTCTCGTTGTTCGCAACAATCGCACATATATCTCCGACCCCACACTACCATATCCCTTACCAGTCGATCTAACTGAGCTTCACCGTCAGTCCATCCGCACATTGCTTATGTTCCAGCTCTTTGGCGGTCCCATTCTCTCCAGGGCCTTCGCGAGCAAGCCGCCCGCCCGTGTGCTCGAGATCGGATGTGGTTCAGGATTCTGGAGTATGATGTGTCATCGTTATTTCGCCCAACATGGCCATTCTTCCATCTCATTTACCGGCCTCGACATAGTCCCATTAGCTAGTTCAGCCGATACCGAAAACAAGCCCGACAAAGACATGCGATGGAGGTTTGTACAACACGATATACGATCCATACCCTGGCCTTTCATGGATGAAGAATTTGATCTCGTCGTGGTCAAAGACATGTCCATGGTCTCATCATTCCGCGAGTCTCAAGCTGTCATGGAAGAATATCTGCGCGTCTTGAAGCCCGGTGGAATTCTGGAGGCGTGGGAAACCGACACGACAATACGCATGCTACGGCCCCAAGTCGTCAAGGCAGCGAACCAGTCGCACGACGATGATGACTCTTCGATGGATGAAGATGACGATGAGTCGAATATGCAGAAGATGGGTGCCTATATCATGACGACTAATACGCCCATGAGTCCGCCACAAAATCCCTTTTTGGTCGAGTACAACGGATGGGTGACCAAAGCCCTTGAGACAAGGGGGCTGTCCGCTGTTCCTTGTACTCTCATCGGTGCCTACATCCTCCAAGAAGCCGAAATATTAACGGACGTAATCTCGAAGCGTCTTGCTATCCCACTGAGTGAGATTCGATGGGAGCGCGAGGGCGTCGGTGGTGTCGTGACGAAAGACGGAAAGAGCTACATCAACTCGCAGAAGGGGGTCAACCGGAATGGAGACAGGAGGAACGGGAAAGGTGGCAAGGCCTTGACGCCGGCGCAGGCTGCGTTGAGGAGGACGGCCCTCGAAAGTACGATTGGCTTGATTATGGCGCTTGAACCAGTCTTGCGCGAGGTCAGTGGGAAGAGTCAGGAGGATTGGGATTCGTGGGCAGCTAAATTGTCGTCCGATTTGCTTAGGGAGGGAGGCGCGAGCTGGGGCGAGTGTCTTGAGGTTGGGGTTTGGAGTTCGAAGAAGAAACTGTTGAGAAATTGATGTGGATGTGGAATATGGGTGGTGAGTACATTTATCACGTATTTAGCTATAGGAATGGGTTGGAAATCTTCATAAACTTGAAATAAGTTAAACATGTTTGGTCGGCACATGTGGATGGATGATGTCGATGCCAATGGTTGGTGTTTCTTGGATGTACAGGTACAAATACAAGACAAATTCAATACAAACTGGTTACACCGCTTCTGAGAGATTAAGCGGCAGTCCTTGGCTGGCGTTGTGGTAATGATTATGCGCTGTCGTATCGTTTCCGAAGAGTTCGGTATCTTTTTAGGTAGTATCTGCGTGAGATGCGTGTAAGTAATGGGTATGCGGTATAGACTAGGGACTCAGACCTACAGGGCTTCTATCTCTGTTGATTGTTGATGATGTAAGTAAATGAGTGTTTGATCAGTTTTAAAAAAAATCAATTCACATAAGTACCACTTGAGAAAAGAAAGGCAAGTGATATACAATCAAACAATTATAGGATGAGATGTAGGGAAGTAATGAAGTAAGTGAATCAAATTAAGTGGAGGGAGGAGTGACAACGAACCTTTCTTCACGAACTCAGCCCTCGCGATCCCCCGGCGTATCTCCTCTTCGTCGCGCTGCCCTGCGTTCGCCATGAAGGCGCGGTGTAGCCGCGGTCGGAAGTACGTGTCGTAGGAGCCTTGGGGGTAGTCTTTGCCTAGGTGGAGGAGCTCTGTTGCACATTTGTTAAATAAAGGGGAGGCGGGGGAAGAGGGGGAGGGGGAGGTGAGAGTTGAGGGGGATTGGAGGACTGAGGGTTTGTGGTGGTTGGTTTATGTTGATCTTGGTTTGGTTCGAGAAGGGAAAAGTGCGGCTGAGTCGCTGTGTGAGATGTGAGGGATGTCAAGGGAGGTGAGTCAGGTAGTACGGTGAAGGGGGAATTTGCAGGTGGATATGGCTGGGTAAGAAGAGGAGGAAGGAGAAGATTTGGGGGATGGGGGTTTTTTTTTTATATATTGAATTTGAAAACTAAACAGTTAGAGACATACCCTTATATATGGCGATGACCTGCCTCCTCAGCTCGGGCTTGGGTGCTGACATTTGCATTCGCGTTGCAATGCGGAATGTCTCTATGTGTGGGTGTGTGATCGGATGTGACGTGGGGGATGATATGTATGAGGTGAGATGAGCCTCGGCTGTCCAGCTCGTGTTTTCCTCTGAGATCTCGTGGGGCAAGTTGAAGTGAGAGGATGTGTCGGGTTGATCAATGTTTAGGCTCCCGGAATTCTTTAAATACTGTAGTTCATGGTCAATTTATCTTGTAGATGAAATCTCGCTTTGACTGTTGAAAATCGGATTGTGGTGTTGGTGAGTTGTGACGCCATGGAGGGATGGAAGTAGCTATGGTGGGATCTTAGCTCTTATCTTATCAAAGCATTAAGCCGCAACTACCCCGTATTCCGATAACCCCCAGCGGTCCGACGAACCCCTCTACGCCGTCCCGAGATTCGGGGGGCATGTTGGTAAGCTGAAAGTAAAAGTTGCTTTTTCAACCATTCCTTCTCAGCTTGTTTCTCTGATCTTCATTCTCGGTTTGGGTGCCAATTAATGTGACAGCTTCTCAATTGGGGTTTTCAAGGCGATTGTGATGTAGTTGGACCGGTCTCTTTTAGCTGTTTAAACGCGTAAGGCGACCTCCATCACAATGCCGCCGCGACCTCGAATAAGGGTCCCTGCGACGACGACAACTATCTACAGCCGAGCACGACCGTCATTCACTGTCTTGTCTAGAGAACGACGTTCACCAGCCATCATATCTCCTACAACCACGAGGCCTATTCAAACCCGCCTCTCATCATCCTCGTCCCGCGACAGTCCCGGAGACCGGAGCTCGACACGTGATGAACACAGCATTATACCAAAAACTGAAATTACTCTCGATCCCTTCGAACCATCCGTAAGGCTCCCGCCCACGCGCTGGGTCTCCGATATACGCACGCGCTTGGGTAAATGCATCATTTTTGGGTGCAATGAGGCCCAGATCCAACGCGTCGCCTCTATCATTGGGACTGTTGCACGCGAGTGGCGCGTCTTGCTTGCCGGCAGTGAGGGTTTTCTAGTCGGTGGGAAACGGGGGATTGAAGGGCAGCAAGTTGTTTGGGGGGAGATAGATTCGTTTGTGGGTGCTATCCCTCTTCGCATTTTCGATGAAACTACCCGTGCATGACACGAAACTACACCGTGTTGCTCGGACACTCTAGCTAACGGAAGCTCTGCGCACCTGCCCAGGGTCACGTCAATAACGTCAACTATGTCCGATATGCTGAGTCTTCGCGCGTAAACTGGATACAGCACTTCGCGGTCCAAGTTCCGAAACACGCCCATGAATGGAAGGGATTGGTGAAACCCGGAGGTGTCGGTTTAATAATGAAGTCCATAACTGCTGATTACAAATTCGTAAGTTAACAACCCTCTCTTTTGTGTGCGAGCGAGGGCGTGTTAGTAATTACCACCTCATTACTACGAAGAAAGAGCGAATGAGCAGAGCATCAAACTATACTAATTGATACTTTATCATGAACAATAGCCCATGAAATACCCAGACACCATCTCCGTCTACCACAAGCTCCTCCACAGATCTCCAGAAGCAGACGACACTAGCCTAGTTCTCAGCTGCATGATCATCTCCCACCGCCACCGCCGAGTCGCAGCACGGACAACCGAAGACATCGAGATCTACAACTACCGGGAAGCTCGGAGGACGGCGCTACCGGAATTTGCCCTCAGCGAGTTGCAGGATGCGTGGCGCAGACAGCGTGCGCAGGAGAAGTGGGCTAGAAAGAGGATATGGGAGCTTTTAAAGGAGGTTGAGGCTTTGGAGAAGGAGACGTGGGATTGTGAGGGTGCTGTTGAGGATTTTGGGGGTGCCGGGACGGAGACGGGGAAGGATACGTGAGTGAGGTTTGGGAAGGGTGCTGTGATGTGTACAAAGGGTTGGGAGCGCCCCATGATTGAGTTAAGTATATACTGATATATACAGCATAGAAGCCTACCGAGCAATAATTGATAAAAGGGGTATATCTGTACAGATTTTTAGAGATTGAAGCAGGCAGCATCAGTGTAATATCATCACATAAAACCAACTTGATGTGCCGCAGCGATGCGGTGGCCCATGATGCTTATGACGGTAAAGCAACGGCAGCGAGCCCTCAATTAAATGTTATGTCTACGCTGTAGACAAAGTCCTTATATACCACGATAGTAGTTGATGTTCCCAACTCCAAAGCGGCCGACCAGTCGGGGTGTGAAGTTTGGGACCCGTTCTACATGCTGGCGCAGTTGGTTAATGCAATTGCGTCAGTGGGACCAGCCATCCTGCTGGTCACTTTCTTTTTAGGTCGAGTTTTTAATTCCAATGTCGGCCTTTCTTTTGCCCTCTCTCTTTTTTTTTTTTTTTTTTTTTTTCTTTTTGTAGCCTTTGAAATTCTTTTTGTTTCTTCTGTCAATCCCATCGGGCCCTTGAGAGAGTTTATCTTATACTTAATCGTCAAATATGGTCGGGCATTTGCAGGGTAGGTGACGAGAGAAAGGGAGGGCGACAAAGAGAACCCCATCAGGCATATGTAAAGCAACTGAAACTGCATGAAAGATCTAGATGTCTGTGTGAGTTTTTTATGCTCTCAATCTGATACATAACTTAAATTTGGGGGTCTGATCTTCCTAGAAAGACCATTCCCACCCCAGAATCTGCAAGAAACACCATCTTCGGCGACAATTTCTCCAATATAAGAGCAAGCAATTCGCAACACTGCATTAGCAAACATTGATCAACTCGAACCTGTCTTCAAACCTGGTAATCAAATTCAAACCGCTCAACTCCTATCTGTCTTGCGCGTGCAGCCATACCTACCTACCTAGCAAAACCAAATCAAACCCAATCAACACGCCTGCCCATCATGTCTATTGCCGCCGTCGCTGCCCTCGCAGTAGCACCGTTACTACTCTTCATCGACCTAATCAATTTTTTTCTCTGGCTTCTATTTCTCATCCTGTATGGCTTTAACTTTGCCGCTGCGGGCTTCGTGTCTTTACTTGCAAAGCTTCTAAATTTATTTATGCCGGATCGTATCTGGTGATAGAATGGAGTGTTGCAGCTGAGATCGATTGCTTGCTACCTTCTTGTGGAAGATTCGAGGGACCGACCTTAGATTGAACAGGGTGTTTGGCCGACTAGCTCTATCTCCCCGCGTGGGGAAGTCACTCATTCATCAACTGCCTTTGCTATACTCCCAGAGCCTTATTGTGCCCCCAAAAACTAGGAATTCATTGGTGGCTCAGTACTTCCTGTGCCAACCTCGAATACTTGGATCCTTATGATTTTTGTTGAGCTCGCGAATGGTAGAGATGAGCTCTGAAGATCGTGGCGCGTCTTAAGGGAAGTAGGTGGAAAAAATACTGTCGCCGGTGAAGGTTCTCGAGTGTTACGGTTCGGATGTCGATGTCATGTTTCTCATTGCCTTTTAGGCATGTCTTTGTGAAGGGAGTATTTTCATGGGAAGTTCTATGTGCTGCAAAGTATCTGTTTCATAGCCACGCGATGTAGTGTTTTGATCTTTCTGTTTTTGCGATTAGTCGCTTTTGCTGTACAATAAATGAAACTCGAATATACAGCCCTCTCCTATAAGAGTGATAGATACTTCTGGTTTTCAAGCAACAACAGTATTCACCCCGTCACTGAAGCTGAGCATGGTAGCAATGGCATCAGACCTCCATCGTGGTCCATCACCAAAGCATGTATAGCTCTCGGCCAATCCTTTAACTGTAGAACGAAGTCAGCAACTATATACTCCTAACGCTCGAGTTAAATGAGTAAAAAAATAGAACTCACTCAGCATTTTAAGGATCCCATGTTCATGATATAATGGATCAGCCTGAACTTCCGCCCCGACCCCATCAGGAGACGCATGCGCAATCATAACGCGATTCAGCCTCGCGAACGCCTCATCGCCTAACCTCATCCGCATATACACCTCGACCTGCGCAATATCCAGCCAAGCAGCGATATCATCACCCATCGTAAGCAATCTACTCTCAAACTCCGTCCTCAGTAGACCCATCGTACCAGCCTGCAGAGGACTATCGCCTACGACAAATCCCTGATCGCGAAAATGGCTATGCGCCTCGACGAGCGCGAGAGCGAGCCTTAGACTCGAGATTGGCGGATCATGCTGCAGTATTGCCTGGATGCGCCTCTCGGCTTCATGCGCATTCGGTTTTTGCGAGGCCGACACCCCCCTGAACCAGGACGCTGATGATGACGGGTAAGACCGTAATGCGATACGGCAGAGAGAACTGATGTACTCGCCGCAAGCCCAGTAAAGTTGTCCGCTGAACGTGTACTGTCCCGCGCCCATGTAGGGTACGATCTCTTCGGGCGCTTTTTGGACTTTGAGTGCCCGGCTGCTGTCGAGCCAGATGCCGTAGTCTAGACGTGGGCTGAGGGGCCGCGAGCCCGCTTGTTGGTGGATTTCTTTGGCAGCTTGCGCGGCGGAGAGCATTACTGCGGTGTAGGCTTCGCAGTTCTTGACTTTTGGCGCTGGGTACTTTTCGTTCACTGTGAAGTATGATGACTGTGTCTGAGTTGTTTGTTGAAGTGGGACTGTTTCTGTTGATGAGATTGCTGATGAGCCTGTCTTGGTGGTTTCATTCGCTGTCCCTTTGTCTCCGGTCTGTGTTTCTGGTGCTAGCGAAGACAATTCAAGGCCAGCGACATTTGCAGCAGCTTGAACTGCTTGAAGGAGGGCCGCACGATCGTCATTATGGACGTTCCTCACCACTTCAGCAATTGCATCTTTGAGACGTTTGTTTTCCTGTCGCAACTCAACTGCTGCTTCGCCCTGTCTCTTTCTAAAGCGTGCCTGTGATAATCTGGCACGTTCTCTTCGACGCTACAGAGATGTCAATTGAGGTCCCATCTGACATCGTAGTTAATAGGTTATTTTCATCACTTTTGGGATGTCATACCTGCAACTCTTCCTCCGCCGTCCTCAACGCTCCTTGATTTGAAGTCTCTTGGGGCGCACTCATCCCTGCATACACGACGTTGAGGGATTGGACCTGATATTGGTGTATATGAATTTGGAGTATGCAGTCGATCTGTCCTTGGCGACCTCGGAATGCCAATGATGAACCAAAAGCTCAAATTAGCAAGGGATGAAACGAGATAGCTAGAACTCTGTATTAAGAAAGGGAATTAATAGACGCTGATTATTCATCACGGACTACGCCAGCGCCCCGTTTCGAGAAGGCATATCCGCAAGGGGTTTTTTAATGCAGGGTCGTGTCATATTTAAGCGTCGGACGAAAGACCCTCCGATCACGTAACCTTGCTCACGTAACCAGTGTCACTATGGACAACCTCTCTTAATAACTCTTAACTGCCAAACTGTCTCCGGTTCAAGAAGGAAAGCACATACATGACATTTCGATGATCTCTTAAGTGGTTAGTTCTTTTCTGGAATTTCTTATCATGGGCGTTGCCCTCGAATAAAGCAACTCAATCACTTGCTTTTTATGAGGGTATACATCATATCGATGCTTACATGAGCTGTTCGAAAAGTTACCATTTTGGGACTACATTATTGACTGTCTGTGATGCTCATTGGTTGGCTAGTCTCATTGGCTGGCAGCATCACAACATGATCACATCTCTGACACACCATTGCATTTTGGCGATAAAAGCTATAAGCTTGTTTCTAATAACTTTACCAAGTCTTCAACTCAATATTAGAATGGTCGATGTTGATTAATCAATGTTGCATGTGGAGACAATGTGCTCCTAGACGGGAAATGAGCCAGATTGGCGCCATGGCCTTATCTGCAATATGGCCTAAGTCCTTTGAAGACTTGATTCTAGTATCCTTAATCTACATAGAGTGGATGAGGTAAGTCTCCCTCAATCAAGCAGGCGTTTCTCCGGTGCAGGTAGCCCCAGCATCAGTTGAGACGACGTCGCCTAAGCGGCATCCGGGGGCTGAAGGGGCCGAGTGTACCCTGCTATACCCCGCGACATACACCGGCAAGACTACAGGATTGAAGCACACCAAATCTTTTTTTCTACCTTTTTCACGAAACAACACATTTAAATCGCCGCTTCTAAGTGACGTTTCTAGATGAATCCTTGTCTCGCAGTTTTGCAACCTTCTTTTTGTTATCTATCCTTGATTGCTAATAGCAGATACATGATTAACAATGCATCACCCTCCACACCAGTATCTACGCTGATGACGGCGTGAAACTGGGTCTTGAACGGTTTAACATAACAATTTGTGTCATTGATAACCATACATCATGGTGATACTCTACTCAGATCATAGATTATCTTTAAACAACGGACGCACATGAGGAGCAAGACCGTCTCGTGCCACTACAAGCCACTGAAACAATGCTTTGTTGTGAAGCTCAATTAATGACTACCTCTGATCGTACACACAGAAAAGAGATCCTCTCTTCTTCAACAGATGGTGACACGGGGGCAAATCATTTTGGCCCATATTAATCCTTGACCGAGACTTGCACACAAGTCAAAGATTCCGATTCCCTACACAAAAGAAAGATATGAAGAAAGTCCTTTGCTCATGATACTACTTCAAGAGATTTCCATAGAGCCGACACCTGTTGGCAAGCCAATGATCATGACTTCCGAAACCAATGGAAAAACTGCATTGCACCCCATGCTCTGGATCATTACGTCAAATATCTTCCACAGCTCACATCGAGAAGAAAACGAGCCTCAGCTAGCTTGTGAGTTCAGTTCCAATTCGAACATTTGACCAACTCAACCATCACTTAATCTAGAGGGCTAAGGAAGAATTCGATTGTCAGTCGATTGGACGTGAAAGTGCTAGAACCGGCGGTAGGTGAATATACGCAGATATTGAATATGAAGGATCATTAAACTTTCAAGCAGAGATGTCGGATGGCAACGAAATCAGTTGTCATAGAGATCGTCGTAATCATCGTTAACGCCGCCGAACTGGGGCTGAACGACGGAGGAACTGTTTTGGGCCCCGTGAGAACCGTCATTGGCTGTATGAGCGCCGCCGTCATGGTGGGTGACTTCAGCGCCGTCATGATAGCCACTGAAATCATCTTGGCCACCAAAGACATTGTCCTGGCTGCTATGAAAGCCTGGTTGGTCGCTACCCGCCGCATTGCCGCTGCCATACCCACTGCCAATTGTTCGACTACTGACATGCTGGCTTCCGACATTCTGAGGGTAGGGAGACACGTAATGATCAGAGGAGCCGGACACAGGGTCATGCCATCGGTCCAGGGGCAAGTCAAACTCCTCGTGGGCATCCGGCTCATAGACCGAAGTTTGTGATGGTCCAGCAGGGGACTGTTGGCTGTCTTGGCCAAAGGGAGGCTGTGGAGAGGAAGGCTGGCCCCGAGGAAGTATGCCCGATCCAGAAGCATTTGACTCAGGAGCAAGATCCGGATGCTGTAGGCTATGTTGAACAGCAGTCTGCTGATCAGCATCCTCACGATCTTTGCGATCAACTGCCTCATCCACCATCTGGTGAGTGAAGCCGGGCGGGCACATATGAGCCTGTTGGTACTCCCGGAATTGGTTTAGGCGCGCGGCCAAGTCAGGATTTTGGGGTCCCTCATCCTTTTGCTTCTTCGTCAACTTGGGCTTCTTCTTGTTCGAGTGCTTGAAGTCCGGGAAAAGTGCTTGATGCATCTGCTTCTCATCCTCCTGTAGGTCAGCCCATAGCTTCAACTGCTCCTCACTCAGGGCTTTCCATTCCGGTCCAACCACCTGAGCTAAAGGTAAAGCCTGTCAGCGTAATTCTGTTCCTAATCGACAAGAATCGACTTACAAAGTGACTGGAACTGCTTTCCTGGCTTGACTGTTTTACGCCAGGTCAAGAAGATCAAGAAGCCGTTACGTGGGCGAGGCACAAAGTCGCTGTCCTTTGGGCCGCGGTCGTCATCAGAGCCATCGTTCTCGACAGCTTGAGGCTGAGGCATCCCACGCTGCGGGGCAGGAGGAAGCGGAGCTCGGTGGTGTGGTGCGGGTGGCTGAGGCGCCGGTTGGGGTGCTGGATGGGGTGCCAGCTGTGGTGCTGGCTGGGCAGGGCCGGACCGTGGAATCGGCTGCTCTGGTGCCACTGCTCGAGGTACCACTTCTGGCAACCTCATCCCGGCGGGATCGATCTCTATGACCATATCTCGCATACCCGCCTCGCCTGAAATGATGTCCCGAAGCGGACCGAGAAAGATTGTCTGTGAAGCGAAGTGTATGGCGAACTCGCACTGTTGATTGAACACGACCCTGTTGCGAGAAAAGTATTAGAACCACCCAGACGTATATGGAGAGAACGAATTCAATGGTAGATGGTGATTTGAATCAACCACAAGGGATAGGGGCGGTTTATCGACCTGTTGATGAAGTCGATCCTCAGGGACAGAAAGGGGGTATCAACATGTTTTCGAATTCAAACCCCAGGAATGGAAAAGGGGTATCAAGATATTTTTGAATTCAATCCCCAGGGATAGAAAAGAGTTTTCGAGGTGTTGGAAAAGGGATAGAGTAGGGTTAGATGGGAAATCAAAGGAAGATAACAGATGATACAGCGAGGAAGATGAGATCGATCAAACGAAAGGGATTGAGAGAAATTATTGCGCCTGAGTGAGGAAGTAGTTCTGGCCGGCGGCTCCAAGAGACTGGAACATATCTATGGACATCTTCATGGATGAGTCACGAGTCCAAAGCTGGTGTCGCATCTCATCCCATTTCCGGTGGTAGAGTTGAGCCATGGTTGATGAAAAGGGAACTGACACAGGCAATGTGTGAGCGTGAATGCGTACGTGTAAGTGAGGCAGAAAGCGATGGAAAGATCAAGAGAAAGAGAGTGTGAGAGGGTGCGCACGAGGGATAGGGTGTGAGAAAGTGTAGAGACGAGTGAAAGAGAAGAAAAAAACAGAACGAAGTGCACGCAGCGCGTGTTTGAGTATGGAGGTGAGTGTAGGTTGAGGAGGGGCAGCAGCAGCGGCGAATCATTATCGAGATAGCTAAGTATCTCCGTGAACACAATGATATTTCATATTAGGACAATCGTCATAGCTTGTACAAAAATAAGTAAGGAATGAATAGGTTTCTCCGGAAAGGAGAGGGGGGTTTTTACTTTGACTTTCCAGATCACCGATACCATGGGTTTATATCAGCCTCATTTGACGAAATGTTTTCTATCTGATCTACGGTGCAGTTATCTAATCTTCCCTCGTAGATGGTTGTGCAGGTATGCCCTGAACCATGTACGACCTTAGTCGAGACTTGCTAACAAGTCAAGGATCTCTTGATAACTCGACGGCAGAACTAAGGGGCTCGGCGGCCGACTCAGCTGTTATAGACGCGAAGCCGACGACAAAGAATGCGTTATAACAGGGAGATGTCAACGGAACAAGAAAGCAAGACACAGCGAGACTAGTCGTCGTGATGATCACTATCAGGCCCCTTGGAATCATAGGTACGACCATGGCTGTTCTGGCCGCTAGGGGTAATATCTTGGCTGGCTTCATCCTCTTGAAGCTCAACCTGGTAACTGCTCCCCTGTGTATTGCCTCTCTGGTTGATCGGTCCCTGAATAAACACTGGAACAACCAAACAGCGTGAAGTAGGTGTATTGATACCCTCTCCCTCATCGTCGTCGTTAGCAATAGAAGAGCTGTGGCCTTTCTGATGAGTCTGGGTGTGATGATGAGGGCAATGGTGAGCCATGTAGGAATGGGAGACACGAGTAGATGCGGCAGAGCTGGGAACTTGATGAGCAGGGGCAAGATTGTATGAGACGGGCTTAGTTGTAGTCTTCTGTTGTGAGGCTTCACGCTGGTGAGTTTCTTTTACTATCTGAGCGATGATCTCCTGTGTGACACCAGGTGGGCAGCGGTGGGCTTGGCGCCAATTATTGTACTCCTCGTACACCTGGATTGGGACCATGTTTGATCCAGCCTTAGTGGAGTCGGCGGTGTTCTTGAGGTGAAACTTGTAGCTAGGGAACAGCTTTCGGTGAACCGCCGCATCTTCTGCAGCTAGGTCAAACCAAGGTTTGCGCTGGCTCGGGTCTAGGGCTATCCAATCCGCTGCAGTAGACTTGGCTGAAATCATAGTTAGTATGTACTATGGAGTTACCGTGAATGAGTCTTAACTTACCCTTGGTTGTGTCGCCCTTGCCTTTAGCCTGGGTATTCTCGATCCAGTTCTTGAAGAGGAAAAAGGCGTTCGGTGAGCGAGGGGCGCGGATCATGTCGTGATCGGCATTGTTATTGCCACTATGGCTGTGCTCGCCTGAATCGTCCGACTGACCAACTCGGCGTTGCTGTGCTTGATGTTGTGGTCGCTGTGGCTGTGGTTGCGACGGTAGCGCCGCCTCTTGACTACCACGACTATCGTTTGGAAGGGGAAATGCGGCTATGTTGGCAAGATTTCCCAGCGAAGAGGCTGGAACTAATTGAGGCAACGATAGATTGTTGTGTGAGAGGTGGACAACCAGGTTCATCCGATTTGCCTCGGCGATGATGGTGTGGAGGGGACCAAGAAAAATTGTCTTGGTCTGCTGGTGGGTAGCGAAAAGGACGTCTCGATCGAATGCGGCTCTGTTGTGAGGAGAAGATTAGAACTTGACACAACTATCATGGGTTGAAAAGGGGCAATAGAGATCAACAACGGAGAACGGAGAGTAGATAAAGTTAAGCATTGAACGAGGAACAAGAGAACTGAAATGAAAGTGAAGGATTAAATAAGGAAACGAAACTCAACAGACGAAATAAAGACTTGCCGTGCACGAGTCAGGAAGAATTGCTGGCCCTGTGGTCCAAGAGCGTTGTATTGCTGCTCAGACATCTTCATGGATGTGTCACCAGTGAAGAGCTGATACGCCATCTCCGCCTATAGGGCTTGATGATTAGCAGACATGATGGCTTCAGAGGCAGTGATCGTAATATGTGTTCCAGAGAGGGAAGAGTACAAGTGAGTCTGTCAAGGGGTAACGGAGATAGATTGTGTATGTGTGGTTAAGCGTAGGGGTATGGCCGGAAGTTAGGAAGAGAGAACGAGGAAGACGGAGAAACGGAAACACCATAAATGTGCACGCGTGACGCGTTTTCGTACAGGTGGGTTCAAGTCGGGCAGGTGATCTCGTTTCGTGAGTGGTTCATATTACCCCGCCAACACAATAATATGTATAAAAATCCTTTTCATACAAGAGAAGGACAGCTCACTCATGAAATTTCAAGCTATACTGATCAATGGTTATATTCCTATCGGCTGATGAATTATTTCCTATCTCTTTAAACAAAGAGAAGATATCTACCAGTCCCTCATATTCACAGGTAGTTATGCAGGCATCACCTGCATGTCCGATACTTCCGAAAGACTTGCTGACAAGTCAAGACCACCAAACAAAAGAAACATGGAAAACCCTCATCAAGCGCCCGTCTTTAAGGACCCAATCCTTGCCTCAAAGCTTCTGCTGTAAAAAGGATCCAGCTTTGGCAGTGATTACGAAAATTAGCATCAGAAAGACAAGGGGCCAGCGGTTGAGTAGTTTGTCCAAGGAGAAAGAAGAAAAACGGTCATCGATGGAATGCTTCATTTCAGACTGGGTATAAAGAAGTCGGCAACAACCTGAGATGCTTGAGAGTTGTAAGAGTCGACGATTCAGAAAGTTGAGCAGGTTGGCGGCGAAGACCTTAATTGTCATACAAATCATCATCCGGGTGATAGTTACCATCATGGAAGTATCCATGGCCACGACCAAGATTGTCTTGGCTGCCGTAGATGCTGCTCTGACGATTATCATGAGCATTTGAGTTGTTATGCATCTCACTGTCGCTAGCAACCAGATGGTGAGCCTCATGCTGAAGTGCGGTATGGTGATGAGCGGCATATTGGTGAGGCTCTTGCTGAGCATGCCCAGGAAAGCCAGGTACCGGTCCTGACCATCGAGAAGGAGCACCTATACCATCCCCATTGCTCTCTGACTGTGCTTGGTCGACGTTAAGGGGAGCATAAGCAGACAACTGGCTGTCATGATAGTCGGAAATAAGCTGGCTGTCAGGCTGGGTATTGGGAGCCGGGATAGCGATGTTGGGTCCAGGAACATTCAAATTAGGAACTGCTTGTGCAAGCTCTGGATCCTGGGAACTGGAATCGACAACAGCAGACTGCTGATGAGCAGCATCTGCCTGTCGGCGAGTGTTCGCCTCATCTACCAGTTGTTGCAGTGTCGCTTCAGTAAAGCCTGGCGGACAAGCGTGGGCGGCACACCAGTCCTTATACTCTTGCCATCGATGAGCTGGGGTGTACTGAGCAGTCTTTGGCTGGCCTTTCTTGGTCTGGCTGAACTTATAGCTAGGGAACATTTCTTTATGCATAGCCTTGTGTTGCATAGCCAGCTCGTACCATGGCTGGCGTTGATCCTCGTACAAAGCTTTCCAGTCCTTTGCGGTCAATTTTGCTGTAGTAAACTCGTAAGTATGGTGACTTTCATAAGTTTGAGTCTTCAACTTACCCTTGCCTGTCCAATCTCGACCTTTGGCCTTTGCGGCCGTGAACCATTTCTGGAAGATGAAGTAAACGTTCGACTCGCGCTTGATTCGCACCATGCCAGGAGGGGCCTCCTCCTGTTGAGCGTTGACGTCATAATCACTGCCGTCTTCAACCTCGTCCTCTCCGTGTCCTGGATCATTGTCGTGCTCGTTTAGATACGATGCTGCTGCCTGAGTCTGTGGGGCTTGTGTCTCGGATGCCGCCGTCTCTCCAGCATAGCCGACAGGATTGGCATCATCGAAGTGCTCAGCAGCGACCGAAGGCATTCTGGCAAGTTTCTCGGCGGAGATTCGCTCAATTCTCGTCATCGGCTGCTGGTTTTCATCGAAAATGATAGCCTCGTTCATTGATGCCGCCTCATTGCCAATAACGTCCATCGGAGCTAAGATAATGGTGCGAGTCTGAACGTGAATGGCAAAGTGGCATGGTCGACCGAATCTGGCTCTGCAGTGAGGAAGAATTAGCATGACTTTCAACTATAGGCACAAAGAAATACCAATGGAGAGTTGCTGATCATCATGCATTGTCGAGAACAGAGAAAAAGAAGGAGAAATGTCGACTTACTGTGCCTGCTGACGAAAGTAGCCCTGGCCAGTAGGTCCGATGGCGTGGTAGACGTCCTCAACCATCTTCATTGAATGGTTGCCTGTGATGAATTGGCAACTCATCTCATCCCATTTGCTGAGATAGTAGAGAGGATCCATGGTGACAGCAGAGGGTATCAACACACAAGAAAGGTGTGGGATGGTGGAGAAGACTAAAGGAGGGCAAAAGAACAACAAGGAAGGCCAGTTCTGTCTGCCAGCGTACTTGTGCTAGAAGGAACGAGGTGCTGAAAAGAGTGAGGGGGAAGAGTGAAGGAGGGCAGAAGAACAACAAAAAAAGATAGTCCTGTCTGCGTGTGTACTTGTGCTAGAAGGAACGAGATGCTGAAAAGAGGGAGGGAAAAGAAAGCGCGTGTCTGTGATGTGGGATGAAAATGGAGAAGAGGCAACCGGAAGAGGAGTACCAAATAGAACAGGGAGCTTTAGGAGGTGGGAGGAAGTCACGAGTCGACCCACTCATAACCAGGAGCAGGCTGAGAACCAAGGTAACCGCGGGGTGGGGGGGCTTTCTCCGGCGCCATCCAAATAGATTGAGAACCAAGGCAAGCGCGGGGTGGTGACGGTTTCTCCGGAGCTATGTACTTATCCAGAGAGACTGGTAGAACTGAGCCTTGGTGATGGCTGGCGGTCTCACCCCGAGTGATGCATATTTGTTAGTATATATCTATGGAATCAACAAAGGCAACGGCAGATAAAAGGAGCTGTGTATGCTTGAGTGTGAGTGCAGTGAGATTTGGTCATATCGCTCTGTTAACATAGGGGTATGTACGCGAGGGCAGGTTATGTGACTTTTGTTTCTCATATCACAGAGACTCTGGGACCAAGTTATCATCGATTAAGATACTATGTGCTATGAACAAAGAGAAGGGCTCTACCCTCCGTGAACATCTATAGACAGTCCTGTGCGGAGACTCGCTATCGAGTCAATATTCTCAAACACAAAAGAAAGATGAGACAAGACCAGTTGTTCTTGAGCTCTTCAGAACTCCTGCCCCAAAGCAGATATTTGTTCAACACGGCGGTCAGGCTATGCACCGTGCTCAGAGATAGGCGGCGCTCATCCTATTTGATCATATAGGTGAGCAAATCGCCGACAGATTGATACAAAATTGATCTGAAGACGTCGGCGGTAAGTAGAATCGTCGAAGAAACGAAGGGGTTGGGCGACCATAGGTTGAGGCTTCTAATATGGTGGTGTTTCGGCGTCATAGAAACCCGCAGCCAAAAGGGGGCGACGGCGAGAAGACTAGTCGTACAAATTGTCATCTGAGTCGCCTTGGAAGTCACCAAAACTATCCGGGCCATGATAGATACTATCTTGGCTTTGTGAATTCTCACCAGCAGGATCTCCAGAGAAACCAGAAACAGGTCCTTGCCATCGGGTAGGAGACAAGAAGTCATCGTTGTCAACAACCTGACCGTGCACCAACTCGTTCTGGGGTGGTTCGGCCGAGGAGAGTTGACTTCCTTGGTAGTCAGAGGACTGGGTGCCTGCAGACTGGTCCTGGCCAGCGGGAGTCTCATACTGCTGGGCAGCGGCGGGCTGGTTTTGCTGACCGAAAACTGTCTCATTCTGCTGACGTGAGACGGCTTCGTCCACCATCTCCTGCGTAAACCCAGGAGGACATGAATGGGCAGCCTGAAAGGCCCTGAACTGAGCGATGGTCTGACCTAATGCTTCACCCCCAACGGTGTCCAAAGTCCTGGCATTGGTTGACTCGCCACCCTTGGTTGGTTGGAACTTGTAATAGGGGAATAGTTGGTTGTGCATATTCGTCTGTTCTTTCCACAGGTCCTTCCAAGCCTGTTTTTGACTATTGCTCAGCGCTTCCCAGTCCTCTGCCGCTGCTTTTGCTAAGAGAATGACATGTAAGTATTGTTTTGTTATGAAAATTAGAATATGGCCTACCGTAAGCTTTGCCATCCATACCAGGAGGCTTGGCGGCCTGACGCCAATTCTTGAACATAAAGAAACCATTTTGGGGGCGTGGAGGGTATACAGTCTTAGGCGTTTGGCTGTTTCGTGGAGCGCGAGAGTTGTTAGGGGTACGCAAGGTGGTCTGGGCAGCATTGACGTCATGCTCCGAATCATGGTGTTGGGCAGCTCGAGATGGTCTGTTTCGATTCTGAGATACTTGTGACTGAGGTGCCGCTGCTTAAATGTAGCTACCACTGCCGATGCCACCATGCTCGTTGAGCTGTACCACCCCCCAGCTGGCGGCGCTCTTCCTCCGACGGCATCGGCATTAGGCGTGTCAGGCTCGATCCTGTGCGATCCATGATAACCACCCGTCCCATGCGATCTGCCTCGTTGACGATAATGTCGATCGGGCCTAGGAGCATCGAGTTGGTGTCCGGGCGAATAGCGAATTCCACGTCTCGGCGGAAGATAGCTCTATCATGAGAAAAGGAACATTAGAAGGGTTTGTATGTATCGTGAAACAGGGAATGGGCCCAGAAGGTTTTTGATAACCACCAATCACAGCTGATGAGTGAAATTTAACCGTTAAAAAAAAGGTAGTGAAGGTAGTGAGAAGAGTCCATAGGATGAATTAACGGGAAATAAGATGGAAGTTCGAACAAAGAAGATCAAATAGAGCCGTTTAATACTCACCGTGCTTGATCGAGGAAGTATTGTTGGCCTTCTGCTCCGAGAGACTCGTAAGTGACCAGAGCCATCTTCATGGACGCGTCTCGGGTAAGCAACTGGTGGCTCATCAAGGCCCATTGGACCTGGTGATTCGAAGCCATCTTGTGCTTAGAGACAATTGGGGTTGGTGATAGTGAAACACAAGTGATTCATAGGAACAGAGGATATGCAATCAAAGATGTGTGTCGGGAAAGGAGCAAGATGAAGAGAGGGATTGAGAAAATTGATTTGCGTGCAGGGAAAATAAACAGAGGACTGACTGAAAGGGGAGGGGCTCTGTTTCTGAAAGAAAGGCACGCACGGACCTACTTATGATGTTTAATGGTAATAGGAATAACAGCAGCCTGCGGGGGTGATGGTTTGTTTCTCCGGAACCATTTACTAGCACCCTTTCTCCTTCAGGGACAAAATGGACAAGAGGGGTAACCAAAATTGTAAGGTGCTATTAAACCGTGTCATGATATATCGGCCTTTTTCATGTTTTCAGTCCTTTTGGCAAAAAAAGGGTTTTCGACCCACCCCTCGCATGCAATAACCTCGTTTTTAGTTCAAGCAGTAGCTGGTTTATAATTATTTGTTTTCCATCTATGAACAGATGGTATTCGATAGGACGCCGCTTGAAGTCGTAATGCATGTAGAGACTATAACTCCAGAACGAGACGACGTTCTCTTATCTGTATTGAGAGCACCTGTAATACAACATCGTCTAATACATGCAGAGAGTTTCGATGATATACTTAAAACTTGTAGTAAACACAGAACAAGCCGTGATCCTACAAGCGTGGGGAGTGTCTGTATTCCCCCCCAGCAGTTTGCAAGATAGGTCGAGTCGTAGCTTACGACGAGGACGAAGACAAGTAACAAATTAAGCGAGATGCTAATAAATCACCATATGGTACTCAATCAAATCCTAGTCCTGATCAAAAGTAAGTATTTGGTCCGGAAGTCTCTTCTCGGCGTATTACGGTAGTAGTGGCTATGTCCACGTGACATTCGGTAGGCCGAAATCAGGTTCGGCACTTTCGGTGGATCCCGGTGGATCCCGGCCGTGTCAACTTAGAAAATAGGTCAAAATATACAGATATCGCTACCCAAAGGATCCGCACACCGCTATTACCGCTTTCGGTAAAGACTAATCTCTGCTCAGTTAAGCTACCTAAAGATTTTTCCCGCAATTGCTAATAGCGCTATAATTATAGTTAGTATAGCCCCTGTAAGCGCTATATTTATAGTACATTAAGTTAGAAACTATTTTCTGCCGGCAGAAAAAGGTAAGGCGGTGAACGGATCCTTTGGGTAGCGTTATCCGTACCTGAGACAAATCTAATTAGAATCATTCGTTAAATTTTGAGCTCAATCCATATTTAAAAGAAACTGAAGCTAGATCCAGATTTCAAAACTCGCATAGATGTAAAGATCGCCTTTGATCCTCATCGTCGGCTCAAATCAACGCTCAACAAGAACAATTTGAAGTATAAATGGGCACGCGGCATGACTTTATGCGATGGGGGGTAATGAGAAGTTAAAAGCGAGTTTTGGTTGCGGTCGAATGTGTGACAGTGATGAAATATCACATTGTTCACCCGATAGGATTCCAGGTTGACCATACTTCTACTTATAGAAAAGCAGATGGAGCACTAATCGGGCCCTTAATCTAGGTAGTCATTATTGGCAAAATCAGTCAGATGATGGGTCATAGCTAGATGACTAAAACATGACGTGTGCATGACAGGCAGCAAGATCATAACTAAGTTGTACTTATATGTTTGAAACTTTTAGAAAGTGTGTAGTTTGATTTGGTGTTTGTGTTGAGCTAGTGTCGGGAAATATAGAGAGATTTTGTTATGCGTAAATGTGATATTGCTATTGAATAACCATGTTATCATATTGTGTCATGTCTTTAGATTTTAGAATAATATAGATATTGATAGAAAATATGTAGTGTAGAAAGAATTAATATTGTTATTGAAACTTAAAATTCTATGCCAGTACAATTAGTTACACAACGGCATGAATCCCATGCCCCGGAGAGCTGTGTCTTATGAAGTGTCTTAACCGTACAGAACAAAGTGGAAAGGAAATGAAACACTATTTGGTAAGATGGCACAGCCTGTGCCATTAGAAGACCTTTCTTTCTACACCCGAGCCAATGTATTACGCCAAGTTCTTGGGGAGAGAGCTGTAGCCCTCCCACTACAGGCGTCAATATTGAAGACAAAGTCGTCCAATCCGCTGTCTGCATATATAACGTTGTCGATGTATGACCAAGACTGGCAACTGGCCTGAAGGATGAAAAGAGCAGATTCTTCTTGCACTTGTTCATTCGGGGTGGTGTCATAGACGGCACGCCACGCCGACTGGTTATTCGGTAGGGTACAAACGGACATTAAGAAAGCTAGAGCCCTCAATAGACTCTGCTCCTTGACTTGCGATGGCAGCATATGTCACTAGGATATTGTATCCATAAGCGTGGAAGGCGGTGACAAGAAGACCAGGTCCGTCGTCTATTATTAAGGTGATGCTGCTATTCGTGGCCTTTTGACGCAAAGATTCAAGTTGAATGAGCTCTGCACTCTTGGCAACCATGAAGCAAATGAGATACACCGGCATGCTCGGTATTATCATGATAAAGTGATTGCAGAGGCAAGTCTGCAACTGACAACACAAGCAAGTCCGACTTCTTCTGCAGAGTCGGCTTTGTCGACAGCTTTGCTTCTTGGGATCTTCAATCTACTTCAGGGAGATCCAACGACTCTGCTTTATTGCATCGAAACTGGGGTCTCAATTCTACAGTCTCTCGACTTCATAACAGGTAACATTCAGCTGTCTATGGTCTACCATCTTCAGATCCTGGATATGGCTGCGGCCTTGTGGCTCGACATCGACGAAACAAAATTTCGCATGTCCATCGGGTTCCAGAATCTTTATACCGGTCCTGATCTGCGACTCGCATCGGACCTGAGAGCTTTGTCTCGAGAGCTCGCGGCTATGAACAACGATATTATGTCGTTTCATCACTCATTATCCCGAACGCGGGCTACGGACCACATGCCACAAGATGCGGACGAGGTGAAATCGATTTTGGAGGATCGACTTGATCTCTTCTATGAAGTACTCTTAAAGGCAATGGTCGATGAAGGTGAAGACTCGTACAGGTGTGCGGTGTTGCATGTTTATTACCTCGAACCGGCTATAAAACTTGATAGCATTGACACCGACGATATAGAGCAAGCTCATAGCGGGATGGGCGTGAGACAGCAGCGAACATTGGAACGATGCATCGAAATACTGAACATCAGCGAGAGAACTCTCCTTCAGCGCGATCCGTCTTTTCAATTTGATCCTCCGACACCACAACGTCTGAGAGACCTCGGTGTTCCATCACTTCTATCATTTCATGATGGATTCATCCAATCGCTTTTCTATGTCGCAAAGGTAGCTCCAAACGCTACTATTCGGTCACGGGCGATCGGTCTGCTGGTTCACGAACCCTGGAGGAAGGGTGCTTGGGATTCAATGACTATGGGCCTGATGGCTCAGAGATTCGCAGAAAGAGATCGGTTGTCGATATCGAATTGACAGTCAGGGGCTCAGTTGATTTCTCATAGAAAATTTATATCCTATTATGTGATCATGAGCTAATATTATGAAGAAATCTCAAGATTGAAAATCGCTTTCACCAGTTGTCCGACTTTATAAGTATGCGCGGCGCTAATCGCAACATGAACAAACCAATCAGGCAGTCCCGACATCCAGACATAAATCTTTTCAACTTTTGCAAGCAAGAGGAGTACCCAAGAGAGGAATAGAACGAGTGCAGCAGGACGCCGCTCCCTCATGGCCGGTATTAAGTGATTAGTGACGATTGGCGAGCGATTCCAAGCCTCAATAGCAGTCCACCAAGCGGCCCAACTGTAGCTGTTCTTAGAGTTGTATGCATAGACGGTGACGGTGGTGAGTGATCGAATCGCGCGTTGGATCATCGGCACCTCATCTTCTGGTAATAAACCGGCGTCATGAAGTCTGTCCTCCAGCGTGGTCAAGATAAACCACACGTCGGGAGGCACCCGTCCCTGACTCGATACTTTGTTATCGCCGTCATCGCCATCAAGAATCCGGAGGTCGGCTTTGACTGTATCAGGCAAACGAAATGGCGAATCGGGAGGGAGGGTAGGTTGCAGCTGAATTATCAAATCCGTGCATCCGCGAAGAAGGACGAGGTGCTCAATGATGTCTTCGACCGTGAAGTTGTGATCGTTCTCCTCAAGTCTGATGAGATCGCGCACTACCTCATGCTGACCGACCAATCGACTGCAAGCTATTAGTGCGGTGCTATTTTCTCTTGTTGGGCAGAGAACCGCGGCGCGATGGCCAGATATGGCACCCGCGCAGTATGCAGCAGACGCCTGTAAGTGATCACGTCGCTCTTTAAGATTAGTCTCCCGGCGTGCCATATCGACGGCCGAGATGCAAAGAAGACCGTACATCAAGAATGAGTGCTTGTAGGCTTCAAAGACAATGGTGTCCATCCAAAACTCCGTAGTCTCATCTCTGTTGAGCCCTGCTCGCAGATTTCGAACATAATTATGCATGTAAAGAAGGGCTCGAGAATCCAGAGGGGGCGTCTCTATTTGGCCTCCATCATGAGATTCGTCAAGTGGTTGTCCGTTTGTCGATCTTTTCTCTTTCAGTGTCCAGCTTTGCGCGTCCTTAGGACCTTCAACTTCGAAATATCGAATCTTGTTGCCTCTGAAAAATGTTTGTAATTTGGCCTTGCGATATTTAATGACTTTTGAATCAGGCTCGTTGTGAATTTCGCTCCAGTGCTGACACATGCGCTTGACGGATGTACAGGCATAATTACACGGGGACCGGATGCTAGCCTCGCACTTATAGCCAGCTAGGACTGGTAGCGCTGCAATGCGTGGCGAGTTGGATGTTGGAGCGCCGACATCATCCGGAATTGGTAGATGTAGAAGAGACAGTTGATTGAGTAAGAAACGACGCTCAGAACGTAGGATGTGATGATTCTGTAGATGGCTGGAGAATGCACTAGGCTGGATGGCAAATTGACACTGCTTGCATATGACAACTCGGTGTTCCGGAAGGTGTATTAAAAGCTCCCCAAATTCTATCTCCGAGCTTTTGAGCCGTGTCCTGGGGAGTCGGGGCATGGTCACTTTGCCGACAACAGCAGTGTTACTGGGCCAATGTTGCATTGACGACCCAGCTTAGACTAATACTGGATGGTTCGGCCGAGGGTCCGAAATATGACGCTTTGCATATAAAAATTCCTCTATCAACGGACGGGATGGCAAGATTAGGAGTTGTAAGAACTTTGATGCATCCGGAGTATTGCGTTGATAACATTCAAAGGTCTGACTCAGTTAACACGGTCAAAATGCTGTTGGACCCGTCCCGGACCATCCATGACCAGGGTCGACAGACAGTGCTCCATAACGCGCACTAGATCCGCCAGACCATCCCTGACGCCCACTTGCCCACATAATATCTGGGTATGGCACCCCATGTTCCACTAAACCCTTTTCATCCATGTCTAAGGAACACGCCAAAACTTTGCGTGAATGGTTCAAATAAGCGTCCAAAAATTTCGATATCACGGAGACACCACTAACATAAGATGGGAGCATGGGATAGCATACCATGGGATCATTTGTCATGGTGCTTCACAAGGTCCTCACGGGCTATCACCGCCATAGAAGTCGATGGGGTTGATGAAATATAAAAGACTGATATACCTCAAAATTCGAGATCTTCTCATAATTCTCATCAGCATCAAAGTTTTCGAAATCTACTCAATTCAATAGCTTCAAGATGTCATCAGTCGCGATATCCCAAGCCCAGGTCGTCGATGGCGTCCACCGTTCCCCTCGGACCGGCATCAAAGTCGTCATATCCGGCGGGGGTCTCGGCGGGCTGTTCGCAACCCTAGAGTGTTGGCGAAAGGGGCACGATGTCGAGCTTCTCGAGCAGAACGACAACATCTCCATCATCGGCGATTTCTTGGCCATTGGGCCCTCAGCACTGTCGACGCTGCACCATTACCCCAAGATGCTCGAGGAGTACAAGAAGACCGCCTGGAACTCACTCGTCTGGTGGTGTGACTCGACAGGAAAAAAGCTAGTCAGCGAAATCATTGAGTGGAATCGCCCTGATGTAGCGCCACATGCAGCTGCGAAAGAGCTTCCCATTGTTAGCTTCATTAAGGACCGGCCTCAGCTTATGAAGATGTTTGAAGCCCAAATGAAGCGTAGGTTGTTCTCATCATTCAATTGCCATCATGTGAGAGACTCATGTGAAGGGTAATATGTTTTGCAATTTGCGTGAGCTGGATGATGGATGGCTGATTGGAAAATGGCAGGCCTGAACATCAGGATCTTCTACGGGCGCAAAGTTGTCAGCTATGAGGAAGATGATCTCTCCGGTGTCGCTAAAGTCACAACCGCCAATGGCGAAGTCTTCACTGGCGATGTTGTGGTCGCTGCCGAAGGCATTGGTACCAAATCTCATACGATTGTCACAGGAAGTCCAATTCCCTTCGTCAGTAGTGGGTACGCTATTCTGCGAGGCGCGTTCGACCCTAAATTGATCTCCCCGAGCTCCAAAGGTGCGAAATTGTTGCTTAAACCGGGACAGACACCCGAGGTTTGCATTTATGTCGGGTAAGTGGTAAATCATGACTTGACGAAGAACAGTTAGTGATGGCTAATGAAACTACCCAGCGATAATCTTCATCTTATCATGTTGTCCACGCATGAAAAGATCGGTGTGGCATTTACGCACAGAGAAGATGGTTGTGCGAAAGAGTCGTGGTCTGATACGGTCCCATCCGCGGTACTTGCTAACATGATACGCGAGCGAACCACCTGGGGCGGAGACATAGTGGACTTCGTGAATCAAATTCCCGATAACACACTCATTGACTGGAAGCTCACGTGGCGGGATCCTCAGCCCATATGGACGTCTAAAGGAGGACGAATCGTCCAACTAGGTGATAGTGCGCATGCCTTCTTACCCTCATCAGCCAATGGCGCTACGCAGGCTCTTGAAGATGGCATATCACTAGCAGAGTGTCTGAAACAGGGAGGGAAGGGTAACGTAGCTTGGGCGACTAGAGTACACGCCAAGTTGCGATATCAACGTGTTTCAATCATTCAGAAGCTCGGGATTGTCATCCGTAACACTATGCATCATGTCGACATGAGCCTGTTGGACGAGGGGAAGAACCCATTCGAGGGCGCTTTCCATCTCGGTCGTTGGATCTGGCAGCACACCCCGGAAGCCTATGCTAGAGAACAGTTCAAAGCGGCATTAGATCATCTACAAAGCGGCGCACCATTCGAAAACACTAACCTTCCCCCAGGACATATGTTTGAAGACTGGACGGTAGATGATGAGATGAAAAAGCAGGTGGCGGGCATACCGTCCGATCTTATGTCTAACGGAGACTGGAGTAGATAGGCTGCAGCTACGACAAAGATTAGGGGTAGACCGCCACTTATAAATTTGCTTGTCTGAGACATAATCATCAGATTCTATGAATGAAGTTATCAATTCGCCACTCCAAGAACGTCCAAGAACGCATCGATAATATTACTTGAGCTGACAATTGACCTGAAGGGCGTTTATATACGGCACTGCCGGGGAGAAATCGACATCCAATTTGGCATTCGGATTAGACAGTGATAACTATTTCAGGGTATGAGATTAGTGTCTGGGCTACGTTGTCGGCAAAAACCAAAACTCACCTTGAATTTCATAATCAATGCCGGAATGGCCTTCTTCATCGACATGACGGCAATGTGTTGTCCAAGACAAACCCGACGTCCCCGACTGAAGCCCATATGATTCGCCTCCATAAGCCGCAGCTGTTCATGATCGGCCGTAAGCCAGCGCTCCGGGCGGAATACGTGCGCATCCTCGCCGTAGACCTTGGTGTTCAGATGCACAGCCAGCGGGAAGCATCCGACACTCGTCTCAGCCGGGAAGAACATGCCAGCGATAGTGACACCGCCCTCTGGTACCAGACGCTCGATTGGCCAGCTTGCGGTCGGGAACAGACGCATCGTTTCGCGGATGATGGCATTGAGATAGGGCAGCTTGCTGACATCGGCAAAAGCCGGAATTTCAGGCATTCCCGCTATTTCTGCCTCGAGTTTCTCTAGAATCACAGGGTATCGGAGGAGGTTGAAGAGTGTGGTCGTTATCGTTGTCGCAGAGGTATCGCCGGCGCCGGAGATTGTCGACATCAGCATGCCGACGATTCCCGATGCATCCAAGGCTTGCGGATAGTCTTTGCTCGCGTCAAGGAATCTCTGCAGGAGATCCGCCTGTTTACTTTCGGTATCTGCTCGAGAAGATCTAGCCTTTAGCTTCGAGTCCGCAGCCGCCGCTATACTTGAAGGCGCCTTTTTCTGGCGCATGGAGATAGGGTTCCGGAATACAAGGCGCTCCAATCGTGGGATCGAGGACCACCATCCCCAATGATTGAATCGATCGCGAATAAGCTGGATTGACCCGCCTACATCATCTTCGGCTTTGAGACATCCAAGAGGCTCACCGAAGGAGAACCGACTCGCCGCATCCATGCTGTACCATAGTATCATAGCCGACAGATCGAATGTCCTCTTTTTAGCGACCGCGTCGAGCATCTCGGCGATGGTCGCATCGATCCACCGCTCATAGTCAAGGGCGGCATTCAGCGTAAAGGCATTCGCAACCGAGCGGCGGAGCGCAGCATGGCGCGCTTCATCGCGTGTGCTCACAAGACTCGGGACCTCTTTGCCGTTCTGGATGCCTACCAGGACCTTATACGAATCGGCCTACGCACAATTTGCCTTAGTTGAGATGACCGATCTAAAGCGGGGTACGGAACAGTAGGAAATGGTGGTCTGCTACCGTGACGAAGCCGGCTCGGCTGCCGTAAACAATATTGATCACCTCAGGATCACTAATACTAATGCTCCGGACACCATATCGAACAATAGGCCCGTGTTTGTTGTGCAAGTCGACGAGGGTCTCCCTCAGCTTGCCGTTGTATTGAAGGAAGGCTCGCCACAGGTCCGTGCAGCCCGCTAGAATCGGACCCGGCGCTTTCCGTAGGTGTAGCCAATTAGTGGCTAACCAGGCGCTGAAGACCGCTAGAGCCGAAAAAAGAATCACTGAGAGCTGCATCAACGCCATAGCCTTTATTGATATCGTTTGACTTTGGATAAATGATGTTGATTTTTTGGTTGAGGTGAGACTTTAGTTAATCACCACGTCGTCCGAGTCTGACACTTATTCTCACTTATTCCGTCTAATAGCCAGTAACGGGCGCACAGTCTACAGCGTATTCCTGTCATTATTTAGTCTCATCCACTAACGACATCCTCTATCAGACCCTTGCTTTGACATTTTGCATCGCCCCTCAACTGTAAGTACTCGTAAATAACTGTATATGATTAACTGTCTAAATTTGTAACCCATGTTATTCTATGCGAGGGATTCTGGGCCGAAAGCCTCTTTTTTTTTTTTTTTTGGAATAAGGAATAACAACATGAGTCACGCCCTTGCTTGCTTGTGTAATCCAGGTCTTCCAGGCCTCTGATCGCTGGAAAACCTGGTGTGGTGGGGTGTGACGTAAAGAAGGATGACCCCTACGACTGGCTGTATTGTATACTTCACGTGATCACAATTGTATGTTCGGACTTGCTGGTAACCTTTACGGCCCCGCGAAAATGACAGGATCAACAAATGAATGACTAGCATAGGCGGCCGTAGCAGTGATAGCAAGGGAATGAGAAATGAGGAATGCGGATGTCAATGGACCTCAATTGAGTTGCGGAGGCAATTGTAATAGCCGCCACATGTACATGCTGGTTTCTTATTTCCCCACCTTTTTCAAATAGCCTCTTTGTAACTTGTTGGATCGAATTCAAGCTAAGTATCCTAACAGCAACCACATATCCATATCCTGATACCTCCTTATGTTCTGAGTTAGTAGGCAAATTTAAACGATGTTTCATTTATTTAAGCTTCAACATAACCATAATCAAGTATGCCACTCAAAGCAATCTATCTAGCTGACGTTAATCCACGCTAATCCTGCTCCCGTTCCACCTCAATCTTCACATATGATGAGCCAATGAACTAATGACTGATATCAATTCAAGCCAGCGTTGACTAGTACCTAATGCTATAAATATATGATATATAGGTATGTTTTACTAGACAACTACATATATTAATCTTCTGTAAGAGTTAAGAGTGATGTTCTCTCGGGGAAAGCGCATTGTGTCTTAAGTCAATTCACCAATAGTTAATTCATCGACGGAATAGTATTGATTTGTATGTTATACAGGTCGCTTGATGGCATTTTATATAAACTACACTTTTTCTGACTTTACAGCCTTTATGCCATGTTACAATGCCTCACAATATAGGCAGAAATGGCTTAGTACGGTTGAATATCAGCCTACTGCCTTTATAGAAAGTCATCAATAGTCTAGTGATGACTGTGATGCTATTTACACATCAATAGAAAACAATGTCATAAGAAAGGCCGAAGCCGAGGTATCAATCTCCTGAACAAAAGGAAAATAAAGTGTCTGTGTGTACGAGACTAGGCGCGTATCTTTGTATCTGGCGTGCCATTAGTACCGGTCATCGAGCGAAACAAGAGTAAAATGATAGGCACACTTAATCAAGCTGAATAAACCATTCTTGCTCCAAATCAATTCCTCTAAGCGGATCCGGCACCGCCTTCGTCCTCACCCGTCTCAGCCTTGAACGAAGATCGCGCAAGCTCCGCTTCAAGCTTCTTCCGCTTCGCCTCGAACCGTACCCTCTTCTTCTCCTCGCTCTTCACGCGCCACGCCTCCCGTTTCTCCGCCATGAAAGACGGCATGGCGCTAACAACGGCGAACAGACCCTTGAAGCCGTCCCGGAGATGCTTGAACCCTTCTTTGAAGTGGGTCTTCGATTCTTTCAGCGCCGTCCGCGCCGAAGCTGTTTGCTTGCGCGCCCGATAGTTCGCTTCAGCGCGGGCGGCGCGTTGGTATTGGTCTGACGCTTCTTGTTTTACCGCGATCAGTTGGTTGATGGTCGTGGTGGATTTCCCACGCGTATGCTTTGTTGTAGTCTTGAGAGGATGAGAATCTTTCGCCATGATGATATTCTTCTACCCTTCAGGGTGTGCGTTGGAGGTAAAGGCAGGGCGTTATTTATATACGGCCAGTCATGTCGTAAATGTCAAGAGGAATCTAACGAGTGGAAGGAATAACAGTCGATCGCATCATGGGTGTTTGGGAACCGCGAAGTTCATATCATCTTCATTATTACGCGAAATAGGCACGAAAAGCTGGCGGTGGGATTCGCGCATGACAGCCCCTAATACTTTCATTTGGCATGATCTTCATGCGAGCTGTAAATTTACTAGCAATGACCCATCATTAAGCATGAGCGTAAGGGGTCTTGCACGCGATGGCTATTTATGCGGTTGCAAGTTCATTGAATAATCGACAGTTGGATTGGTAGAGGTCGTCAAGATGCTTGCTAGGGTCGCGCGGTGCATGAAACATCATCTCAATCTAGTGGAGCCCGTCATGCTATTATAGCGAGGCAGATATATCACAAATCTCGCTCAAGGGCTCTGATGAGTCATTTTGTATTCAATAATCGTACGGATGATCTTCGAAGGGTTCATGGTGGTGATAACAGAAACGCGCAGTATTGATATGGGAGGCATGAGAAAGTCGCCTGGATGCAACTAGGTGCGACTCCCAGACGTATTACAGGGATGTGAAGGCGAAGCTGAAGCAGTGCTCAGTCAACTCTACCTTTGCACGCACCTTCAGATCATACTGCGGAACAATTATGCTACGAAACAATCATACTTTAAAACGTAGGCCTTGTCAATTGAGCCTGATTCATTGAAAAGTACTTTTTCAAGCTTCGAAAACAAAAGACTATAATCGAAGTTGGACTACCTACGATTGTAGTTTTCAGCCTACAGTTCTAGGTATGTCCGGATTGGGAGAGCTAGGCGGTGTGTGATGTAATAGTGCGCCGAGAATTAAGTTTCGGGGCTTCAATCACCGACCGGACCCTTAGAGACTCTTCTCGACGGTGCGACTTTCCTGTCCGGGATCATGTTCGCGATGCCGAAAAAAGGGACGGATCGCCGAAGAGCCACCGCCGGTTCGTGCGGGGTAGCTTGAAAAAGCGGTCATCACGACTGCTTCATTATCTCAACATCATCAATTTGAACAACCAAACCAATTCTCATGACCTGCCGTCGCTGGTGCTTCTCAAAAAATGAAGGACTTCATCACGAGAGCCACCTCGGCCTTAATGGCGCAGGTCGCATTGCTACCCGTTCCGTCTACCGCATCTAGTCTAGGACTTGACAGCTTCATTGAGAAACAACGAGCGATATCTCTGACCGGGGTCTTGAGAAATATCGGACCAAATGGTTCTATGGTCCCCGGAGCTCCCGCCGGAGTCGTGGTCGCCAGTCCTTCTCAGGTAAATCCGGACTGTATGAGATGAATGCCGTCAGAGCTATGATCCGACTCTGACATACAAGCAGATTATTATACATGGACCCGTGACTCGGCCATGGCGTTCAAGATGCTGGTGGATGAGTTCATACTCGGACATGCAGAACTTCAGCAGCACATTGACGACTACATCCACTCTCAGGCTCTCCTCCAGACTGTTTCGACCCCTCTTGGTACCTTGCCCCCAGATGGTCTCACGATTGGACAAGCTAGGTTTAATGTTGACGAGACACGATGGACCGACAAGAGACCGCAGAGAGATGGTCCTGCATTGAGGTCGATTGCCCTGATAGCTTACAGCCATTGGCTGATATCTAACGGTCAGAATCAGAAGGCAAGAGACGTGGTATGGCCGATCATCTCAAATGATATTATGTACACAGGCCAATATTGGTATGTTATTCCTCATCTTTCGTTGTTGCTTCTTCATTTTTCTCCTTGCGTTGAGAATAAGAGAGATGATCATTGCGGGATCGTCTCATGTAGTCGTGGTGAGATTAGTGCTGACCGCTTGAGACTGCTAGGAACCAGACCACTGTGGAGATCTGGGAAGGGCTATACGGTTCCTCTTTCTTTACGAGCCAGGTACAGTATAGGGTCCTAACTCAGGCAGACAAGCTCGCAAGACGACTTGGGCTTGAATGTCATAGCTGCAAGCAGGCTCCTCAGGTGCTGTGCTTCCTGCAGTCATATTGGAACGGGAATTTCATCGTCGCAAACATTAATGTCGATCCCGGCGACCGATCGGGAATAGATGCAAGCACGGTTCTCGGTTCTATCGCCATTTTTGATATTAATGCTAAGTGCGACGACTTCAGCATTCAGCCATGTCACAGTCAAGGGTTGGCGAATTTCAAAACAGTGATCGACATCTTCCGGAACGGTTCTCAGTACCCAATTAATAAGGGCATTCCCATTAATCGAGGGGTTGCCGTCGGTAGATTTCTCGAGGACACGTATAACGGCTTTCCCTGGTAAGGTCTAACAGCTGCATAGGCATTATTGGAGTTGAGCCCGGCTGACAACGGAACACTAGGTATCTCACAACTGCCGCAGCAGCCGAATATCTATACGATGCAGTTGGGCAATGGAGAACTCAAAAGTCGCTCACAATTGATGAGACGTCTTTGGCCTTCTTCAAAGATCTTTATCCCGAAGCTCAGAAGAAGACATACACTTTCCGGGGTACTACCAGCGACTCGGAATTTAATGACATCTTGGAGGCGATTCTATCGTATGCCGATTCGTTCGCCTCAGTCATTCAAAAGCATACCCCTGCGAATGGGTCACTCTCAGAACAGTTCAATAAAACGTATCCCTTTGAACAAGCTTCAGCTCATGATCTTACCTGGTCATATGCTTCTTTCATCATCATGGCACAGCGACGCTCACATCAATACGGAGAGACTTGGGTGCCAAAGCCGCAGCTTCAACTGCCGACCAAGTGCGCCAACAGCTCAGCGACAGGACACTATGCGCCAGCATTAAAGGCTGGTGCTCCCAATGTTACAGAAGATTGTCTTTCAAATGTCCTATTCCAGGTCAATGTGTCCGGCTCGCAAAATGAAAGTGTGTATCTATCGGGCGCCACGGTAGATTTAGGGCGCTGGATCTCTACTACATGGTGGTCACTCTCCAACGCCAATTTCATCGCCGAGCGCCCTTTGTGGTCTGTGAGCGTTCCTATGTCGGCAAACAAGGCTGTCTCATACGGTTACATCCGGCAGAATCAGACTAGTGACGGGTCAGCCCCGTACATTTACGAGAGCGTGAATAGAACCTTGGTCGTGCCACCTTGTAGTGCCAAGATGGATCCTAGCGACACATTGTTGACTACGAATGATACATGGGATGTTTCGTAAATCAAGGTCTATAAGTGCCTTACACTGAAGATGAAGATAATTACATCCAATACTTACTTTAACCTGTTCCCCCTTCCATCATAATATAGTGCCTTAAAATTCAGACACATTTTTCAACAAATCAACTGATAGCTGTGCTTTCGTTCGAGCGAAAGAGACTATGCTACAAGAGAAAACTCAGAACATTTTCATATGGCCCTGTGACATGATGCAGAAGATGCTAATGTGACGTTGTGGCTGTAATTGTTTGGATAGGCGTACCGGGAATGCAAATAAAAATAGAAATTAATATTGGCTGACCTTTTAGGTATTCTAGTAGGTGGGTAGCATATGAGCCTCTTGACTGCTATAGGCCTTCGGACATTGTCAAAACTTCCTAGGTGCAGTAAAAAAGTAGTTATACTAGACAGTCTTGAACAGGACTTGTCACATGAGTAGCAATACAGAGCACGATAGGGTTACATGTATTCACTCCTAATGTCTAACTAATAGACTAACCGAGACTTGCTGGTTATGAGTGACTTATTCTTAAGGCTATACTATCACCGCTATGTGGTTATACTGCCCGCGTGCGTCTGCCAATGCTCTAGTATAGAGCATCTTTGGAACCGCTATATATAAATATGGTGGTCTGCATATGAGTCAAAGGTGCTATAATTGACACCTCCGCGTAGGCGAAATAGCCGCCCGAAGCGCCCTAATCATGCAGGTTGGTCGGTTCCGAGTAAGTCTAAGATCTAGACCCGTCACCAAGCTCATGACATTGGATTAATTTGCCCAGTAATGCATGTAGTGATTAAGAGATATTGGTTTACTGCCAAGGCTTCGACAAGGTTACCCCGCAGGATTTTGACTAATAAGAGAGAACTTACATTCTGATTTGGGCTATGCTGCGATGAACTGTTTTAGAAGCCAATGACTAGCCAATCACACACGTCTTGTAATTTTGATAAGAATACAATCACAGGCTTGACTGAAGTTTCCAGAGGTAAACAAAGTATGGTGGTTTCTTAAGATAGTGTTGTCAGTATCAGTAAACAAGACGCAGCTATCTGCCTTCTCCAGTATATCATTTATCGACTGACTACCTAGATTAGCATTCAGTATCTCACATTGTTCGTTTTACGATTTACTTATAGCTGGCATCAAAAGAGGAAAAAATGACTAAGAACTCATATAACGTCTGAGTATACACCGTAACTTCAATTGAATGTGTAATGAAATCATCATTCATACTCTATGAGGATGCTGTCACCCCTGCGAGTGTTTGACCGCGTCTGCTACTTTTTGCTTATCTCGTTCTTCACCACACGACTTAAAAGTTGTAGAGCCGGTGGCAAGGTTAAAGAGACATTCCGTATCATCCTCAACATTCTCGGTGAATGAACTGTTGCAGAAACCAAACCAATAGCGACGCCGTTCCGAAATCCAGACCCAAAATTCCCATGAAATCGATCGGAAAATGTAACATTATGCTTACTTGGGGGCCAATCGCAAGTTGTTGTTCGGCCACTGTTTGGTTCAGTTGTCAGCAAAGAGTGAGCCAAGACAAGGGTATATGGTGCGCGGCATGGCGCGCTGCACGGCGGACGTTATCACACCATGCAAGTGCAAAAAGATGAACTTACGTAGTTGTCAGCAGCGATGGCTTCGCGACGCTCCATTAGCTTGCGGACTTTCTCCGCCTTTGCCTCTTGCTCGCTCATCTGGGTATCTTTCGGATCGAAAGAGTATGTCGATGATGAATCTCTGTAAGAGCTCGATTGTGACGTGGTGCTAGAAGACTTGGAGCCGAACTTGTTGCTCATGAAGTTGGTTGAAGGCATGCTGAAAATTGATGTATTGGGCGGTTTTTGGTTGTTGGTATGATAATCAATTGTGTGTCGGAGTGTGAGAGTAGTTTTTCTTTTTTTTTTAAAAAAAATATAATTGGTTTGTTCGCGTCTGATAATTGTTGCTGAGGTTCTTGATTGATAGAAATCGAAACACAACACTTTTGCCTTGAGCTGCTCATCCCTATATACTCGTTTCTCGATGCTTTATCTCCATGAAATCCGGTAAGCGAGGCTCATTCCGACTAGAATCCTTTCAATGTGACTCGTCATGCCTCTCAAGACTTGAGGCTACAACACGTCATCTGGCAATCACAAAAATCTTTCATTTAGATGCCTACTTCTGTCAGCCTATGAGGTTGAGCATTGGCTGATGCTGTAAGCAATCACGATGATTCATTTTAGCGCTTAACTGTTTATGGTATATTTCCGAGCTCCGAAAGATAGCAATAAGCCAATCAAATCACGACTTTGGAGGCTGTGGTCTCGGAGTTCCCACACTTGAGCCAGACTAAATTAGAGCATGGTCGGGGTTCGCGACGAATACAATAGTCGAGGCATTGGCATCCCGACCGTACGGCTGGGTTTCTCTTTCTGAAGTGGTAGGATTCCGGGCGCAGACGATTTCTCCTCACCGCTATCCGTCGGTCTGACTCACCAAAGCCCCCCTTCTGTGCCTTAAGAACGCCGCAAGAGCGCCTTAGGCAACCATAAACCCGGGGCCGAAGTCTTGGCACCGGCAGGTCCACGTTGGCGATGATGAGTCCCCAAACAGGCGGCCAGATTATCGACTTCCGGACTGGTCATTCGGAGCAGGCACTCCTCAATGGAAGGTATCGTCGTAATGGCAAACTCCAGTCGTGCGAGCCGTGCAGGTGAGTAATCTACTTAGCGCTTGAGATGCCCTCGACTTTCCCAATATGATCATCGTCGCTAATTGTATGACGCGTAATTGTAGGAAAAGCAAGTTGAGGTGCAATCATGAAGTGCCCGTCTGTAGTCGATGCGTGAAGAGGAAGTGCGTAGAGAAATGCGTCTATCATCCCCATCCCTTGACCAAGGTCAGTGAAGTAGGTAGATTGGTAATCAACTCCTTCACGTTGAGGCTGGCACATATATAAGTGTTTATAGACTAGTTTCTTGTCGCAATTGATCCAAGCTGAGATCAACTTAAGCCGCTACTCCTGCGACGACGACTGCTAACGAGTTGTCGTTAGAAACGTCCGGCGAAAGAAGAGCAACACCCCTTAACGCCGTCCACCACTACGAATGAGGATAGCTCACCAGTGTTGTATCAATCCATTGAGCCATCCGATCTGGAGCTACCACAAGAGCATCATACCAATGTGTCGCGGTCAAAGTATCCCGAAACAGTCTCTCAGCCACCAGCTCAATTAACTCGGGCCGCTTCTGCCCCTCCTCTTCGCGAACTCACCTATAAACGGCGAAAGAACACCGGGTTTTTCGGAGCCACAACCCACATGAGCTACTTTTCAGAAAATCTAAGTCATTTTGGGGTGGCTCCAACGGAGGATCCGTAAGCAATACTTGAAGTCATTTTCATCTCTTTCTAGCAGTTCTGAAGCTTCCGACATGGCCGTCGCGGGGGTGTAGACCAACTCTCGAAGCACTAGAGCGACTAGGAAGATCTTTACTGACCATAGCGCCTGTAGTGATCTAAATTTGAGACTCGCCGGTATAACGGTCACGGATGATGACATCGCTCGCGGTTGCCAGTTGCTATCGTTCTTGAAGGATTTCACCTTGATTCACGATTTCATAAATCGATTCTTCGACATTGGCGAGGGTATGGGAATGGTCATCATAGAACCCATCATGAAACAGTGGCTTGCCCCGCTCTGGGCACATCATTCCGAGACGCTGAAGAAGAGAAATCCCGAGAGGCTGCGCCGACTCAGTGAGTTGCTGTGGCGCAATACGCTCAGCACGATATCGGTGAAAGAAGATACCGACTATAAGAGTTTTGCGCAGCTGACAAGCGGCATGAATATCCGATGGGAAGTCATTGGTTTAATCGCGGCCATCATCGGACAGTGTGCCAGTACCCTCGTCCGGACAGATCTTCTGTTCACACAACACAACGTGACAAAGCCTCAGATGGCACGGAAGATGAGCGAGATCTCAAATACGTGTCTAAACTTCTCTCGTGAAGCTGAGGCTTTGGACGACCTATTCCTCTGGCTCTTGATAGAAAATAACATCTTAACAGAGACAATCCGGGGTGCAGGCAGCTATGCTTGGTACCGCGAAAGTGGTGAACTGAATAATGCTGTCGTAGCGATGGGTCTTCACATGGACGTAAGACAAGGCAAACCCAGAATTCCCTTCTTTCTCGAACAGTTACGGCAGCGGATTGTCGTTGGTGCGTATTCGTCAGAGATTGGCATCTCGGCTTATCTTGGCCGTCCACCGCGACTGTCGCATCGATACCTCAACCTGGTGTCCCCTTTGGATGTCAATCATGACGAAATGATTGCGGGCGATAGCGAGATTGCGCGCACAGTTGCAGCACTCGGCCCGGAAGGCTTTAAGAACGGAGGGAAAATCGAGCGTGGGACATGGTTGAAGATATGGTACGGTTCCTCGCCGCTGAGGGAGGACGTCCTCGATTTGACGTTGGGTCGACATAGCAGGCAGGAAGTACTCGAACGTGCTGCGAAAATTCAGAAACAAACACAAGACTACTGGAACAGCCTTCCGCAGTACATTCGACAATTGGCCGACGGTCCCATTGATTTCAGCAGCGAACCTGGATCTCGGCGGAGAAAGCCGCTCGAGACGCTGTTCCTGTTCTCGATCCGCCAGGGATTCAGGTCGAACGAATTGCTTCTGCAACGAGTGCTAATCCGAAAGACTGGAGCGACTTCTGATCGCTTGATCGAAGTAGCGTGCCAAATATTTGATGATCTGTTGCAGATCAGTAAGCGAACCGACATCGCAGCCGTCCTCCAGAATGATATGAATGCGTTGATGTCAGGACAGGGCATGCGTAGTGCGGCAGTCATCGCCGTTGAGCTGCTGAAACAGGAACAGCTACCGAACTATCCCAAGAACGCGTTACTACCTCGTAGCCGGACGATTCAGAACCTGTCCGTGTTCGCGGCACGACTTGGCGACGTGGATCCTTCGGACGGTTCCTTTATGGTTTGTGACCAGGGGCGCAAGGTCATCACCCGCATTCTTGACAAGATCCTCAGTCCTTCTACGATCGCGCCACAAGCACCCATTGAACAATACCCCTCTCATCACCAGGCTCACGTCTCAGCGATGGACATGGAGCTAATGCCGACTGGTGCGACGAACCAGGAATGGATAGCACCTGGAGCACTTGACTTTTCGATGGGTGGTGACCCTAATTGGGAATTAGAGATACCGTTCTTGGGACATGATAATGACTTTATGCAATGGTTAGAGAGCGCGGAATGGGAACTGCCAAGCTAAGTAGTGGTACGAATGTTGCTGGCGGCGCTAGTTTTACGATTTTCATGACGATGGAATATGATGAAACAAGGTATGCAACAGCTTCAGTATTTCGGGCCAGCCAACAGAGTAGTACCCGTGAGGTTAGAGGTTTAGAAGCGTCTCAGGATCATAAACGGAAGGGCGGCATATGTCTTAAGTTTCTCAAAAACAGCAAAGCTTTAAGAGTTGGGTAGTCGGAATTCGGAATACATTAGCTTCGTAATTGTTACTTTAATGCATTGACCTCTTAAAAGAATACCAAGCAAAAATTCCCGATTTCCGAATACGGTTTAATGCTGAAGATCTCATTATTCCGACACCTTAAACAGTCGTTGGTCTACACCTGAATGTCTGATGCAATACGTGCATCACTAAACCATGAGCAGTGAAGACTCAGTGGGAAGTTAAGTTTTTAGGCCAAGGTGGATGGTGCTAAAGCTGTCGACGCTGCCAAGCCGTAGCATCAACAGATAGTGCCTGAGTTTCCTAATCCACTTTCCAGATGAGAAACAGTATTACAATACTAAGTGAGTGTCACAGTACCACAGGCGATCCACAGCATCGGTATGAAGTGTACAGGTTTCAAGTTCCTTGATTCACAAGAATCTTGTCCCAAAATGACGTCAGTTTCTATTCTTCGCTGGCATTTGAGCGATCAATCACGGAGCAACGTGAACTTATGACAGGCAGCTAGCTGTTAAGGGACCTGAATTGGGACGAAGTCACCAATCGGTAGAGGTACCGAGACAAATCCATTACTGATAGATACTCCCAATTTGGGTCACATCTCGATCCATTCGACCACTGACATTCAGGCCCTTTAATGCGATTTTACAGCGCATTGATGTACCGACAGCGGACGCCAGAAAACCGGGAATTAGCGTTTGCCGTCAAAACACAATTACATCACGACTTTGTGAATGAATGAGAATTCACTTCAATTCTAGCTCCCGTTGGTATCCGGACCCCGCATCCCACCTCATATATGAAGCTACGTCTTGGCTGCTTGGCAATATTTCCGTACTGGTCAAGCTGAAGCTTTGACATACCTACATCTTACGAGTGATCGACCGCTCGAGAAACAATCCTGTCTTACTGAGTACGTGATGCGCCCTTGGAAATCATATTTGCTTTCGCACTAGCTAACTTGCGGGCTGTCTATCCGCAGAAGTTCAATCCGTAACAGGTCACCGTTTGAAGACTAGCCAAGATGGTGCACCAGCACGGCGACGAGCATGACATACCAGATGAGCAGCGAGTTCATCAGTAAGCATCTTTTTTCATGTCGACATCCTTCATTTCAGGAATGAAATCCCTCGCAGACCGAACTAATTCCTCGACAGCCATGGAGCCTGGCTTCCCGCAGACCATCGTATCCAACATGATTGGATGGAGAAGCAGATAAAGCATGTCGACAAGCATGGATCAAAGGAGCTCATCCCGGTATTGCAAGAGTTCAAGGAATTCATCGAGGGAAACCCGCGCATCTACATGCTCTTCAATCAGATGTGGGATGAGGTGCCTCAGAAGAAGCCCTACATGAACGATCCGACCGGCAAGAAGCAGATCCGTGACTATCGCCACATGCTTGCCATGCTCAATCATATCTTCACCAAGGCTCCGCAGTGGAGTGATGCTGCCTTCGGAGTTGGCATGGTCGGTGTGCCTATGGTCTCTATCTTCGATTATGTCATGGCCACGCCTAGGTATGTATCTCTGCATTGATTGGTGTGTCTTTAAGAGACTGACATGTTGTCTGCAGTGGGTTCACTGCTTTCCTCGACCCCGAAGTCAATAAGATGCTGAAGAAAGTTCTGAACGAATGGGGCAAGTTCCTTAAGGTATGTACTGATCCCCGACGACCATGTAGTTGCCAGATCTGACATGGGTTTCATTTTAGTCTCCGGAGTCTGCCGAGGTTTTGGGCAACAATAAGGAAGGCTGGTTTTCGGCGCATGGCCGAAAGGATCTCATGGAAGTTGCGAATGCGCCGTTGAAAACAAGCCACAACTTTGAGGACATGTATGTGTGCGACCCGAAGGCCAAACACTTTGGCTACACATCGTGGGATGGTAAGTCTATCTCCTCTTGGTATAATTTACTTACGGTGACGAGAAATGGCACCCGGTCAATTCATCATGTGCATCAACTAATATTAACTTTTCGCGTCACAGATTTCTTCACTCGCCAACTGCGTGACGGAGTTCGACCCGTCGCCAGTCCTGATGACGACAATGTCATCGCCAACGCATGCGAGTCCAAACCCTACAACGTGGAACGCAAAGCCAAACTTCGTGACAGGTTTTGGATCAAGGGTCAACCTTACAGTGTGCTGGACATGCTTGCGCACGATCCCCTTGCCAAGCAATTCGACCAGTGCACCATCTATCAGGCCTTCCTGTCTGCACTATCGTACCACCGATGGCACAGCCCAATCAGCGGCAAGATTGTCCGCGCTTTCGTACAGGACGGAACCTATTTCAGTGAGCCTCTGTTCGAGGGCGTTGGTGATCCAACCGTGAAGGAAATCGACGTCAAGGGCATCAGCGTTGCTCAAGGTTATCTTACTGCTCTAGCTACTCGTGCCGTCATCTTCATTGAGGCTGACAACCCGGCTATCGGCTTGATGGCTTTCATTGGTGTTGGTATGGATGAGGTCAGTACTTGCGAGATCACCGTCCAGCAAGGTCAGCATGTCAAGAAGGGCGAGCAGCTTGGCATGTTCCACTTTGGCGGCTCCAGTCACTGTCTTCTGTTCCGTGACGGCGTCAAGGTTGATGGTTTCCCTGATACCAAGAATCCTTCGCACAATGTTCCGGTGCGCAGCAAGCTGGCTCTCGCTCATAAATAGGTGACGAAAAAAATCGGATGATGGGGTGATGCATCCAGGATGGGGATTTCTGTTTGTGTGCGTGGAACGGGAAAATTGTACGGTCCTGGTAGATCTAGTTAAGTAACTAATAGTTGCCGAGAATGACACTAGTGTATGGATTTTAGTCGACAGTCAAGTGCAAACATTGAAAAATCAAGAATCTGCCTGGTAAGATAAGTATAACCTTATATCAGGTTCTCGAACCATCGTTGTTGACCGGATTTATTCATTTGCTTGTTTTTTCCAATTCTTTTGTATTATGTAACTGCAAGTGTGAACAGTAGATTTTACTAACTGCAAGTGTAAATAACATATTCTAGTAACTTAAAGTATAAAAAATTATTTTATCAACTTCAAGTGTGAAAAATTAATTCTACTAACTGTAAGTCTATGTCCAAAAAATAAATTTTGTTAAGTTGAGAAAAGATTTATAGATGAAGATAAAGATACAAAAATAGAATAAGGATATATAAATAAAGCATAGGAAATTTGAAGGGGAAAATAAAACCATCAATAGAAAATAGAAACATAAGGAAAAGATGGAAATGTAAAACAAAGATAATGATGTAAGAGAGGATGAAATCATAAGACTATGAACTGATCATATGATGCCTTGGATTGCTGCTTTACACACTTATACTCACAACAGGCCTGACCTGCTCACTACCTTGCGTATTCATGCCACTATCCATAAGTCACCTATGATGACCCATTACACGCGAGCGCAAAATTCGCCCTTATCGTCATCCTAAAAGAAAGGTATGCGTCAGTCCTATAACATCTCGCCTATTTGCTATATCGAGATTTGAAACACTGGCGTTCGGCTGATCGTACGTCAAAAGAAATAGCGGCGTCCGTCGGTGGTGGTGAAGGGACCGAGAACGTTCTAATTCCATCCACTAGGGATGCTTAAAGACCGGGATCTAGGACAAGCCACCGAGCCGGGGTCAACGTGACGGGGAAATTAGGGGCCTCAAAGGGCTTGGCGACGCTATCTTTTTATCGCCAGTGAGATAATGATCCACGATTTGACGTTGATGACGAGCGGGCCTCGACGCGCAGGGGATAGTGTAAAAGTGGCTCTTTTTTTCCCAGCTTCATTTCGCAGAAGAAATTCCACGTCATGTCAACACTTCGATCGTCAGCTTTTGACAGATCAATGGCCTCGATAGCGACAACAACGACGACGGTGGTGTGACGATGGGACTTTCTCGAGAGCCTAGCCAGCGGGCTTTAAATTGGGTTTCTAGGTGGAATTCGACCAGGTCGTATGCACTGCTACTCCAATCGTATCTCTTTTATGTTCTTTTTGATGTACTGACGCGTTATTCTCCAGTCGAAACAGGCCGAACGCCTCGAAACAAAACCCTGCTCCCGAACCCCAGATCGTCCATCTCGGCGGCGCGCGCATTGGAACGGCATTTGAAGAGCTAGATCTACCTATTCCCGGCCGACCCAATCCCGCCGATGGCGAACGTCCCGTTACCCAATGGGCCTTCGGTCCCCAGACGATCCCTAATTCGACTGGCATCGGAATTGCCGTGGAGAGCCCAGACGAAGAACCAGACAACAACACAAAACGCGACGAGTCGGATAAAGATAGACCAATAACACAATGGTTTCATACTGGATGGCAACCGCCGGGCAAAGCCAAAGCTGAAGAGCAGAACCGCACAGAGCTCAGCAAGTCGGAGCCTATCCGACCCGGACCAAAGAAAGATCAGGATCCGGGACTGCGCACAGCTTTCCCTTATCCGGCCTCGAGCGAAAGCCATAACGATGACAGACTGCTCTCTCCGTTGACAAATTCTTATTTGACGTCGAACAGCGATCAAATTGAGGACGCACTGGTCACTCCCTCGACAACGGCGTCTTTCAACGAACCCCCATCACCTGATAGTGCGACACCATTTCCTTTGTCAATCCCGATCGTGGCAAAAGTCATCGAACTACCGACCCCGCAGAATGTAGATACAATACCTCCGCGACCTGCTGCGTTTCCGAAAAGGTCAACATCTCTCTCACAAGGGTCTCGGCATGCTCATTCACGCCCTATAAGACCAGGCGTCGCGAGAGCGGCTGACTCGGTTGAAACCATGCAATTGCGGCGAGCTAAATCCAATGCGGAAGTACAGAAGTCGGGCTCGTGGAGGACTCAATCGACACGGCGGGTACACAAGCCGAATGACAAAGACGCGCGAATAGACGAGTCTGTTTCGGAGGATGCCGAATCCATAATTGAGCAAATGCCAGAGCTCAAGATCGAGTCAAAGATTGAGTCTTATTTCGACCCAAGTATCAAATCAGAAATCCCAACCGAGGTGGAAGAAAAGACGCAGGAGGACTCATCCATCCCTTCTAAATATCTTAACCCGAGGGAAGTCCCAAGACTGAGCCCGAATCCCAGCTCGAATCACAGCTCCCAGAGCATTGTACTACCACTACCGCCGATGATCGGCCCTCCACCAAACGTTCCTCTACCTCAAATTTCCACTACAAAGCTAGCAGGTCAAGGCAAAGCCCGAGATCAACTTCATCGGAGAGACGGGAGTGACCGCAGCAAGGAGGGAATTTCACCGAGCTCATCGCCAAATCAGACACCCCTGATCCAACCGCATCGAAAGGAGTTATCAACATCGAGCATAGGTGATGATCGCAGCAGAGAAAGACTGTCAACGAAACTATCGCCGAAAGAGCTGCCATCAAACCAATCGCACCATAGAAACTTTTCACTATCGAGCAACTTATCGAGCAGTGTAGGCGATCACAAGAATCCATATCCATCACCGCAAAACCCGTTACCAGATCTTGAAGAACAACAACAACAACAGCAGCAGCAGCAGCAGGAGCCGGAGCAACAGCAGGAAGAGGAGAAGGAGCCGCAGCAGCCGCAGCAACTAAGCATCCCACCCCTACCAGAGCAAACATCACATGGAAAGATGACATCTCGTGAGCGCTTCTGGTTACACCGGCACTACAGAGGCGAAGCCACATTCCTCAAAGCCTGGGGCCTGCAGATCACAAATAACGAGGACCGCGAAGAGGGACTTCGAATATTACGGGAGCTGATACGCGGCGAAGAAGAGGAAGCAAAGGAGCGAGAGAGGAGCTACTTGCAGTACCGATCCGGCACTTCATCACATGCGAGCACCATTACGTCTTCATCAATTGCCCGCGAAGGGAACAGCCCTGGTCTAGATGTCATTTCTGAGGAATCACGCGGCAGAGACAGTGTGGGTCTGCCTCCTCTAGAGGACATGCAGTTCTGGAAGACGGATTTGGGCAATAGCCTGAGGTCGACGCCTTCATTTAGTAACAGCAGCTCGTACGGTCGGCATAGAGCGGAGAGGCATGCAAGGACGGAGAGTGATAACTCGGTTCTTGGTGCTTATCTTGATTTACGACTTAGTCGAGACTCGACATGACGTGACACGTTGATGTGTAAGTAGACTCTCCAATGGAGGAGGATGGGAGATGTGTATGATTGCAACATAGAAAGACTTGCATGACAATACTTGTATATATAATGGAACGAATTGGATCTTGGCGTTTGTATTTACAGCAACATTGGTATTATAGAGACACAGTATCATATACACAATCGCCACCTTGATCTATTTTTCGGTGTCTAACACTATCTCGGCCCTTGCTTCTCCATTCAATGATTCTTGGAAGGGATTTTCTGCGTCTCCGCTACCTCATTGGGAGGCGGGAACGACATGGGATCATACCGTGCTCTGTTAGCAAATCGACAGCTTTGGGGGGGACCCAGCAAGCAGAAGTAAAAGAATCCGAGTCAAAAATATATGTAACCTTGATCTATAGATTGCTATTTTTACAAACCTGGTGTACGACAATAATGTTGCAGTTAGGGGTGGGTTTCAACTGTGTAATTCGATGTTACTCTAAATTCAGCAATTGATATTATTCACAGTACAAAATTGAATTACACAGAGTTATTTTCGCAGCTTACATCTTAAGATATTTCATAAATTCTATACCTCTTTGCATTGATTAATGAATTTTCCATGCTCCTTTTTAAGTTATGAGAGATGGCTGGTCCCACTTCTGTAATGGTTTTGGTTCACTGGTGTGCGCATCCGCCCGTGCTCGGATTTACCAACTTTCCTTCATATTAATTCGCCAACTCTCAGTTGTTGGCTGTGATAATGTTGGCTGTGAGCGCGCCTTCGTGACATTTTTCACTATGTTTTAATTATATCAAGCAACAGCAATTATGCCCATTGTGCCTTTAAGTAGAATTTGATATTATTGTCAACTTAACTCTTAACTTAACCTAACTATTTATATGGCCAAGCAAGTAATTAATGCAATTAATCGATGACTATCTTGACTGATTTATAGAGGCTTAAATCCAATACCTATATCAATGCTGGCATTATTGGTGCAGCGGTAGTAATGCCCTCATTTGACAGCCAAGAGGTGCAAGCAAGTAGATAAGCTGAGGTGCTTGCCAAGTCAGATTTCGAAATCGCCATACAATAAGATATCGATAAGCAGGGTACCTCATGTAGAAATGAGCATCCAAAGCTGGGTGTAATATGAATTGAAAGGTTGCGGATTTATTAATCCGAATCAACCTGTTTTTGTAGCCCGCGCGCCTTTCATTCTGCCATCACTAACCACAGTGCAGGAGCGCTGATCCGAATGCAGATTGGAGCCTATGAGGATGGAGAGAATGTGGTTGCCTGAGGAAGCACTCCAGCTTCCTAATCGGAATCCTCACTGATCATCCACCCCATCATCCAACACGAGAACTGGCTGATTCAAGAGATGATCTGACCTAATGAGTAAGAAAAAGAATCAGAAAACGATCATAACTCTGCTGATATTATTGTGCTCGACAGAATTCTCGGTGTTCACTACCCAAAAATGATATCAGTACCTAGGTTAGGTCAGCCAGCTACACAGTGCTAGTGTGTGCTGTCTTCGCTGGATCTCTCGACTGAGTATCTACTTTGAGAGCCAAGCTGCTGTCGAAAACCCGGCTGGAACATCTCGAATCAAATGCTGAATAATAATTATCAAAGCACTGGACACTATTCTTTGAATAGTTTCTTCCTCCTAAAGCTCTGACTGGATTGATAGTCAAGGAGGGACATCTTCATTCGTCAATTTGCCCGGATCTCTGTTTGTCTCCTCACTCAGCAGCCAGAGGAACGGAATCCACTTCGCTGCTTCTTTAAACGGCTGCCTAGAGTTCTCTCCTCATTCCAGTGCACACAGTTGTCTTGAGATACGGGCTCGGTCGGCAAGATGGCGCTCCTGGAAGAGCCAGTGCATCGAATCAAAAGAGTCCCCGTGCCGACTCGCAATCCAACAGTTATATCTACTCCTCGACGAGGTCCAATTCCGCTCATCATCACCAACCCCCAACAACAGCCTGTCTCTTCTCACCTACTACAAGGCTCAGCCCACCAATCACCGGCGCTTGTAATCGAGATGGCCGGCTCAATCGATATGAAATGGCAGAGCTCAGACGGCTCTATGATCTCGCCCCATACAGAGGAGGAAATCAAGTCCGCCGTACTTGCCTCTTTATCATCTTCAGCGCCGTCTTCTACCCCTCCAACACGTAAACTTGTTGTCGGGAAAAAGGTCTTGCGATGGTTGTCGACGTGTCTTTGCTTCATCGCAGTCATCGTTGAGATCGTCTTTACCATCGTCTTCGGCGCCAATGCCGACACGCTGTTTGTTCTCATCTGGGTAAGCCACCCCTCCCCTTTCTTTTCACTTCTTCTCCTTTTGAGTGACAACACTAGGCAAGCTGACTTTGAGCAATTGGTACACAGGGACCGATACTCGGCGGATGGAACATTTGGCGTCTCTGCCGACTACGACGCAAGCGCAATCGAGAAGTCATTTCGGTGGTGCATCTCATCGGCGAGAGTCTTGCGGTAGCGGGTGTCATTCCTTTGACGATATTCTCCACATTTACCATTGCTTTTGTTGATTATTCGGGCTACACTATTGGAGATCTGATTCGGTTCCCGGTTGCGTCGTTTTTCTTCTACGCGTGGCTGTGAGTCATCCCTGTTCCTTTAATATCAACGCTAGAAAATCTATAAGCGTACACTGAAACTTCATTCTTACAGCATTTTACATGGCGTACTACTTACCTTAGCTGCCATCGAGAGACACAAGCCGACAAGCCTCGAGAAACCGACGAGCCAAACTTCTCAGCCCATTGTCATCAATTATATGCCTGTATGTCGCAACTGCCAATGTCAAGTCTACCACTCTACTGCAGACGGCGCGCTTCCGCTAGGTGGTCTGCAGCCACAGGGAGTGGCACCGGCCTACTCACCCAAAGGAGATAGCAAGTATTAAGAATGTATGGATTCATATGGGTGGTACCATACCGGGGAGCACGAAGAGGCTACAGGGAGAGGCCAGAGACATTCGAAATAATATACTGAGTGATAATATCCGTGTAAGAGACCAGAATATCGCTCAAGATCACGTTATTTGATAATACGTTGGAAATCAAGCCAAGTCAAGCTTCTACTACTGATTCTGATGCAGTAGAACTTTATTCCTCCCCGGGAGAGGGAAGGGGTTATCAAGGGATCCAATACGGAAATAAAGATGCAGGAGCGGGCTGGTCTGGAGCAATCCTTTCCTACCCTCTCCAATTACTTTCTCCCATTCCAAGAAACGACTGTTCTTGGGTTTGCCGCGCTTGCAAAATGCCTGACTCTCTATGCTTCAACCTTGCACAGTTCACTTGTCAGTTGCAGCAAAGAGGCAATATTACTTTCCATCGCTGGAATCACAGCGATTTTCTTGATAACATGCTTAATGTCCTCTGTGGTGTCTTTGCAGATTTTGTAAGAGTCTTGTGACAAAGCTCCCATCAAGAAATATCACTTCTTGAAGAGAAGATTGTCCGAACCGCGAGTTGATACCATTGAAATCATGGACTACTTGTCAGATTATATATCTAGAGAGCTGCCATCTATTCTGTTTTACGTATCTTGATTGGCCAAACTCCCGTGAATGTGAATTGACTGTTTATGTCGACCAACTTTGCCTTCACATGAGAAGCTACTCGCCCTCTCTGACTGTCCTCGCTACGAGCTCGCGCACTCACCAACGATGGCAAAATAACTTACTAAAACACTATTATCCTATGCCATCTTTTTGCTGGCTTTGTTCCCAACCAACAGTCTCTCCAGCGTTGATTTGAGCCAGCCACGATGAAGTAGGTACTGTCCCGGAACCTGCAAGGGTCTTCAGCAATATCCTGACAAAAATGATTAACCTGGTATGATCTAGTTTCGAGGATCCATCGTATCGCTCACGTTCACTGTTCTCTCGTTCATAGTGCCCATCGGAATCCTCTCTTGAACCGACTGGGCACCATCCAACCGAGGACGAGTTGCTCAATCTCGACTCGCACCTCCTCCCCAGAATCGATCTCAACCAACCATTCCACATCGACCAACGCATTCGCTGTACCAACTACAAGGAGACCAGATACAATTTAGGCTTTGGCTTCGTCCATGCAGTTCGGCGGCTTAGTGTAGCCAAGCGACGCAATCACGGCGACTCCGAGTTTTTACGCCAAAGTAAATTCAGCATTCGAGCGATAGATTGCAAAGACTCTTGTACGAAGAAAATACAATCATGGTTGCTCATCAGAATCCCTTCTTGCTGACCAATCAGATAGTATTTTACGCGAAACCACTCCGTATTTTAGGACAAGACACGACTTTGCTTTGGTCCTCAAGATGTCGCCTCTGCGGTGAAGACTCATCGTTACATCGATAAGTTTGAAACCTCAAATCTCCCACAGACCATAGGGTGATATTATCCCTATTCAGAATGCATATTGTTTGTTTTTGGCTAATGACTGAAATTTACGGCAGATACCAACCCTGTCTTCCCTAGAAAATTCCTTACAAACCCCCACACGCCGCTATCCTCCTTCATCAATCGAAGCATACCCCGCGTATCCCGCACACACCCATCATCACCTTTTCTCGTGGCCGACATGGGAGCTGTCCTCTACATCTTCATCCGAACGAGGTTCAGTCTCCTGCGTCCCATCCTACGACATCAATCTCGTCGTAAAGCTTCCGAAGCCTTCAGTGCCCATCAAGACTCGACCTAGCACTCCAATCTTAGCACTTCAAGCGCTCCTCTACATCTCACTGCCACGACAAGCTGTCAAACTTTTATGTCACCGAGACTCTCGACGAAGTTGTCATCCTCCGCTGTCAGGTGCCATTAAGATGCAAGAAATAGCATTTCTACAGACCAGTCTCACAACAATTTATATCTTACGACATATTTCACATTGAAACGAGTAAGTGCAGCAAAAAGGAGGAAGATTCTTTCCTCACATATATTAACTAAAATCAGGTCGATTCCGTAGTGATTAACCACAGAAGGTCATCTGGGCCTTTCAGTGGTAGTACTAGATGGTCTTCATGCCTTTGGGCATTATAAAGGTGGAAATCAAAATTGTATGCTGTGACCTGTGTACAATAGACCAATCGTAGGGTTCGTTGTGCACAGTCAACGACGATGACGTGGTTGTCTGTGTGTAAGAGGCATAGATCGTCATGAATGTAGCCTCTCTCCTCCTGTGTGACCAGGTTGAGAATACCATCCTTGTCATTGGTCGAAATGAATTTGTATAACTGCCCTCTCGCTGACAAAGGCAGTTGGTTGACGGGGAGTTGTGAGTAGAACCGGTGGAGCTCTTCATTGCGATGAAGTTCCTCCCATTTCTGTTCCACCAATAGATCCAACTGGACGACACCGAACAGGAAGAACTCTGTCCGTAGGCCATGTTCTGTCGCCATCTGGATTGTTTGGACGACGAGCGCTTCCCAAAGGCCACCAAGGATGAACTGCTCGGAAGCAGATTGGGCCAGCTCGGTAAGTTTACCCAACAGCTGGAATGATGATTGAACAATCATTCTACTCGCTACTTGACCATAGAGCTGCAATAGCAGTTCAAAGAAAGATGATCGTGCAGTCACGGGTGACCCTACTGCATCCCTCTAGAGCTACCCCTCAAGGAATGACTAGTGTTGTGCTATCTGGCCAACTGTCGAGCGGTAAAAGGTTTGTGCCTGACTGAGATTGTCTGACACGACTAGCCATCGTCCAAAGGCAGACTCGTCTCTGTTAGGTGGTTCACTGATAGTTCTTAAAGAGTATGCGATTGGAAATGCGAGCATTTTCAAAGCGCTTCAGGGCCTGTTCATTGGCAAGACTTAGTGCAATGAGCTGCTGCTTGAGTTTGAGCTTCTGGTCTAATGCTCTGTTCTGGGCATTAGACTCTTGTAAGTTCTGCTTGAGAGTCTGGATCTGTGTTAGTTTCTCCCTTAAAGACTGCTGATACCCTACCTCGGCTGATTGCGCAGCCCTTTCGACTTGTTGTAGCTTCTCTTCGGCAGCGGTCTTCTCGCTACGTAAGTGCTGCAGAGCGGCTTCATGCTCTGCATTGGTATTATCGTTAGTGGAGCTGGAAGTGCTCAGCTTCTGCTCAAGGGCGGCGTTTTTGCCTTGCAGATCTGAATGCTCTGTTTTGGCATTTTTAAGCCGCTGTAACAAAGCATTGTTTTCAGCACTTAGCTGCTGTAAGGACGTCTCGTGACGTGATTGAGTCTGTTCGCGAGCAGATATGGCTTCTTGGACCTCATTCTTGAGAGCAGAATTTTCGTCAAGCAACTGCTGCAGAGAAACGTTGTGTTCTCCACTGGCATCAGCGAATTGTATTCGCAAGTCTTTAATGGTTAAGTTAAGATCAGGCATTGTTGAATTGAGGTTGAATTCTTTTTTTCTATGAGACAGAGGATGGTTGGAAGAGTGCGTGTTTGACGGAGAATTGAAAAAGATGTTGAGAAGATAAGATGCATCCGCTGAGGTCGACTGGCTGAGATCGACTGACTGCAGGTGGTAACAGGTTGTTCAAAAAGGGGAAGAGCACTGGACTACTGACAGTCGCGTTGCAATGTACCTTCCGTGCCTACCTGCTATGGAGTTTACGTAGCATGTATCCGTTCAAAAACACGCGCCTACAAGCTAGAATGGATCTATTTCAATATATGAGATCGGTAATTCCGTAGGAAATTACATCTCTAGGAAGTGACCGCCAATTATGTCGCTTTCCCGATGCTGCAATCTAGTTTTTTAGATGCCTATGTTCATGCAATCGCCATCCGCAGACAACAGCCAGCAACGCGTGTTACGTAACAGGAGTGTTTGGTTTCAATAGACTGGGCAACTACGGCCGTGTAGACATCGACCCTGTGATTAGGCACCTACCTCGAATGTTTGATTTTTGCGAGTCCACTTTCAACTTGCGCAGGTGGCATCATGTCAAGACATCGAGCGCTCGCCTCTCATGAGTCTTGACCTATCTGATTTTCTCATTTGGAGTAATGTGGTCATGAGGTTATTGGATTGCCAAAGCATTCGCCAGGCTAGCAACACCCCCTTTAAAAATAGAATTCACAGTCAGCTAATGCCAAGGATAGATTATTGTCGAAAAAGATAGACGCACCAGGGACATTCAGCGGTGAACTCATAAAGAGGAAAGACCACCTCTTCTTCTCGCGACAACACTTTGCAAGTTCCCAGGTACACTGTACTGAGTAGACATTCAAAAGGAAACGAGGGGTTATCAAGGCATCATCAATACCTCTAGATCGAACATCCCCCCGATCATCACACCCCAAAGTGAGAGCAAGTACTCATGCTAATGGCAGCGTCAGTAATGGATATGATTCTCGTGCAAAGCCTTGTGCGGTGCTGCGAGAACGATGGAATTATGCTCACCAGATGCCATTCTTTTGCCGGCCAGCACTCAAACGTCGGAGAGTCACCAACAACAGCACTGAAATACCTATTTGCGGCCAATTCAGCACAGAGCAGTCAGTTATGACGCCTTGCTAAGTATTCTTACGAGTCGCGCAACCATGTTTTAATCTCCTCCATCTGAGCAAGATCAACAAGCTGGGAGAATCCGCGTCGGCCTTCTCCAAAGCTTCAGGATCATTCTTAGCACGGCCATTGTCTGCGGCGGTATAACCCATACGGACAAGCAGAATATCTCCTTGTTGGAAAACGATGCCCTGGCCTTTGGCTACGGCTAGTAGCTCGTCAAGCTGGATCGCGTATGATGAGAGTGCGTCGTACGCGTCCCCTTTGGCTGTTTTCCAGCCGTGATAATCTAGCAGGACACCGCGGCCAACGACTCCATGATTAGAGACGGCTTGAATGCCACATCGTGTACCTAAGATTTCGCTCAGTTCACGAGCGACTCAGACTATCGCGACAGGGACTTTGGTAAAACGTGAAGCCTGCAATCTATTGGACACTCCATGATGTAGGACTAGGGAAGGGGCTGAGGGTAGAAACTTAGGAACGGAAATGACGATTTTGATCAATAGTCCATGAATGTTCATGTGTTGAACTCTTTCCATTGAAATTCTTATAGTGACTAGTCTATCAAGCTGGTATACGATGGACCTCACCTCTGCATTAACTGTCGCCGAGGTCTTACCCCGCAGGCAAAAACGTCATTTCATGGGTGACACCCAGTTCGGACCACTTTTCCTAGTCCGGCATACATTGGCTTTCTGATTGACAAACATGATAGTCTGGTTCTCTCAAGAGCGTGGTTCTTTGTATAGTAACTCGAGATCCCGCCGACTCTGAGAGCTCCGGCCCAGGTTCGGCTCACACTACCGCGATAGACTTCCGAACCCAGAATCGACGACCCGGCCGCCGGGAGTGACCGGGTAGAGCGGCATCCGGTGAGCGGCCCTCTACGGTGGGTATGAATTAATTTATAGACAACGGTCGTACTCTTTCATACCTATATTCCGATGGGGGGCTACTATTAGGCGCCTGATAGAGGCGCTGTTCCTGCGAAAGTTACGGCTGCAAGCCTCTTATGATTACAGAACACGGAAGCGACTTGCAATTTAACCACCAATAAGGCATGGGGGTTTTGTGGCGTCACAATACCACTTTAGGCGAAAGATCCTCGGCGCAATGATTCCGGCGCTTGTTAAATAATGCATTCTTCTCAAAAGTCATGTTTTTTAATCACGGTGGGCAGTAAATGAATGCATATATATGCTAATAAAGCTGCTTCTATTGGGTTTACACTGACCCAGGCATTTGAGTCAATATCATTACGAAATCCTTGGCTGCATTGAAATACCACTATTGTCGGTAAGATGACGGGCTTCATCGCTTCCCTGGCTTTTATATTTGCCGTAGTCCAACATGCGACAGCGGCTGTCACATTTACGGTCCCTAGTCAGGCTCATACAGGCAGCTTTCACTACGCCTCCGTTGAGGCAGCGCCAGTTGGGATATCGTAAGTGTGTTTAATTAGTGTCTGGCGCAGAGCAAGACGCCTTTGACCATTAATTGAACGCCGTCCCAGTTTTGAGTTCTTCGCATTCCCTTCATACTTCACCAACGTCACATCGACAGCACAATGCCTATCAAATTTGAAGAGCTTGACAGGCACCTGGCCGCCCATACGTATCGGTGGCACAACACAAGACCGCGCGCAGTATGATGCTTCGACTTCGGCCTACGTTGTGTACACGGTCGCTTCCGCTTCCGATGCCCCGGCGAGCTTGACCTTCGGATCGAGTTTCATGTCGCTTGCGGCTACCTACGGCGGAAGCGTCGTTGTCGGTTTGAACCGGGGATATAACAATATCCAGAACACAATTGCGGCTGCTCAAGTCGCCGTGAGCAAGATGGGAAATCTGCTCGCTATTGAACTCGGAAATGAGCCTGAATGTGCGACTCTCCCCACAGGCTCAAGCCATGGCATTATATCAACTGACGAATTGCAGATTGGGCTTCGGATGATCAACCTATAGCGAGTGGCACGTGGACACCGGCAACGGACGCTGCATCGCAGAATAATTGGGACATCCTTGTTGGCGAAGCAGTCGATAAGGAGGCCATCATCCAGGCCGGCAATTCGAACGCGTCGCCGCCAACATGGGGCGCCGCGGAACTAATAGCAACGGAGAACTCGACGGTCAAGGAATATGTGCACGACTATGCCCATCACAACTACCCGGGAGGCACCGTGGCGTCGCTGATGAGCCATAGTGGGATCGTAAGTAACGTAAACTCTTTCAGCACCGATGTAGCTGCAGCATTGGGAATTGGGAAGCAGTACGTCTTCGGCGAGACGAATTCAGGTATGTTATCATCTACTCCAGCTATCCTTGTGAGTGAGAAGTGAGTCAGTAACAAAACACTCCAATACAGTATCCGGAGGCGGCGCAGCGACCGTGTCACCCACTTTCGGTGCCGCATTATGGACGATGGACTACGCGGTGCGCGCGACGTATAGTAACATTTCCCGAACCTATTTCCATCACGGCACGATCGGAAATTGCCAATACTGTTTCTGGGGCCGTTATGACATGGGAGCGCCCTACTGGGGAGCCTATACAGCGACGGCGTTCATGGCCGGGGCGACTACCCTGACCGTACTGGACACCGGCACGTCGGCCTACGCAGCTTACATCACATTCGATTCGTCGGGTGCGCCGCTTCGGGCGCTTCTATACAACTCAGACTATTTCAACGGCACCGGAACACGGTCAAGCACGGTGTTCACTCTTTCTGGTCTGACGACGACTTCTTCGTCTGTGAAGGCCAAGCGCCTAACGGGCGGCAGTGCGCTGGCTCGTGTCGACCAGGGCGGCGTCGTGACGTTTGGAGGGCAGTCTTTCACCAACGGCAACTGCGTTATTAGCGGTACACAGACGTACGAGACGTTAACGGTGAGCGCTGGACAGGCTACGGCCACACTTCAGGCTAGTGAGGCGCTTGTAGTCTTCTTGCAATGATAATGGATAAATTTCATGTCATCCTCTTCGTTTGTTTCTTTCTTCCCCTCGAAGCAACAGCGAGGAATGAGTGCAAGCTTGTTGGCATGAGGGCTGGGTCAATATCAAACCGTTCAGTGTTGAGTTCTCCCCTTCCTCGATGAGTGGGCTGTTTCGAATGCAGCAGTTGAAACCCAGGTCTTCCGATGTGCGACAGTGTAGTTCAAGTTGAATAATAGAGCAATGACCACAGTGATAAAAAGGGTTATGAGCACGAAGACGGGAGCAAGGATCGAAAACACGGTAAAGCCATAGGAGATATTTTGGAATGCTGTGCTCGTTCCAAGCGCAGTTGTAGCAAGGCCGACTTGCATTGCAGTGAGCACCAAGACGACATATGCAAAAGCAGATGCTATAGGGGTAAATTTTGACGCGACGAACGACTCAAGTCGGTGGTGTCCTGAACGATATCCTCGAAGCAAATTTGTAATGTTCCGTGTTGGCGCACTCAAGCGATATATCCAGTCTATCCTAGCAAGACGTAGTTCTCCATGTCGAAACCGAATGTTTATGCCAGTCAGGTTGAAGATGTCAAGGCCCTGGGAGGCCGACCGGGCCAGTTCCGTCCACATACGCCAGGTAACGAACTCTGGTAGAAGTCCGCATTGATGAGCGACAGTCAAATCGCTTCTGTGGCTGATGAGCCATAGGTAGGACAGAAGGAACCCGGAAGCCAGCTCGTTGAGATTGCGGTCACCAACGATGGTCTTCTCCCATGCTGAATATGAGAGCAAATATTCAGGTAACGGCTTGATATATATTCGATTGCCTTTCCAGAGCAGATGCAGATCAGCCGATTCGGTGAGTATGATAACTCGACCGATGGCGATTTGTTGGTGAAGTGGGCGCGCGGGCCTCTCCAGACCAGCTAGCCAGAGGTAGCTGTGTATGAGATTCAAGCGCGACAGATTCAAGTCATCGGCAAAAAATGCGCGGCGATCATCGTCGACACGACTGAGGTCGGATCCAGAACGCCCTCCCCCATCACTGGACAGAATCGAGCTGGCGCTGCGCTGGTATGTTGCGGGCAATGACAAGTCATCGGTGAAACAGTCGCAACTTTGGTCAAATGGAACCCGCGGCGATGTCATTGAATTTAAGGGTAGCACATCAATAAAAAGGTGATGAGAGATGCTCGAACGTCGGCAGGAGTTCAATATGTCTTTTTTCCCAACCCTAAGTTCGACAAGAGATTCGTTTGCTCGCGTTTATGACCAACTTTTCGCAAAAAAGGCGTTGTTTTGAAAAATGATTCCATAAGAGCTACTCCGTAATAATCCACCTAATCCTGGTCAGCGGGTCTGTTCAGGCATGATGATCGGGCATGTTAGCAGTTATGTGATTGGCTGTAATAGGTTCAGAACACAGATACCATCTCCAGATACGTGGGGACATCATGACTGTTCCATAAATAGGTCAAGGTAGGCTACAGTAGCCTCCACCCCCCTCCCCCCGTTTATTGTGCGCAGCTCATTTGGGGGCCAAAGATGAAGCCTTGGAGGTATCGACAATTGCATGGCCACAGAAAAGTGCCTAGCACCGCCTTGGGAGCTGGTAGGCAGCGTAACCTACAGACAGGGGGCTTTGTCAGAATTATCGTGTCGCGTTGTCGCAGGATTTCAGAATGTACTTATTCGCCGCAACCCCCATGCGAGCACCTTGTTTGCTTTCTCGTCAGATCTAGTCTGATTTCGTCTTAATCCCAAACTTCGAATACCAGTTCCTCTTCAATAGTGAACAGCCTCAGCTGCTACTGCCTTTCGCCGCTCAAATGTCAGTTCCGCCGGAGTTTATTGCGGTCCCTGTGGTTATTGGGGTGTTATTTATCGCATCATGTGCATTTAACATATATCGCCGCAGACACGTTGTGAGATACACTGCTGTCTCCCGACAAGGTCTAGAGGACGAATACCAACGACAATTATCACTGTTAGATGCAAGACTGAGAGCAGAGGTCGAGAAGCGCAAAGCCGAAGAAGAGGACAAATGTAAGGGAAAGCGAATCTGGTTCTCCCGATATGTCCACAACGGTCGGTTCAAACATTGGGTGCTGATTGTTGAGGACACCAAATACGAGCTTCGTCGTGATGAGGACGGTGGGAACTATAAAGCCAATGTCGCGACATGGAATATCGACTTGGAGAAACGAGCTATGGCGATAGCAGAGAAGAAAAAGCCAGACCTCGATGGCTATTACATCTACCTGATCGGATGGACCCAAAAGCAACCCGATCAGCTCAAAGCGATTTGTGACAATGTGATGGAGGAGTTTGGCAAGTACAACATCATCTTCAACAATTGCCAACGTTTTCTAAAGTCCTTCGCCGACCGGATCATCTCCGAAGAGGCGTTGGACTGGCCATGGTTCCGCGAGAACACGAAAACGGAGTACCAGGAAGCCCAAGCTGTCAAGATTGCCACGCCTGAAGAGATCGTCGCCGCCAACAAGGCCGCTAATAATGCCGCCAGATCACAGCATACAAATCATATGCGACATCACCACGCTCATCATGGAGATCACAATCAACAAATGCTGAACAATCAGATTCTGATGCAGAATCAAATAAACCTGCAAAACCAGTTGAATCTACAAAATCAAATACAGATGCAAACGTTGCATCATCACTATGCGCATCACCATCGCTAAGCTACCAAAACGTTCTATGCAGAACAGCTTATTCACAAAGAGGACTGGGGTAAAGGGCCATGGCTAACATGGGGTCGTTGGCGACAGGGAGAAGTGCACTTTACACTCTCCGGAGCTTGTCATTGCATTATGATGCTATTGCGGTGAACGACCTCTTTGGCCAGAAAGGGTGGTGGTCTTGAACATGCTCACCCCGAGCGTGGCGGCTGCTCGCCTCTCTTGAAAGCATGAGGAGATGTAATGGGATATATAGCGAGAAGAGTTGTTCGTATCGTGATGAAACACTCCAAGGCCGACTAGGAGAGTGTCGAACCAGAGCGAAGCAACAATTATGCTCAAGGGTACTTCACGGGTCTACACTACACAAAACAACACCTTGCCTGATAGCGAAAGAGAGTTCATCATCTCAAAATGCTTGCTAGAGTCCGGGAAATTATCGTCAGCTCAAGCCATTAGACGATGCCCGTCCCTGTCTATAGTGTCCTCCTAGTCTACTGTCGGTTTCAGAGTGCGGGGGAGAGGTGGACACACACGAGTTCCATAATTGCATCAACAGCTAAATACCTACGACTGACTTTCTTCTTAACGGGCCTGGTGACCGTAGATTCTAGAGTGCGAATAAGTTTGATGCGGCTAATGATATGCCGCCGCCTCAAGTGTCAAATACCCCGTCCGCATCTCCGTGCCGGTCGAGTTCAGGCAGCAACCAAGATATCGTGTACTTTTGACAGCGACGATAGAAGCTCATGCTTCCGACTACCATTTGATGAGGACTCTTCAGCACTAGTGCTGATATGTAGTTGCAACCAATCTCGACTCAGATACTCATGCCGCTTCTAGTCAGATCCTGTTGGTATCCATCCATTCTCGGTCGACCAGTGTCGTTCTCAGTCCTAGAGAAAATTCACTATATCATACGAAACAATCCATCAAAGAGACAGAGCCTTACATCTAGATGATATACCTACACTTTCTTCGTAACAAAAGCTGACGTCACCAGGAGGAGCTACAATTGATCTGTTCAGTTAACAACCACATCACGAAGGCTAGGGAAAACAAGAAATGGTAGAATGGTGTTTATTTCTTTTGTGTTACACACGTTGATTCGGCGAGCAATGTGTTACTGGACTCTTGTTAGTCTGATAGCATGGACCATACTCAAACATTTGCAATAGCTTGTGGATCCCAAGAATCCTGTTCGGATCGCTTGGGGACAGCAGAATCAGGGAGACGACGTCTAGGTGCAATCCACTGTTCAAATGATCCTGACCACTGTCATGCGAAAGCCTCCAGCGTGTTGATGGCAAGGGCGGGGTCTCTGAGCATGATTATCTCAGGAGACACAGCCAGTTGAAGAAGGCCCGAACTGTTCATACGCTGTGCGAACTGCCGGGACCAAGGAAGCACGGTGTCTGGTCTGAGTTGGGGCAATCCTGTGTACGGGAATATCTGACCGAATTAGGCCTCTGCCAGCTCGAAGGTGAATCAGGTATCGAACGTCGTCGTCGTCCCTGCGGATCTTGGGACAGCTGTCATACCAATGCATCTTGGTATTACAAACAGGGCAACCGATAATATCACCCTCTGGCTGGCCGCTGGATTGGATAGCCACACACCGCCAAGGTATGACCGGACATGTGGCAATTGGCGCAGGGCTCTGCGGAACGTACCGAAACAATCTCCTCTGGAACTTAATGCGGGCGTGCAGGTTCTTCGACGGCAGCTGGGGGCAGCTACAGATCCGCCCTGTGAAGATTTTTCGACGACGAGACTTCGAGGCGTGCGTTGGACAATGCTGCTTTGCCAAAAAGGTTGGCATCGTGCAGAGCGGTGAACAGCCCCTGGCGTGTGGTAGAGGAAGTCGGTTGGTATGGGGGCTGGCAAGTACCTAGATATGCGGGCAAACAGGGCGGACAATTGGCTGCTAACTGCGTTGGAAGGGCTGTTTACATTACGAACACCCAGATTGTGTCATCTTTTCCAACATTCACCGGGACTCCACGATTCTCTCCCCTGCACACACAGAGGAAATCTTCACATGATCGACTCTCGACAATTCTCGACGACTCTCATCACTTTTTTTATCCACCATGGACGACTCATCGCTGCCCAGGGCTACCGATGCCCCAGCATCCGAAGACATCCAGACCCAGCTATTGACAGAATGGCCCCTGTCTCCGAGCGACCCCGAGAACATGCATGGGCTGAACGTGCTCATAATCCTTTTTCGATACATCCACGCCATCATAGCCAGGATAGGCTCTCTCGAACCGCTCGAAAAAGACCACCAAGCTGTTCGGCTTGCCCGCTATATCCTAAAAATTGGAGCCCTTGAAGATGTCAATCGCATAAAAGACAGTGTCATTAAAGACATGGCTCCTCAAGACCAATTAAAACACACAAGTTTCTATGATCTCGTTCTCCATAAGAAACTCATCGCATCTTTTTGGCGCCGGTCTGAGTACCACCTTTTTAAACCTCGGCCGATTACACGCACACCGACTAGCCTCAGATGGTGACGATTTGGGCCTCTGGACCCCGTGGAACGAGCCAAGATGTCAACCGTGAGCTACACAGGTGCGGTGAGCCTGGGGACATGCATCAGTCGACTGTTTTACCCAATTCAAGATATTAGATCTAGTGGTTTACAGTGTCACCGTCCAAATATGCCGTTTATATTACGGGTATTATACCTACCTGCTGACAAGAACTCGCCCAAATTCGCTGATTTAGCCAGCTTCGAGCTTTACGCCTTGGATATCCCACCAAAGGATCCAAGTAAGACGACAAAGTTGACAGCGGTTACTCGCCTGTATCAACTAATCGCTGTGGTTCGGCTGCGCAGTGGGTCGGAACATCGCGACTTCATTTCGCCTCTACGACGACAATGCCGTTAACATTGAGCTACCGAAAGAGGCGGAAGCTTGTGTCGAGCACACATGGAGACTTGGCAATCCTGGTGACAAGTACATGCTATTTTACAGATCTAGGAAGCGCCTTAATGACCAGTTCGAGCCGTACGAGGTCACCCACAAGGGAGTTGACAAGATGGTCATCAGGACAGTTGACCAATCTTTCGGTCAGGGACTCAAACCATACCAGTTCCGGATGCTGCGCCCTTGCACACGGCATCTGTGGTCGAAAACACATCTTCCGATCACCCTAAGGCTCAGGAGTCGCCTATTTCTGAGCGGGACCTCAGAGATGCATCTCCAAATAATTCTTCGCCGGTTTCTGAAGATCATGCGAGAGACAGCGGCTCGCCTGATCTCGGAAACGATGCAGATAATGTTTCTGTACATCACTTTTCATTTGATACCAGGCGCACCGTGGAAGATGCATCTCAAAATCAAATAACGTCCGATCTCGAAGATTACGGTTGGCTGAATCTAGGGGGCGATGTAGATACCAATCCACATCAGCCTCCGCCCGATCGAAATATCAGGATTGAATTGGAGCCTCGTGCTTCATCACAGACACAGGGCACAGCGAGCGAAGTTAATTTGCCAATTGGAATCGAACTCAACTATGATACGCCTACAATGGTCCCAGATAATATCAATGAGACGTATGGCAACAGGTTCCGAAATTTGGTGCCATCGGCATTTTACCAAAGCAGACCTCGAGACAGAGATCTCCTCGAAGATCAACACTAGCATCGGGTCCTAATAGTGTTCTAGTTAATAATAGCAAAAGAATGCCATCGTTCAAATGAACATGCAAACTCCATAGAGTGAGAAGATTACTTGCCCCATACTCATAGTTGGGAGAGGTGAAAGCGTAGTTCGTTTGACAGTGAGCGCTTAGAAATCGTAGACGGGATGAAGCAGACAGCCCTGATTTTTGAAGACGAATATTTTCTGATAGTTGAAGGCATTTTCAACTCAATGTTGATGGATGGATCCATGTAGATTGATAATTCGATCGTTCCCAGTACCTAGAGGCATAGTGTAACCCTGTTATTAGTGCTGTCCCTTTCCCATTTATATTCCCTGTCATGGGTTGCTCGGGCATCCGCGCAGCAGAGGCAGATGGATGTATTGACTCTTTCATGCACGTCAGCAAAAGCCCCTTCTCTTCTCTTCCACCTAAACAAACATCCAAATGTACAACTTGTTCTTCACACTTGAGTAAGAGATACAAAACCACCCCCCATCGACTCACTCATTGCTATACAAGCAGATGTCAGTGGAACGAGAGAGTGAAACGGCTGAAAGGGAAGATCTCTATATCCTTCTCACGGTAGTCGTCACACATGGTTGGTCGGCGGCCGTGGGTGAGTGATCGTCACTCGCCCTAATTGTAGTGGTATCCAAGACGACATTCAGATAGACAAGCTCATGTAAATTCTAATAAGGTATATACAACCAATTATCTCGACCAAGCACCTCACCAACAATCCTCTCTCCCCATCCCATCTACTCCTCCTCCCTAACAAACCCTAAGGCCTGTCCCATCTTCACCTTCTGCCCCTTCTCAACAGCCCACTCAAACCCGCCCTTGGCGCCCGGATTCTCCTTCACAGGTGCCTCAAACACAAGCACAATCGTGCTTCCCAACTTAAACCCCCCCATCTCATCACCCCTTCTGAGGGCATGGCCACCCAGCACCGCACTAGCATCCGCGTACGTAGCCTCCGCAAACCCGGAATACGGCTCGCCTCTCGCGGCAGCTTCCTCAGCCGCCTTATCGGCCGCCGTGTCCGTTAAGAGGGAGTTGGTGCGAAGCTCCTTGTCGAAGTTGACCTTGATGGAACCAACGTTCGTAGCGCCGACGGGGACGAAAGAGAAGAAACCCCAGCGCCAGCGGCCCAATAACACGATGCGCTCGTTGAGTGTGAAGAGGCCGGGAAGTGTGCGCTGAAGGTACGGTGACACAGAGAATAACTCGCCAGCAAAATGTCGTCTTCGCTCAACGACCCAGTTCGCAGGGCTGTGAAAGCGGTGGTAGTCGCCTGGCGCGAGGTAGACTACGGCGTAATAGAGCGAGGTCTTGTTATCGGGGTTCAAGTGCTGGTACCATGGTTTCTCGCCCAAGGCTAATTCGGCGCGGACTTCGGAGACGGCGCCGGGGGAAGATGGGCTGGCGGTTTGGTCTGAGATTCTGGTCGAGCTCTGTCTGCTTTCATCGGGTCCACCAGACAGTAAGTTGGGTAGAGAGTAGGAGATGCCGTTTACGCGGGCGAATTCTTCGTCCGTCGAGGTCAGGGCTGTGTCGCCTGCGCGCTCGGCTTGGGCGGTTTGTGGGTTCTCGGTTTCGGCGTTTGGTTCGGAGGTGGAAGAGGAGGAGGATAAAATGCTAGGTGTGGGCGTGTTCTTACCGAGAAGAGCGTCGATCGTGTAGGTCATGCCCTTGACCTGTTCGATGTCATTGCCCTCGATCTTGCCGTATTGGAGGACGCGTCCGTCGGCGGGCGAGAGCAGGGCATTCGGGTCAGAGTCGAGAGGTCGAACGCCGGGTTTCAAGGTACGGTAGAAGAAAGCTGCAAGGTTTGGATAGACCCGAATATCGGGTTCTGAGACTTCGTCCAGGTTCACGCCGAAGATCCATGAGTAGAGCTTGAAACCCGGTACGCGCAGATAGTAGGGGATGTTGAGCTCGTTGAACCTTCCCCAAAGTCTGGATACGGCTTTGAGGGGCAGGGTGGACATGATTTGAACCTGCCAGGGCCCATCAGGTCGGATCCTAGGTCGTTTCTTAGGTCTGCCATTACCGTTGCCATCTTCTGCGGCCTCGCGCTCGAGTCTCTCCCTCTCTCTCGCTTGGGTCTTGTAGAACTGCACAAAGCCCAAAAAGCCGATTCCGAGTCCGACGGGAATAGGATACCATTTTACCTTGGTATCCCTGAGAGCGGATCGAAGTCTAGAACTGAAGCGTTCTTGGTTCTGCTGGTATAGACGGCTTGACTGGCGGAATGGAGAAGCTGTAGTCGCGGAGAACTGTCGTGTTGATTGAGTCTGGACAAAGAGAATTGGTCTTGGTTGGCGACAAAAGCATTGTGGTGTTTCGAGGCGTGTTGACGTCGAAAGACTGAGACGACCTCGAGCCAGGGCTACTGAGGGTGTTGGCATTGTCGCACAAAGAGTGACAGGAGGCCACCCGACACAAAAGAGAGATACCAAACTAAAAAGAAAAAGAGTGAAGAACTGGTCACTTGATCATGATCTTGGATTGTTTAGCTAAGTACCTGACATGTGTCGCAGAGTTGGAAGGAGCTTCGAACAGACCAGCAGCAGAGTCCAAAAGAAATGGCAGGTGGTGATGAAGGGAGAGAAAAGACCAAATGACGCAGTTCTTGCAGCTATTCCCATTTAGCTTTAGCTTGAAAGCTATGACTATCATGATCAGAACATTGAAAGGGACAACATGCGAAGAACATGGATATTTCTAGATCTTTACCTAATTTGACCCACGCTAATCCATTCCGGGGCTAACATCCGTAATTCAAACTCCGAAGTGTCCAGATCGACGGATTGACGACGACTGCACCTGCTCGCAGAGTATGGTGATAAATAAGATGGACTGATTGACGATCTGTTATCTGGTATTCCCAAGCTCATCTGTTTGGTGTTTTCTGAACCGACATCCTTTCCCATCTTGACGACGACAACTGCCTCTCTCTCATGATTCATTGTCCATAATTCCCCCTTCTCTTCTCATTCTGATTTCTTTAATTTAGGTAGATTTGCCACTTGTCTACTCTCATCCACGTTCCTACATCATGGTTCCTAACACCTAACGGTTTCCTCGCTGCATGTTGTTCGCCTGGCATGTTGGTGTTGTTTGCGCTTGTTTCTACGACTTCTCAGTCTTGACTCTCACAGCCATTCTAAAGACCAAATAATCTTGGAAATATTCATCGCTCTCTTCATAATCGCCTACCTATCATCATGGCCACTCCTCCTTCTGCTGACGGCGCCGCAGCGCCGAGCTCGTTTACGTTGCGAATCCTGTCGCCTTCTGTTGGTGTTCCTCAGCCGTTTGTCTTTGATAGTCTACCCACTACGACAACTGTTCAACAATTGAAAGAAAAAGTTCGCAACTCGATGCACACAAAGCCGCCAGATCAGCTCCAACGCCTCATTCACAGGGGCCGCCTATTGACACGCGACAACGAGTCCATGATCGATGTGTTTGGTGGTGATGCTGTGAGTCATCAGTCCTTTTCATACTCAACAAGAAGAAGATCGGACCACTAACAAGACACCTTCCAGATTCGTTCCTCCGTCCAACAAGTCCTTCATCTTGTCATAAGCAGTCCAACCGATGAAAATGCGCCTGCCCCTCCAACCACCTCGACATCTGCCTCGAGTCAGCCACCCAACGCCCAGAACCAGCCTCAAACTGCTGGGCATCACCAACACCACCACCATCACCACCATCCCTTCCACAATCAACTCCCACAAGTACGGATAGGCATTGGTGGAGCTCCCGGTCATCCCGGCATAGCATTTGGCATCCCCCAACCTCATATCGCGGGATTGACCCCCTTCCAACAACAACAACTCCAGAACCACCACCAAATATTGTCCCGCTTGGCTGGTCCGACACCTAACCACAACCCAAACCAACCAGCTACAGGTCACCTAGAGCAGGGCACTGCTACACCTGGCAGGAACGCATCACCTCACCAACCCGACTCTACTCGCACTGTCATCCGTGAGGGCATCGGCCCAGATGGACAAAGGTGGCGTACGACTGTCAATGAATCGGTGATAACAATCGGTCACGGCAGGGCCGGTCAATCCGTTCCCCCCTTCCCCACCTCGCATGGGCCATTCCCTCCTCCACCGCCACCGCGATCAGTACCCAACGGTGGGCCATTGGCGGGAGTAGACCTTCAGAATATCCTTCGCTCGGCCGACGCTAGTTCAGCTTCACGGACCATGGCAGATGCAATGCGCAGGAACGCTAGCAGCTCCTCACTGGTTAATCTAGCGAATCAGCATGGGCAACAACCCATTGCTCCCGGTGTCACAACACCACTCATCCCCTCTCGCAACGGCAGTGCTGCCGCTAGCCCTGATCCGTTCAGGGCAGCTGGACGATCAATGAGCACTTCTGCGGGCATTCCTACAAATGCTTTCCAATCGTCTTCTCGCAACCCAGAAGTCTACATTCTATCGTCACCTAGTGGACCGCGCGCTCTTCTCGTGAATGGCAGTGCTGACATGTACTACACCCCACAAGGCCGCATTCTTTCTAACTCAATGGGACTTCCTATTCCTCCCGTAATTAATCCCATTGCTCCAGCAGGTGCTCCAAGTTCACGACACGCATTGCCACCACAAATTCTTCCACGGTCTTCCAACCCACCAAGAAGTCCTTTTAGTCCTCGCCCTAATGATGCGGCCCCTGGCCAACAAATGCAAGGCCAACCCCAACAAGGTGCAGAGCAAGCAGCCGGAGATATACCCCAACTTCACGTAATACATCAACCCCAAGTTCAAGCCATCAGATTAGCACATATATGGCCGCACTTCTGGATGATCACCCGCTTAGCACTCTTTATCTGGTGGTTCACGTCACCGAGCTCAAGCTGGTTACGATGGTTCACTGTCATCTCCATCGCCATCACGTTGTTTATACTCAATACCGGAGTATTGAATCCTATAGCTGAACAGGTTTGGGTCCCTATGCGTCGTGCTCTCGAGAATCTCATCCCCATGGCCGTGGAACACGGAGAGCCACGGCCCCTTGCGCCAGAAAACCCTCAAAATGGTGCGGACAATGCCGCAGATCCCGCGAGACCAAGAAATCCTGACCCTTCTGAGGCTGCGGCCAGACTTGTACGACGCCGACAAACCGAAAACGCTAATTGGCTGATGAATCAGGCGAGGCGGTTAGAGCGTGCTGGAATTCTTTTCATTGCTAGTCTTGCTCCGGGTTTAGCAGAGGGGCATATCGCACAAATTGAGGCTGAGGCTCGTGCGGCAGAACAACAACGGCGGCAAGAGACGGAAGCTGCGGCAGCCGCTGCCGCCGCTGCTGCCGAGGCAGTACCACCATCAACAGAGAACATTGAAGGTAACTCTGCCAATGACACTGTTCATGATTCTACAACAACCGGCGAAGCTAGCGGCTCCCAGGCTCAACCCTCGGAAGGAGAGGTTAGACAACGCCAAGTTGCAGCACAGGTCGACGCATGATTGGCCACTTATTCGGTCCTTTCGCGGGTAATTGAGAAATGAAAAAGATCGATAGAGATGGCTCCCCCTTTTTAGTTTTTTTTTACGCTTCATTGTAACGAGATGAGTATGATGAGAGTGTGTTTATTTGCTCACAATGTAACGCTAGGTTCAGCTAGAAGATGCTAAGAGTCAAGTTGAAGAGAAGCAATGGAAATTTCTACAAATACTGAAGCAGAGATCGAGAACCTGACTCAACTACGGCTAATTGTACCGAAGCTACAGCGGCCGAGTCCGAATGCCTGCCAGGTGATCATGCCACACTTGATAGGGCTACAAGTTTCCGTAGGAGTAAGAAAAGTAAGAAGAAAATCGCATGTCGAACTCTAACTAAGGCAACGCAGAAAGCTAGATCTACTATCCAGGCCGCAGGTGATCACGTGACACCCCTTCCAATTTTGCAGTCATCAGTAGCATTGTGAGCACCTCAAAAGCACCCTGAAAATACCTTACCACGATGCAAATCCACTGATAAAATAGATTATATGGAATCTCTCAACAGCCATACATCATCTACGTATCTATGGCATAATAAGGTATCGCATAACTCCTTACAGCCTTCAATGATAGTTGCAGCGATTTCTATACTATTAGATTGCAGTTGCCTTTTACAAATTCATGGTTCGGCAGCTACATACCTGGTTCCCCGGTACTATAGGTCTCTGGGTTTCAAGCGAAAAGGAGAGAATAAATCAAGTTTATACGGTATGGACGACATATTCGAACCTCTTGGGTTTCAGACCTATATACGTAATATGAAGATACTCAGACACCGTACATTACATCCAAGGCCTTTTCCTAGAAGCAAGATGCGTCAGTTTATGTGTCATTCTATCTCAATAAACAAGCCCCCGATATGTGTAGCATTCCAGTGTCGTCCGAGTTGCTCTCCCTCTCTCCAACAAGACAGACACATACCCAGCATACAACACACAACACACATTTTATCCTACTCTTATGCTTTCGCCAGGGTGTGAAGAGATTATCCCGAGTCTGCAAGAAGAGACGCTATAAGTGGGCAATGCCATTCCCTTTCAAGCATAGAGTAAGTCATGCCGAGTCAACAGCGTCCGAGAGGAAAGCGGAAAATCTCATCAAGTCCGAGCTCTAAGCCTGAACGAGAGATCAGCCAGTCTACTTCCTGGCAGTTATCATCTTTAGGCTGTGACCGTGGTAGGGCCAATAACTGGTGGCTGAGGATCTTTGTTCTCGAGACGAGCTTAACACCCGCCCTATTTCATCGACCGGCATGCAGCCGGTGTAGTTGCCGGGAAAGGCGTTTGGATACTATGAATACGCTAGAGAATCACATGCCGTCGACTATCAACTCAACTATAGGTACAGAGTGACAGTGTGACACCAATTAGCCAATCGAATCCTGTGAGATACTTTGAGCAAGCGATTTCAATAGGCAAAATCTCTGAAGTCGGACCTCAGCAATAGCCGAGTTGACAGTCGATGGGATGATATACGCGCCGGATCCCGCACTCTCTGCATAGAAGCGAAGAGCTCAACGGGCTTAGCTCTTGAGAGCCCAAGTGGCTCTTTCTCGGCGTGACTATATTGCATAGCTATTGCATACTACCATGCATACCCCAAGATCACACCTACCTATATCAAAGGTTTGGAACATTATGACAGCTTAGTATTGATGCCAGATCGCGAGCGTGGCTGCAATTTGTTGGCTCTCTCAGCTGAAAAGAAATCCGACATGGCTGTCTAATCGAGGGCTGTCATTTTCTCATCTACACTAACCCCATTTCCAAAACGGTTGCTCCTCGACTTGAACAAGTCCCCCATTCCTTAGACTTTAGGTACTCAAAGATCAGCTCAACAGCATGTATTTTGTTCCATATCCGGGCATTTATCGAGAATATCCTGGGCATATGAGCTTCTGACGCAGATGTTCCTCATCAATGCTAGTCATGGGCTCATCAACGCGATCATTTTCACTGCGCCGGTTGGAGAAATTACATCGATTTGTCACATGCAGCAACAACTATAGACATGTCGGTCATGTCGGTCTCTATACGATCGGCACATTATGCACAACCACAGCATAATACACATGCATTGCAGCGTTAAAGAGGAAAAAAAAAAAAAAAATGAACCCTGACAGTCCAAATTGTCATCAGGTCGCGAAACGCCGCGCTTAGGATCCCAGTACCCTTTCAGCAATGCCTAGTCCGTAGTTGGCCGAAGGAGCAAGTGAAGTCAAAATCTGCCAATGGGAAGAGAGATTCCCTGGATGCCAAGACAACGCCGTTCTATAATTCGGTCCCATGTGGTTCGCGAGCTAGTCCGGGATGAACAGTAGTTCACAAAATGCGGGGATTCCGCCATAACAACTGCCTTTGTGGGGGATTTTGGACTACCGGTATGGGAAAAAGGGGGTAGTAAGCGGAGAGTTATGTATGTTGTCGGATTGGTGAAACGGTTCAACGTTCGTTAGCACAACCGCCAAAGTCCCTTAATTTTCATCAGACATGGGCAACTAAGTGCGGAGGATCGAACCCCTGCCATACCTTTTCTTCCTCAGAGAAATTTCTACAGACTGGAAAAGCATGATATGTATAACGCGGTCACATCGCTGCAATATGTTTTCAAGCTCTGAATATGTTGCGCTGTGTCCAAAGAAATCTTATCGGACCTTTCCCGGCTCTTATTATATGTAAGGCAAGGCATGGACTAATCAATGCACCCCAAATACTACACAATGCAGCTAGCAAATAGACTGCATTGTAGTCTTGGTGTATTTCGGACTTTTTGTTTGTTCCTAGCTTCGAGTTTCACACTAATATGGGTTAGGTATACTTTATAGTCTAGCTGGCTCCTGTCTCGTGGCAGAAGAGCCAAGCTTTTTGGGCCAACATTCCCACGATGTTACTCTGCAGCGGGATTTATCTTCGTGATGATGGTATATTTCTCTTGTGCGTTCAGCATGAGGAATTACTACAGACTTGTGAGTTCCTGTGAGGGCCCGAGCTGGAACAGGGAGCCTTTGCAAACGAAAAGGGCCGAAGAGACCTCTCCAGGGCGGCTCTTCCGCCGAACATTTCAATGTACGAGAAATTCAAATCATCTTGATAGAGGGTGTGTATCCTGTGATGATGGTGCATAAAAACATCCAATCAATGGGGAGTTGAGTTGGAACAGGACATCTACGATTTAACGGGCGGAACTGCCTCACTGCTTCATCTGAACTGAACTTATATAAATATGTATTGATCCACCGTCTGCGAATAGTCTCATTTTCCAGCCTACCTCATCATCATCTAAACACACCCCCTTGCTCCCCTTCCAGTACCCTCAGCACGCCTCCTAACCTCCACTATGGCCGGTACACTCGCTAAGTACGTCGGCGCCTTGTCGACGCTGTTCGCGACAGGCGCCTTAGCTCAACAAGGACCTTACTTTGTCCTTGGCAGCGGCATGCCGCTTGTGATTGAGCGAGCCGATCCCGTTTTCGAGCCCGGACAGATCCCCTCGAATCACGTCCACTCAGTCGTTGGTGGCAATGGCTTTGCGGCCACTATGGACTTTGCGCAGACCCAGACGTCGACCTGCGCGACTGTCCCCGTTATTGCGGATAAGTCGAACTACTGGGTAAGCTAGACTCTGACTATGCCAACTTGTAGAGAAGGAAAGAGTGAAGGAGAGAAAGAGAGAAAGAGAAATGACACAGCAGTGACTGACTCAAATACCAACAGATGCCAGCCCTATACTTCCAAGACCCCAACAACGGCACCTTCATCCGAGTGCCCGAGCAACCTTACCACAAGATCTACTACAAGTACGGCAACGGTGAGAACCAATATGACACAGACATAACCGAGTTCCCGCAAGAATTCCGCATGGTAGGCGGCTCCGTGACCGCGCGTTCCTACAACAGCACATCTATGGGTCCCTATGGCTCTGAGATCGGCTGGGCCTGCCACGGCGATGGGACGTCCGCACACCCGGACTTTTACACCACGGGTCTTCCCGAGGGCTTCACAGCGTGCCCGGGAGGTCTCGCAGCCGCGCTCACGTTGCCGAGCTGTTGGAACGGGCAGGACTTCGATCCCAGCAACCCTTCTGCGCACATGGCGTATCCTGTCGCTGATACCCTGCAGGGGTGCCCCGCGACTCATCGGGTGGCGCGGTTCCCGCAGATCTTCGTCGAGTATTGGCTCAACGTCGACACCTTCAACGGGCTGTATACGGCTCAAGATTCCCCCTTCATACTGGCTGACGGTGACCCAACGGGTTATTCGTTCCACGTTGTCTTTGTAAGTTCGAGCTCAAAGTTTCCACTCCCCAACTTCTCACTTCCCCTCTGATCGACTCAACTCAACTTATCCCACGATATATACTGACACTCGACGTCTCCCTGAATAACAGATCAATGGCTGGCAAACCGGCGTCCTCAACGCCATCATGCCGACCTGCATGCCCGGCAACACCGGCACCCCACCTCTCTCCGATTCGACCTGCTTCGGTAATCACGGTGGCCTGTTCACGTCCGCGCAGATGGAAGCCTGCAGGAACACGCCCCTGAGCAGCGAGAACGTCGGCTGGAACGGCAAGGATGACAATCCCATCGGCGGCGTCCTGACCTACGGCGGTGTCGTCGGTCAGAAACTGCCTGGTTGCAATCCCATCCAGGCGGGGCCGGGTCCCGCTACGATTTATGGTGATAACTGCTAGTTGGCTAGTTACCTACGTAACTAAGTATCCGGTAAAACTGGTGAGGTGCTTGGGCTTGGGGAAATGTATATACTTGTGGGCAATGGGAATACGCCTCTGGAAACGGAGGCGGAAAGTACATAACGAATACAATCATTTGAAAGCAAAATTTGACCTTACCCTGGTGAGGTACATCTCGGCCGAGGCAAGTCTGCGATGGCGTGTGTTTGTCTCGTTATAGGCGACAACGTGGAAGAAGTGGCATGTACCCGATGAGGATCTGATTGAATATTGCTTGAGACACCGACCTGCTGCGTCCCTACACTATTTCGCGTCCCCTTTTTCAAAGGCGGATGAACCTTATCTAGCTCTCTCCTGTCGTCACGGTCAGTTCACCGATCATGATCGAATCTTCTACTGAGTGTAGTGGAGCTTCCGGTCCGGTGCGATCCGCGTTATGCGTTAGGCGATGGCGGGGCTTAGCCGAAGCCATTTCATCCTCAGCGACTACCGTGTTTCGAACCTCAAAATTTTAGCAAAGCATCGATCATTGTCCGTTGATGAAGAACACCATCGTGACAAGCTCCTGATACTGAAAGCTCGAGCAATTTCAAAGTGTGCCGTAAATCGATTATCAGTATGACATGATCAGCCCGGCTGATGAGTCCGGAAGCTATTGGGAGCGGGACTATGCTCGTTCTCAGGGGAAGCCGGTCCCGAAGAGGCGTGATGCTCCAGTTAGTCCGCACATATCCCCCACTCTACGCCCTTTTACGCCCTTCTCATGAGTCCGCCCTGAAGTCGGAAGGACTGAGAATACATATCCGATCCGGTATTTAGCCAGCTGCGTCAATCACCGAATTGCGGGAAGCCACGCCCAATAAGAGACCCCATCGGAGAGGCACCTGCAGGTGAGATGGTCGGAAGACCCCCAGGAGTGGCGGGACCTCATTGAGCGATCGTGAAGCCACAAAGTGGCTGTGTTGATGTGGTGGTGCATAAAACATGACCCGAGGGACGGGACCTTCGGGAAGGTCCAACCCACTCGACGGGTTGACCAGGGTCAATCAACATCCGAGGGGAAATTGTATGGAACCGCCCTGGATGGTTCAGTGCTTTGGATTAAATACGAATGGGTGATCGGATTAGACATCGCGAGCCATGAAGGTGAGGAGGTCGCGATTCTTTCAGATGACTACCGTTACATGGTGTCGCATGCTGCCATGGTCGTAGTATTCGGCTCCGGGGTTACTCGGGCAATCGAGATACATCCCATTGTTCTCCTGCGCCATGTACTTTTCCTACCCTCTCGTTCCATTTTCCCTTCTCAACCTTCCTCTTCAGAAACCGTTCGCCCGATGCATTTTGAAGTTTACTCGAGAGGAACATTGTCACATCTTTCACGTCGGAAAACGGTGTCTGGGACCTCTCGATCAAAGGACCTAAGGGAACGGGCAAATATTCAACAGGTGCAAGTGTCGCTACACAAGCTTTTTTGCCTTGCACAACTGCTGGCCGTATGTGGCTACTATCCCATCGCGAGGCTCGACATTGGTTGACCCAGGGGGGCATCCGAGGTCCTTCCATCGTTTGCCACGAGGTTTGATAGCTCCTCAACGGCCCTAGGGTCTGCCAGCGTACTCCCGCCGAAGAATTCCACGACAGATAGGCTGTGCCCGTCAAGAGACGCAGCCTCCGTACACAATGGAAATGGAACATATGCAGGCACGATTGGGAGCTGATCACGCCATAGGTCATTGGCAAATGTTCTCATAAGGTAGTATGGGGGATTTACAGTGGCGGCACGGCGATCTTACGGGTTCCTGCCGGCGGGCCCCAACTGCAATTTCGTTTTAGCCGCCGGGAATCTTGCCGTTTGTTTGGGGAGTTCATTAATATAGTAGTGGTTCATGTCATTCCACGTGATAGGTCCATGCCTCGTTCATTTACTCAGCGTTAGCGTGACATAACCTGTTGCAGTGAGCGCTGTGTCAGGGAGGGCTACCCCAGCTTATCAGGCAAGCGGCCAAGGTGAGCCCAAGATGTGCAATGATATGGAAATAAGATATGTAAAGATGAACTTGAGGTGGTAAAGAGTGAGTTACGGGAAAAGAACGACAATCAAAGGAAGTAGAGAAGCATCAGAATCATGCAAAGCTCATTGGACAACCAGCAGAAGGATGGAGCGAGTCAATGATTGTCCGGATCATCATTCCCTTGCATGGTGGTGCTAGTGGCCGACCCATGCAAGCCTAAACACATTCAATAAGGACTGAAAAGGTTAAGCTACACCAATTCGAGTTATTGTCGCGTTGCTTGAGAGTCTTGGCTATTCCTGTCTTCTGAGATTGATATTCAGAAAAGAATCTTAAAAAAGTTGTCTCGGTGAATCATTGTGGGAGAGCGATGTCCGGAGATCGGAGCTATGACTCCACCGATTTAGCTATGGGGGCTGATGTGGGGTAAAGCAGCAGTAGGATGGGGTGCCGGTCGAGCTGATCGAGCCTGTCCGAGGCCCTGTAAAAATCTGAAAGGGCAAATTTCGGGCGCGTCATAGGCGGGGCTGCAGCTGTAAAAGCCTACCGCTTTTTTCCCGACCAACGAAAATCTTTCTGACCTCATCTGCTATAAGTACCCTGCAGAATCTGCCCCTCCATCGTATGCGTCAGAACACAACAAAATAACCCCAGCACCAGCGACCAACACAGATTTTCTGTCGAATTGAAACGATAAGAGGCTTCAATTGACTCCCTCATTGACTGTAACGAAAGAGCCGCATCTTTTTACCGTGTAAAGAAGGTCAATTACCAGACTTCAGCTTCACATCATCTACAGGACGGCCCAACACCGAAAACATGTCGAACATCACCGGTAACAGCGAGCGGAACCCCTATTCCAGCATCAACGACCTACTGAGCAATGTCCGGAATTTCAAGATCATCGAGTCAACTCTGAGAGAAGGAGAGCAATTTGCGAATTCGTACTTTTCAAGAGAAACCAAGATCAAGATGTACGTTGCTCAAGGGTGACGCGGATGCTCTGCTGGGAGTGCTGACGCCATCTTGTCTGTAGTGCGACGATGCTGTCAGAGTTCGGTGTCGATTACATCGAGCTTACGAACCCGGCTGCCAGTCCTGTTAGTCTTACAAAATGGATTATTTTTTATGAAATCGCAAAACTGATGATTCACCACAGTCATCTCGCGAGGACTGTGAAGCCATCTGCAAGCTCGGCCTTAAGGTGCGCATCCCCGAACCCATCTTAACTCACTGAATGTCTACTAACGATACCATAGGCCAAGATCCTTACCCGTTCGTTAATTCCTGTCAGCTCTGTTCTTGAAAAGTTTTCTTATCAAGCAGTTTAGACACAAGATGCACTATGGAAGTAAGTGGTGCCCATGAACACAACAAAGGTGGACAAAGGAGTGGGGGAACCGCCTTCTAGATTACCAGTTATGACTAGTGGTCCCGGAGGCGATTCTTGTCATTTTTCTGAGCCCGCTAATGCACCCTTACTCGTACATGACTGACAATTGCTTCAGGATGCCAAGCTTGCGGTATGCGCTCTCAATCCGGAAATACTTGCAATTGACTAATTTTTCAAAGTGTGACTGCGGAGTAGACGGCGTCGATGTCGTGATCGGAACGAGCCGTGAGTCTAGACAGCCTAACAAATTCATATTGTCCGTGAGCTGACTTGTAGAGCCAAGAATTCCTTCGGGAGCATTCTCTTGGCGGCAAGGACATGACAGCCATCACCAAGCAGGCACTTGAGGTCATTGAGTATATCAAGAGGTCTGTGTACTACTAATCCGGTCGCAAAGATAGAAGTTAACAACGACACAGCCGAGGTTGCGAGGTTCGCTTTTCAAGTGAAGACTCTTTCCGGTGAGTGTGTTCTCTTGTGTCACGTCAAGCCGTTCCATGCGCCGTCCGATCAATTTCTCTGCTGTTTTGAGGAGCTATGAGCTCTGGGGAGTCATGAAGAAGCAAGACCCAACGGAAGACGCACCATCCTACACGTTTACCCTGGTCGCTTCCTTAAATAGGCCAGGCTCCTCCTTTCCTCAAGGGGTCGGTTGATCGGCGCCAGCTATATTGCTAACACGTGAAAAGATCTGATCTAGTTGATTTGCTATCGATCTACCGCGCCGTCAACAACGCCGGAGTTGGAAGGGTGGGAGTTGCCGACACCGTGGGCTGTGCGTCTCCAAGACAGGTTTACGTAGGTGATCGGTATTGTGTTCAGCGTATTAGGCGCTAATTGTATGCAGGATCTTGTCCGAACTCTCCGAGGCTGTGTGTCTACCGACATCGAGGTTCACGTATGTACCGATGCGAATTATAGGAGGTGGGATACTCAACTAACCTCATCAAGTTCCACGATGATACAGGATGTGCTGTGGCAGTATGTGATATCGTAATATATCCCCTGAGATGAGACGCTGACGACTTTCCAGAACTCATTCACTGCTCTCGAGGCCGGTGCTACACGTGAGTAATTTCTAGAAGACGCACGCGACATCCGGTTTCACCAGGATCTAGAATATCACCAATAGCCGGTTCCAGGAGCTGTATTCAGGCTGACCCTTTTACTATGCAGACGTCGACACATCAGTGCTTGGGATCGGAGAGAGAAATGGAATTTGCCCTCTTGGTGCACTTGTGCGTCCCACCTTCGCTCTCCAGAATCTGATCATGTTCTGATGTGACAAATTTCAGATGGCTCGAATGATGCCAACGAGCAGGGACTACATTCTCTCCAAGTACAAGCTTCACCAGCTTAAGGCCATTGAAGATTTTGTCGCCGAAGCAGTTGAGGTAAGCCCATCTTTCAGACTCCATGATTCGTTTACATGCTTCATTGTGATATGACTGAATGACAGCGTTTTTAGATCAACGTGCCCTTCAACAACCCGATTACCGGTACGTTATCTTCACTCTCTGCTGTGATTTCACTCGCTCACGAGAATCACAGGATTCTGTGCCTTCACCCACAAGGCTGGTATTCATGCCAAGGCCATTCTCAACTCTCCGTCCACATATGAAATCCTCAAGCCCGAGGACTTCGGACTATCAAGGCAAGCTATCTCATCTATCCTCACTTCAAATTTGCCTGAACTAACAGCCGTACAGATAGTATGTTATAACACAAATGAGACTTTGACTTTATAAAACTAACTTCTTAAAGCGTCCACTTTACATCAAGACTTACTGGCTGGAATGCCATCAAGAGCCGAGTTGACCAGCTTGGTCTGAAGATGACTGATGATCAGATCAAGGACGTGTAAGTTCCTGCCACGCATGCTGATTGCCTCCAACCAATCTGACACATTTTTCAGTACCGCCAAGATCAAGCAAATGGCTGATCTCAAGGTGATGACCCTTGATGAAAGTGATGCCTTGATCAGATCCTTCCACTTTGATCTCCAAAACGGGGAAGCTGGCGTTGCGGCTTGAGCGACTTTCTGAGTCCTTGGAAGAAAGCTTTGGTCCTCGACGAGGATCACAGAGATCTATGCTATTGCTGCTCGACAGAATGTTGCGCATAGGGCATAGTTCACTGACAGAAGCTAAGCATCAACTGTATCACTTATCCATGTTTCGTGCTCGAGGTACACAAAAGTATTTTGCATTACTATAGGGTTAATAAAAATTCGGCGCGGGGCTAGCGCGATATGACTGTCTTCAGTTTTACCAGTAACTCAACTTCCATATTCAACTTTCATGATGATCGCTACTTATAGCTTGTGACCCTTCTCATCATCACAAACTACTTCACGGGAAGCACACCGGCCTCGGAAATGAGCTATAAGCGGCTTAACTTCTCCTCTATCAAGCATTCGGGTGAAATCTCGAAGTTCAATATATATCTTGCAAACAACAACCCTGCTCGATTAAGCGCGGTTTGCTCGGAGCAAAGAATAGTTGTGTTCGACCGTAGTGTTTCATTATATCATAGCAAATGCCTTATTTGAATTAGGCAAAATCATGATTTAAGGTAAATGATATGAGAAGTCAACTTGAAATTCTTCGAGTGATATTTAAACTCACTATGCCAAATAATCTTAACAGAATTGGGTATATCGTGAAATTATCAGACTGATAACTGAGTTTAAGCAAGGTGTTAGCGACGTTGCGTCGGGCGATAACTCGTCTACTAACATTATTTGTTACGGAAATATAAATACAGGTCTTGTAGATTCCCCAAGGACACTATGTGTCACCAATCTCCTCAGGGGGTACGAGGATCTACCAAGTACCGCTGGAATATCCTTTCCTACTATGGTAACACATTAGCGAGGTATAATCAAGGAGTATCGATCATTTCTTGTTGAATCAAACAACTAACTTGAGACTATTGAAGATTATCTGCTATTCGTGTAGGTTGTATCTCCTAAGGAACGCCACAGATTTCTGGGTGGTCAGGACTCGTGAGGCAAAGACTCTGTGCAATAGAGTTGAATGGCTGAAAAGGACCAGCCGCAATAGCGGTCTTGCTCAAACCAGCACATTGGTTCGCTGCATCTACTGCAAAGTTGCGCAACACTTCACCAGAGATGACGGAGAATCCGGGGTATTCACTGCCAAATAGTGGATCTTTATCAGATATGACAAAGGCACACCCATCAGCTTCATAGACCAGACACCATAGGTTAGTAATAGTTCCGTCAACCATAGTTTGACCGTTTCGGATACAATTTGTCCCCGGATTCTGTGTCGTGATTGTTGACGTTTCAGACAGAAGCTGGCCCTGAATAATCTCACTAAGCACGGTGAATGATCATTATCTGTTAGTAAATCTGTGTCCAATCGTGCCACGAGCAAATACGCTAGGGCAAAGGGGGAGTGGGTTCTTAGATGTCCATGGGCATAGTTACCTTCCGTATGTAAACAGACAATAAACCATGTTGTCCACACCTCCTCCATTGGTGTCCGTACCACATGATATTGCCCCATCGATATTGGTCGGCTCAATTGGTGGTAGAGGACTAGATGAACCAGAACCCGATCCGGTCCCAGTACCCGAAGCACCGGCAGGGTCTGGAATGGCAGTACCGCCACAAGCTGTGCTGGCCTGGTTCAAAGTCAGTGGCCAGTTAAGACGAGATGAGTGGGGAAGTCTATAGGTAGGTATCTTATCTTACCCTAATTTCCACGTGCATGTCGATTTGAGACGCAGGGCCAGTTAAAGTCCCGGTGATCAATAATGCAGCTAATTAATTAAAGTTAGCCCTTCTCAACAAAGATGTATCAGAAAGCTACTACGGGGACACAAAGAAGAAGAAAAGGTAGACGGATACTGATGTGTAATAGAATGAATTTTCGACATACTGGGTAATGGGTTGGTAGGCACGTCGAAGTTGATGAAGAATTGATCGCTGGAGGCAGACCCAGACGGCTGAAAGGCTACACTCCAAGAACTCACACTGGTGGAGTAGATCTGCATGGCTGCTCCGTCGAGAGAATAACTGCTGCTTCCGAAGCCGAGAAGGTCAAAGAGGCTTGCTGTAAAGCTGTTCTGTCCGCTTGCTATCGCGATGCTGAAAGTGGATATATAGTCCTCGGCTGTGCCACTCCACTGGCAGGTACCGCCGGTCGTACCGGCTCCAGGTTGCGCCCACGAGGGCTGATCGCTTGATGTAGGGTAACCAGTAGGCGAAGTTGGAAGTAAAGTAGGACACATCACGTCCTCCTCCTCATCAGCTTCGTCGTCGTCATCATCATCGTCATCGTCGTCGTCAGGCGGCGGAGCGCCTACGGGAAGTGGATCTCCATCAACCACCACGATTGGAGGTCTGGCCATTCTTGTTAGTTGATGAATTCATTTGGAAGGGAAACTTCTGTTGAGTAAGAGGGCACAATGAGCTACTCACAAGACTGGTGGCCAATCGGCTGCGCTACAGAACTCGACGCACGTGGGAATAAATGAAGGAGGGATGGGGATGGGGATTGGCGGGGGATCGACGTTTGGAGGACCACCGGGAAAGTTACCCGCCGGCGGGATGATGGGCGGCACGGGAACGATGGGCGTAGGTACAATTAAAGGGGTCACCGCACCTGGGGTAACAATGGGAATTGGCTGTACTGTGATGTATGGTGTTTCGATAACCGGTGGAGTAACAGTGATAGGAGTATTAGATATTGTTGTTGAATATACCGGAGGTTGGATGGGGAAAATAGGCGTTGGTGGTGGTAAGACTGTACAGGGGATATGACAAGAGACCGTCGGACTGGGGACCGTCCAGACCCAGGCTGGAAGAGGGATGACGCTACTGGGGGTATCAATGCTCCCTACCACGTCGAGTCCAGTCCAGCCAACGATCTCCGCCAAGAAACCATCGATATTTTGAAGCGCCTGTATATCGGAAGTGCTGCTGCCTTGTATCATGGAGTAAACGCCCTTTGTATATAAATTTGCAATGAAGATGTTGTTACTGTTGATAACTCGAACGATACGCTCCTGGCACAATTCAACCACTAAACACGCTTGGTTGTACCACTGGAACCAGCTGTAGAAACCGGCTCCGTAGAACATGAGATTTGACGACCCAATGATCTCCATCCCCCAAGCATATGCGCAAGTGGTGGAATCAGGGCTGCAGTAGGAAAATGTAGGGTCATCCGCAATTGCGTATGCGCCCGTAAATGGAGCCGGAGCCAGTGGCTCGGGCTGGTAATACGGGGTCTCCGTCTGAAGGGTTGCCCCAAAAACGTTCTGTGCGTTCTGAAAGTGGTACTGATAAAGAGTCGAATGCTCTGCAGCGGTTGCCCAGAGCCACACGGGTCCTTGGGACTCTATCAAGAACGCTCGAGCTGTATAGATGGATATTTGATCTTGTGTTAGGCGATCCTGTTACAATATCGTGTTAGCAAATATACGACAGCGTCTCTGCGCTCAAGTCGTCCACTTACTAGGTCATGATCTGCTGTCCAAACCCAGACATTCTCTAGATACGCGCTGGCTGATGACGTGATGTGGAAAAGCAACGTGGCGGCGATGCAGTCAGCGTTGACGCTAGACTCGGTCCACGGACATTGGTCGAATTGCAACTGGCTTCCAACAGCACCGCCAACGCGGAAGTGCGAATCCCACATTCCGGCAGACCCTTGTGAAGACTCTGCAATGTCCCATTCCACCAAGATGGCTCCAGCGGTCGGTCCAGAAACTATTCAACCGGTCAGCTTGTGAGAGCAATTTTCCGGTTTAAACCTGGCAAGATCCACGGTCTTTGTCTAATACTCGGGGGGTAGCGTACCTGTGAATAGCATGTCTGATATCTCGACCACACCAGTGCTTCCCGATGTTCCGACACTTACCATAACATGAGGATTAGTTATGTCCGCAAACTTGTCTCCGGATCCCATAATTTCGCTCCATGCTTCTCCAACGATCTGAGTACCGGGAGGAATGTTGATAGTATCTGTCACGACGTAGATGCCATGAGGAAAATATACGACGCTTCCTCCTGCTGAGGCTAGGACGGAATTGATGACGGCGGTATCATCCGTGACTCCATCTCCTCGAGCTCCAGACGACATGACATTTATAAAGCCTCCGACGTCAATGGTCTCATATTGGGGCTTGGAGCGTGCAAACCAGCCACTCGAAGTGCGCAGGGAAGGTGATGCAACACTCTTGGCTGAGGGGTCAAAGGCACCATTGAGAACATTTTCGCTCAGTGTCGTCCCTTGCTGAATAAAGTTATTCCCGTTACCATAGTTATCTATGAGCAGATCTCCTCCTTCTAGCACAGTCGGGCCCCCTGAGTAGCCAACGGCGATAGGAGCGTTGTTTAGCTGCACATTTTCAAGCATGATGTTCGTTGTTCCCGCAGTCAGTACGGCAATGGGGCTAACCTAAGAGTTAGTAATGTGGATTAAATTGGGAATATGATTCTCTCGCTTTGAGCTGAGCACAACTTACACGTTGGTAAATACCGAGTCAAGCACCGCTATAGCTCCCACACCTTGGTGGTGTAACGCCGAAACACTTGTCAGCGCCGTGACGTTGATTCCGATCTAGTAAGTTCAGTTAGCATTGTATTCCCGAACAAACATTTAGTCTTGAGCAATAATACAAACCTGGCACTGAAATATATTGAGGCCATGCCAGGTCCAACCCCAATCCCAAATCATCTCTATAGCTTGAATGCAGTTTTCGAATTGCAGGTTTCGTGAAGTGAATTGCTGGTTTCCACACCACATGCCGATAGCACCACCGGAGAAGACCAGGTCACTAAGAAAACCGCCAGATCCATTCTCCATGAAAATCTGTACCATATGGTAAGCATAAGAAGTAATAAATGAGAATTATTTCTATACTTACACCAACATGTGTAGTCTCGGCACCTTGAGCCATGATGAACTAGATAGAAAGAACATGGGTTAGAAATCAATTACTATGAGTAATTCAAGTACGTATTTTATTTTTGAAAGTTCCTTGAGTTTCTATGGTCTCACAAGCTCTTTCGATATGAATGGGAGAAACGGAATGTGTAGCTTACCTGGATATTCTGAAGGCTGGTTGCTTGGGCCACCTGCCAGTGTATACCCGTAGGTGCTGTACCCCAATAACTTAGCTGAGAGATTTTTAGGATGTTGGCAGGATACCTTACCAAATCCATCTGGCGTCACGTTTGGACATGCCGAAATATCGATGATGAAATTGCGCACTTGTCGGTAGAAATTGCTCTGAGACACGTACCACTCAGAGCCAGAGCCACCCGGGATGTAGGTATCCGAGGAGATGACTGCGATGCCAGCAAAATCTGCCGATGCTTTGAGAGTAGGTATAGCATTTGGGTTGCCCACAAATTGTGTGTAATAGTACTGGATCAGGGGAGCGGATACCACATATGTTCCTGCTGGGAAATAGACCACAGCGGGCGTTAGAGTTGAAGATCCGCAGTTCTCGCCGCATCTATCTCCAGCTGTAATGGCGGCGTTGATCGCTGCTGTATCATCGGTGACGCCGTCACCTACAGCTCCGAAGTCTTTGACATTGCGGAAGACAGCATACCCCGGTGCACCAAATGGTGAGATTCCGTGCCCGATAGATTCATACCAATAAGTACCATCTTGGCGCTTTTCTGGTGACTTATTTGGATGCATCTGCTCTATGGATGCCAGTGAAGTAGGCCATCTAGTAAGGAGTGACTTTGACCATGGGATCGACAAATCAAGGGGCCAAGCCGCTGCCTGTAAACAGAAAAATGATGCAGTTAAGAATATGTAAACTAGTGTGGTAACTCGGTAGCCGACATGGCTGGCCATATTGGGAGTTTCTTCACAAGATATCTGATACAAGATATGCAGCCTACGGTATGTTGTTTGACACAGACAGCTGCTTTACAGTACTGTATATATCAGTCGCATGAAGTGGTGTCGCTTGTGCACTAACATTCAGGTCACCTCCCTGGTCACACGTGACCGTCTTCAAGTCAGCCATATACATCTTACATGCTTTAAAATCTATCCTCATACCACTAGTTTCCTGGTTCCGGGTTTTGACAGATTCTGTATCACGCCCCATGCCGTGTCTACAGCCACTTCCGTGCTGACGCTGCTCGTGCGGTTCGCTGCTGACACCCTTGTCAATTATGTAATGCATAAAAACATAACTATTGCTGACCAAGCCAGCGGGCTCTTAGTTGGTACCGTGCTTGGCAGTCTTGGTTACCCAGTAATTGTTATTTCCGCACTCGCTTCCCATTGTATGTTTTTCGAGCGGACCAATGCACAGCGTCACGTCTTACTCTGGTGCAAAGGGCCCCCAGATAGTAAACCTAGACCGATCCGTGATATCAGATGTTTAATTACGAAATTCTATGGGCTTGCGAGTGGTATTAGTTTGCTATCTTGCACCTAAAGTTTTATGTGTCAATTTTTTTCCTCCATCTTCTTTCTTGCTCAAGTGCAAATTGCCAGTCATTTACCGTTCTCGAACAATGGCACGTCTGAATAAAATTGCGGTTGCAGTGTCTCTATGGCTGCTATACTATCTTTTTAACCCCGGTGTCAATGCCGCTCGTGTTAGCCAATATCCAATGGCAATGAATCCAGTAAGTATAACACAATGAGAAGCCTTGCCACCTATTTACGTATCTTTCTATTCGCACATCAGACTAATATTATGTGAAACTATTGAAGAAGGTTGGCGGGTGGAAGAGTAACTCCCCTACATCTTCGAACCTAGCCCAGCATGTTAGACGGGGAAATTCAAAGGACATCGCTCGCGCGCTGAAGAACGTTCGTCTCCATGACCCAAGACTACAATGCAGTGTTTGTATGAGGCTGACTTACTATATAGCCCTATGACTTCATTTTCGGGTATTCCTTCAATGGAACGTTTTCGAATGCCCTCAACACAATCAAAAGCTTACCACAAAACACTAACGGAACCGATGCTGCATAGTCTTTCCTGGCGATATGGACTCGAGGTCTCCCAACACAGGATCATCACGATAGTTGTATGCTACCGTATTGAAGTAAACCAGAAATGTGGATGTTCACAGGTTAGATAGTGATATCAATATAGGCCCAAAGATAGTAGATTTCGATAATTATCCAGTCACTTTGATGGTCTGCGATCATATCAGAGCTAAATCGTTGAGCATCGTCCATTATAGTTGGTGATTCCCCCTACTTCACAACTAGAAACACTATCTAGCCCATATCATCTGAATCGCTCTGTATAGCCGCCCATATAACATAGAGTGTGTCTCTTTCTCATTTGCATATCCATATCGATTCTAGCCGATGAGAGCTAAGGAGTACTTTCGCATCCTATTCAGCATCCCTGTCGTCAGCAATCCTCGAGAACCGCTGTATCGTTACACGTACGGCCAGTTTTGGAAAGGGGTATGTGATTCTAAACAAGAATCTCAGCTGAAGACCCTTGTTCATCTAGAACCCACAGGATCGGTCAGATTTAGTTCTTTAGCAAAGGACCATACCGTTCAGGGTCTTGTTTATAAGCCGGGAATAACCCTAAAGAGAGACCCACAATGGTCCAGCCAATCGCATTATAGGAGTGAGAAGTAACGAGTGCAAGTTTAGGATGAGAAATCATCAATTTGCATCCTGTAAGCCGGTCAGAAATCCATATCGAGCCCGTGATCATTATCATTTTGATGATTCTGTATATTTGATCAGTTCATATGTTGAGTCTAGACTTGGCGGTGCATGATGTGTATTTATCCCTCCACCAACATACAACAAGATATGCTTACGAGAGAACATATCCGAGAAATAAGCCTTAGAACGATTTAGTGTCAGTTTCAATCAAGGTCTGGTTGAAAAGCCCCATTTGCTTTATCATGTATATCCGAAATAGATAGATGCCTCAAATCTTACTTCGCTTGGGATATCTACCACGTCTGAAAAGGAGCGTAAGACATGCATGCAGAGCATTGCCTCTAAAGTCTCGGCGCTAATCTCCTTGATCACAGAATCCGTAAGATGGAGTTGCATCTTGGCAAGCAAGTGTCGTTTTTGTTAATATAGGAGTCATCTATGTATGCCCCAAGCTAGACTGGAGAATCTTTGCCAAATTACTCCAATTGTTGTCTTCTTCTGTTACAGTCATGTTGATGTTGGCCTTTTTGTTCTGCTGGGTTAGAATATGTCTTGCCCAGTTACCCAAAACTACTTCCATACCGCCAGGGGGTGGCCCTGCTCAGTATGCTGGTGTTGTTGTCGATGTCTATAACCCACTCCCAACGCTCATATATAATTGTGATGATATGGCGGCGATTTGTTGGAACGCGGCAGAAATGTTGGCCGACCCTAGCAATGCTGCTCTCAACGCTCTCAACCCGAAAGTTTTTCATTATGATACCGATTCAAGCCACACAGCTACGCGTAACAGTGCCTCATGCCCAGGCACCTGGCAAAACCAACTTCCTGCTACCTGCGGAAGTGTACCTGGTCAACCTAATGTACAGCCAGGCAGCTTACCCCCAAATGTTGCTGCACCAGGTGTTGCTCATGCCAACGCAGGATTCCCTGGCGGGATGTGGACTCCTGAGTTCAACAATGAGATAACAAATGCTGCGGGTAACGGGCCCAGCGGGATGGTATTCACGTGTGAGGAGTTTCCTTCAGCCTCGTAAGTGAAAATGAGGTCCCAATTTCCCTATTTTCCACAATAGATGACTTTGAACTCACACTTAGTAGCTTCATTGAAGGGGGCGTGGACCCGAACATTGCTCCAATTGTGCATATAAACTGTGCACCAAAAGCTCTGTCTTGCCAGGGCAACTTTTTCAATGCCGTCCAAGCGAAGTTCGGAGCGGGAGTGTATCCCAACGTCCAAAGCGAGCAAGATTGGCAAGCGAAAGCTCACAATGCAATGAGGGTTAGTGTAATATGGGCGTTGGACACACTGGTGGATTCTATACTAATAGTTTGCGATAATCTCATAGAATTACGCGATTGCAAGAGCCAAAGCTAATAATAACGGCGCTGCGCTTGCCTCATCTCCAGTTATGAAGGTAAGCTATGAAAACAAGCCCGGAAATTCTGTATTTCATGTCTACCTTGCGCTATCATCCTCGGGAACGAGTTCTACGACTCTGAAAGCGCAATGCCTACGTGCTCTTTCACATCTCTTGACTTTGCCTCTACTAACTGTATCCAAGTTCGTGTGGTCTACCACAAATATCGGCGCCGGGGCAACAGCTGCACAGCTTGTTTTACCCGGGTACCCTAACGGTGCAGCACAGGTCGCAGCAACCACGAACGACATTCCCGTTAAGAGAAGCGCTGGTGCCCTCGGCCCTAGGTTAAAGTGTGAGGGATCGTTCTGTCACAACTTGGTTGCCGATGGGTTTGTTTTTCACGAGATAGAAGTGCCTGCTGAGCCGACACCCGTGTCATACCTGCCAGAGGACTTAGGTGCTCACCAATGGGAGAAACCGGAGCAGACAGATATGCCGGCTGCAACATTGCATGTTCTAATCTAGATAGTTTACCGGGGTGGTTCACATTGCATCACCAGATTAACACATTTAGTAGACACTTTTGGATCAGTATTCTAACAAATGCCTGTTTCATACAAGACCGGGCATACAATTCAAATCTTAAGTCATGTCGCTTTACCTTACTTGAGGCCTTGAATTTTTTAAGAAAAGAACAAAAAGAAAAGAAAAGTTACGAAGGTTTGTAAGTCGGAGAACTGGACTCACCCGGAAAAAATATTTCTTTTCTTGTGATTGGCCCCCAGCCTCATTGTACTCGTGATCGGAGTTTCGAACTAAGAGAGGTCGTGCGGTAGTTGTTAGCGATGTCACGTTCTCGACTATACTCTGACTAATACTGCCGAGGATAGTTGCGGATGTGCGGTGTGTCTGCTCCTTCAGGTGCTGAAATGTAGGACAGAATGTGGAGTCTTAGGATCGGTTCCTTGGACATATGTCAGCAGAAAAGTTCTAGGGGACTCGCTAGGGACGGTGATGGAAGTCACAGAAATCCACATCCGACTATATTCCCGGAACTTTTCGACGTCACCCTGTTGCTAGGGAGGAAAATGAGTGGTCATGAGGCAACCATTGGCTTTGTCAGAAGCTGCATTCAGGCCTGTTCTATTCCTGGACAACGGATCAGGAAATCAGTCAATATCGGATGAACTAAGATGACCTACGATGACTAATCTTAATTACCAGGGTCTTAATGCTCAGGTAGTAACTTTTGCGAGGCATCTGGTTCCACGCAGTCGTGATCTGACCTAGCCAGACCATGTGATAGGAGTCTTTTCCTACCAGGGCCTCGATAGACTCTCTGCTCAGAATCATCATACTAAGTATACCTAATAGAAATCGCGGAAAAGTCTATTTAATCGTAGGCCGCTCGAAATTTTGATCGTATGGAGGCCCTGCCCGCCCACAATCATTCCTGTCTCATTCAAAGTCGCGATAGAAAACCTAGGTCAACCTTCTCTCACCATGCGATCCTTCATTCTTCCTGTGATTCCCTACCTCATCGGGGCAGCTTGCGCACTAGTCACTCCCGAGTCGATACATTTCGAGCGCAGTTCTCCCCTCAATGTGACTATCGTGTCTAACCATGATGCGATACAAAAGCGAGAGCCCGGCGGCGTAAGTGGTCCCTTCGCGCAGTAGGAATAGTGCCTGTCCTGACCCAAGAAATGATCAGGTCTTCATCTGTACGGATATCAACTGGGGAGGCACTTGCGGCTTTGCGAAACAACCCTGGAACGAATGCATCCAGCTGACCAGTCCTTGGTGCGTCTGATATTAACACCAATATCCTGGGCCACTTTGCTTATTCGTCGCAGGTACCATTCTATCTCGTCAATTGGACCTGATACCTTTAATGCCATTGTTGCATTTCAGTACGAAACCATAAACAGTACCTATGATTTTGCAGCGTTCTAAATTATACCAGGGACTTTTCTTGTTCCTCTGATGCGAAGCTCGCTATATTCAATCCAGGTGATGTAAGGCAACCTGACTTGCACCTTTTATACAGAGACCCTTCTAACCACGCCAACTTTAAACAGAGCGACCTTGACAACCAGGGATGGAATGACCTGATCGGTAGTTTCGTAGTCCTCCAACTCTCGGAAGCCGCATGCATGGAGCAAAACGACTTTGATCAACCCCTGCTGGCCGAGAGTACCAATTGCCAGTCATGCTGTGGTCAGTATAGAAACACCCCTTGCAAGTAGCATCTTAAGCATTTATAAATCATACTAACGTTGATTTAGTAAGTAAAATGATACATCATATGTGTGAAACAGTATATAACACTATCTCCGTGCTGTTTTCGGCCAGGGAACCGCAATGCTGCCCTATTGCCGCCCCCTCCATCCCGTTCCCTTACTCATTGCCCTCAGAAAACTTACTGACAGGGAATTTCTCTGGTTCGTAGAACGGTTGTGATCTAAGTGGAACTGGTTGCTGCCCTGACGGCGTTATATGTTAGATACTAGCGCTACCCAAGCCATGGCAAGTAGACTTCTGTGGCTTCGAGGTCGCTGGAGTTACGCTCTATCTGCCACGTGTCATATAGTTTATACATTAAGATAAGATAATATAAAGCGAAGATGCCGTCTTCAGCGACCGAATGAAATCGAAGTTAATGCATAACTCTGTCTAGATAGGTGAATCGGGGAGCTAGCTATTAGAACTTAAGAAAGACGACGTATGGACAGCTAAGTTACTAAGTTTCGGAGAGTTTAATATGGAGATCCGGTGAGAGAATGCTTCTTAGTTATGTAAAGAAGACAGAAAAAGGGCGGCAAGGACTACTACTATTATACTGAATTCGTGGTCTGTGTTTTCGGCCATATTACTTCTTGGATTATGAATGTGGGCTCATTAATGTGCGATTAAAAGGGCACGGCTTTCATTGGTAGGACCGCACTGGCGGAAAGTCTGACATTCTTCCAGGGGGTGGAACTTAAGTTCGTACGTCGTTCTGTTCCCTGACGTGGGGCTTTCTGGGGGTGTTGGGGGATAAGCGAAGGGGGAGTGGTGGTATCATGTTAGTTGACCCTGGTTTAGTCAGATGCTTTGGTGCCTAGGCAGTTTTTCCCTGCTTAGTTGAGCATACAATGGAACACCCCACTAATTAACAGAGGGGAAAAGCGACAGAGACCATTCCATCCATCTTACATCAGCCAACCATCATAGAAATCACTCACCAGCTTCCTCATTAAGTTATCACCAATTTCCAGCGAGTCACTTCTCGGCCACCGCCTACCAAGGTCTCCCAAATCCAATCACACATCATGAGGGCATCAGATACTTTCGAGCTTCCTAACGAGATTTTGAATGAAATATGTAGCCGTTTTTGTTGGCACTGCCAAGGCTGCCATGACAAGCGACAATCCATAGGCCTCACACTGACACAGCGGGAGCGGTTGGCTGAAGGAACTCGAAATTTGGCTACATTACGCCGTACCTCGAAGATATTCTGCGCTGCTGCCACGGATCATCTCTTTCATACCCTGTTTATCCATGCCAACCACAAACAACCTGTTGTCACACTGCTACAGACTTTGATAACCACACCTTCCTTCGGTCAGACAGCTCGCATCTTAATTCTCGAGCCCGTCTACCCTGATAATGAGGAAATCTCGGAACGAGATGCTGCATTGTTCGAAAAAGCAGCTGCAACTCACCATCTCACACTCCCAGACGGTTGGCACGAGCGTGACGCGGTCAACAACGAATACCCCAGAGAGACGGGCTATGTAATTACCCAGCTACTGCTTCTTCAACTCCCTAATATTGAGGAAATGGCTATCACATTGACTCTACACGGACTCGATATACTGTCTGACTGGGTGACGACTGCGAACAGCCGACCACTATTCAATGCGCTTAGCTCCCTTTCAGTCGAACATTGGGACACCGAGGGCGGTTTCCACATGAGCAATCTCTCTCCCATCTTGAGCCTTGCTCCTAACCTCTCCGCACTATATGGAACTCGGTGTGCCAGCGCAAATCCTACATTAGAGATAGCAAATGTTACGAATCTCAGCCTTACTTTCAGTGATTTGACCGGTACAGACCTGGAATCTCTGATAATCTCGTGTCGGGAATTGAGGTCCTTCACATATTGTTGGGATGACATGTACGAGTACGGACCGGTGGATGACTTCCCGCGGCCGTCTGCAATTGTCGAAGCTCTGCATTCACGACACCAGCGCAGCCTTCGGACCCTTGCGCTATATTTTGGCCATACAGAGGCGTGGACGAGTGGAGGCGATCTGATCGGCGAAATGCCCGCTTTCGACGGCCTGGAAAATCTCTTGCTCAATGTGGAGTCATTCACACAAGTGGATAATCAGAACGGTGTCCCGCTATTGAGGACACTTCCTAAAACCCTCAAGCGGGCATGTTTCATCAACGACCTAGACAGAATCCATGCAGATTTACTATGGATTGCTCGCAAGATTCCTTCGGGCTCGTTACCAAACCTACAAGAGGTTGGGCTGAATTGTAATTTGGTCGTATCATACGGGACAACTTCACGGTTTACAGATTTGGAGCAGGAGGTTGAAGAAGCCCTCGTGAATGTTGGTGTTGCCTTCTCACCTATGCTTATCTGGTCAAGTTATAACTGGTAATACACGGAGGAAACTATGGACAAAGTTAAGATACAACCATATGAGCGATGTGGTAGACATGCGGGCCCAGGCCAACTCAGAGAAAGAAAACTTGGGCCAAGGAGAGGGCGACACCGGAAGGAAGAGAGGAATAAAAACGAGGTTGTAGGGCTCGGAGATTCCTCCCTAACAACCCCATATAGTGAAGCCCAAAAACAAATATTAACCATGCAAGTCAAGTAATATGGTACAAGATTTTGGATTTCGGCGACATAGAATTAGGACCACTCGATTTCAACATGACATCACAAAGCCTCGCCATCAACTGTACTTGGTGTCCGCGCTTAAACGGCCGATTTTCGGATTAAAACCGCCAGCCATCTCACTTAAGAGAGCAACATTCTCATGATCTTGTAATTGCTCCCTTATTCGAAATGTCGTATTCCATGTCGATGCTGATTCGACTCCTGCTCCGCAGTTCCGAAGTTCGGGCGCCGGCGGTGAGAGGATGGCCAATGTCATTAGCTGAGCAACGTTATCCCATGCTGTACTCGTCCACCCTTTACGAGAAAAGAAGAATATTGAAGAATAGGTGAAGTACACTATCACTAGTAGGACGTGGAGCAGGAGGAAAGCGATGGAAAATATTGTGGTGTAACTCCTGTAGCCCCAACTGTAGCCGTAGCGTTGAACGTAGAACCTGATTTCGGTCTGTTGATCTAAAGCGGATGATTGAATAGTAAAGTTTCCCATGTCTTGGCCTACGAGATTGGTAAGGGACACGTCGTCGCCAGTCTGCGAAGTGACGACCGTAAAGTTCGTGTTCGCCAGTGTTGATCGAGACAGCCAATCGGCTATCACGCTACTCATGGTGAGAGCAATCTCATCATCGACAGCACCAATAGTCTTATTAGGCGATACCGTAAGGAATTCTTTCAAGCTATGGTTCGAATTCTTGTACCCTACGGCCTGTCGCAGGATGTCTTCAACGAATCCCACGACTGGGAAAGAGGTGTTGGACTTTGGTGAATTGAGAGCTGCTGCCCATTCTGAGCTGAGTGATATGGGTCCTGAGATTGACCCATTGCGTGCAAGTTGGTCTAAAGCTCCATATATACTTACGGGGTTTGTATTTCGAGAGGTAGAGCCATATAACGCATCGGTCAAGGTAGTTTCGACATACTGGCTATTAATCGGGTCGAAGGACGTCTCCGTGAAGGCCCAGCGCGCGTCAACAACGCAGGGCACAATCAAGCTTTCTTGTGTGTCATGTTGATTGGTATCATAGTCTCCATACGTCGGCACGTTAATAACAACGGCTAGAGATGAATTGAGGGTCTGATCTTCCTTGTTTCTGACTGATCCGGCATCGACCCACCGGAGAACAACGTTGCTCCCTGCGAACGGGGTTTGCCATGCCTCTCGCGGAACTAACCAGGTAGAAGTAGAACCGTTGAGACTAGTGAAGTTATCTGGTGGGTTGTAGGCAGAAAAATCGAAAATATTGTTTGTCGCAAATTCTAGGTCAGTATACGTTTTCATAGCATACTGATAATCCCAAGCATCGCACTGAACCTGGACTAACGGTACCGGGAGATGTGTTTTCGAAGATATGATGAGTTTAGGGCGTTGGACTGGGGTACCGTGGGAACCCACAATCTTGTCTTCAACGTAATGCCAAAATGCATCTATCAAGGCCAGGGTAGACGCGTGGATCGTCACACCAATAGCCGCGCTTGATTCATTTGCACTTGAGGGCGATAAGTCAAGGATGATATCCCTCTTTGTCTGACCAGAAGATGGGTTGATCATGGTCGGATAGAATAGCGGACTTTCTGTAACGTTGAAATAGTAGCCCTCAATGGATCGAGCATAAGACCAGTCGAGGAAAGTATTGTATCCATTGTCGGGGCAGCCGTTGTAACGCCAAGATGTATTAAGGCAATTTGAGCTTATATCAGATTCTTGAAACGCGATAGGAAAAAGCGCGCTACGCGAATGATTGACGTACGTCACCAACTCTGACAATTGTAAGGGCAATGGATTGGTCATGTTCCACCAGTCGAGAGTTGGAACCAAAAGTGCAGCGGATGCAGGACCGGCAGCAAAGACGTATACGGTAGCGCAGGCAAGCGCGACCGCAACAAGGATGGTCTGACGTGAAGTCTGGTCTCCACGATTTTGCCAATGATGGAATAAAGGTGCTCGGAAGGATGGACTGGCCAAATAAGTAAATGAACCAGTATTTGAAGGTCCAACAATCAGACCCAGTGGAAGGCCACTCTTGCCAACTAGTCTGCGACGAAATATACTGTACTTGCATAATTAGATGCAGCTCAATTAAACAGGAGACCGGCCAGCGACTACATATCGGCAGCCGATGGATGGTACTCTTGGTCCATCCTTTTGCAACATGGAGGTATAAGGCGGTGAACTTACTGAAGCACCACAGCGGATATTGATGCAATTATCAAGTTTTCATGGACCTTGGCAGGAAACTGGAAAACCAACTGCCACGTCTTGGAATCGAATTCGTCCTCATCGCCCAGGTAAGGTTGAAGAAAGGTCAGGACACCAATGCTTATTGTGATCGCAACGGGAAATACATGCAACATGAGATGTAATATCGTGCGACTCGATTTAAGCGTTTTGTGAAGAGCGACTTTTGGTTGTTCGGCCGACTCTCCAAAGTCAGTAGCGATTTTTGCTCCATCTTCTTCAATTTCTTGGATGGTCTCTATCGAAGTTTCTGTCTCGGACTTGCATGGCAAGGGACTGTATGCCATTCTCGTATTATAAGGTGAAGTTAGCAACTGCAGTCGTAAATAGATGAAATGAACCTCGTCGGAGTTGTCAGTCGGATAGCCTGAGATCAATCCACGTGTTATAGGATAAGCTGATGCCTGACAAGGAGCAACAACAGTAGAGAGTTTTCAGACCGAGCAGTGCTGTCTGAATTTGGGGTCATACAGCGAAATGACTACAGAGCCCCATCGTGGAGAAACTGGAAGGATCAGGTGGCATATGCGTCACAGTTCATCGCCAGCCCCTCCGAGCCATGAACCTTATCATGCACGTTTCTAGACGCGATATCATCATAATTCATCTTTCTAAAATTAGTGCTCCCACTTCGTTGCCGGCGGATAGCATGATTGAAATTTCGTACACCAGTCAGTGGAAGGCGAGAATGGCAGCTGAGCTAGAGCAAGCAATGGTTATAAGGCGACAGGGAAAAGATGCACATGGTGGGGGCCAAATCCAAACGAGCATGCACCTTGTGGTCCTTGGGAGGCTACAACCAATTAACATGCATTAAGTGATCAAATTGCGGTTGCATTTTGACTACGAATGTGCGTTCTCGATGTAACTAAATGATACAAAACGAAACGGACGTGGGAAGGATCTTGCAAGGCACGGCTGTCCTCGTTCTAGGCCCCACCAAGAAACACTGTTGAGTCCTATGACATGTTTGCTGATACATAATAAGTACATCCATCTCAGGGACGAAACAACTTCAGCATGTTCGTTTCCGACTTACCCATGTAAGCCGCCACGTATTTTGAATGCCTCATGCTTGCGCCCTCCCGTCGCGCAAGTGTATCAGAGCTTGATGATCTGATATAATGGCGGGGGGATCATATCATACCTAAAATAGAATAGCAGAAGTTGAAATGCGAAGCCCCTGCCCTAGTGACATATTCTCGCTTTTTGGTGCTATCTTGAACGTAATGGTGGCTCAACAAATATTTACTAGAGATTGCGACTCATGAACATGGAAAAAAATGTGGAATCAGAATTTGAGGGTGGTTTTTGTCCCCATTATACCCAGCCAAGATTCTGTCCTGATTGATGCACCTAAACCCAATTGCATGTTGGAACTACTCTTCCCTTCAGAGTGAGCCAGCATCTGTGTCAACTATTGACGGATTCTTTTTCGTTTCTTTTTTCTTTGCTCAATAAGCCCTTGCCATTTCAGAATTAGGCCTAATCACGGATTATATTCTCTTCAGTTTCTGGAAGTTCTGTTCGACCATAGTGCATCATCCGTTTCCTCGTCACGTGTTTTGAAGGAGCGAAAGAAGGCAAACAGTCCGCAGCCAGCTGTATCACCATCCATCCAGCGCCTCCTGATAAAGTCTTTCCATACTACCTCGCAATGATAACAAATTCTGAAACGCCTTGGCTCTCTATTCAAGACTGGTAGGCAGGAATGGCATCATTTAGTGTTTCGTCAATAATGACTTTTTGGATTTGAAGGCAGGCCTTGCGAGTCAGATGAGGCCAATGAACCCAAACGCCAAGGCATCGACGTCAGTCTCAGTAACAGAGAGCTTCCGCAACTGCTACGCCGGCAGGATATGGGATAAATCGGATTGGGCTCTCGGAGGACCTTGTAGTAATGCCTTTGCGCCCAACGAGAATCTCGAGCAGTACCTGGTGAATCTCAACAAAGTCGATCAGCGCGAGTACGATACTACCACTATCACATCTAGGGGGCAAGGTGAAAGTGCCTCGATCTCGGGCAACTGGAATGTCAGCATAGAGGCGATGTTTTCGAAAGGCGGGATCAGGGCAGAGGCGCCAGACTCGCGAGTTTCGAGTTGCGCTCGTTCGCTCCCAACCCATCTAGCAAAGGAAAGTTTGGCCTTCCGAAAATGCTGCTGCCGCTGCCGCCGATAGGTTTGGCCGCCTGCTGTAAGTTTTCCGAAACTGTGGAAACATTGTTGGGCAGATTAGTGTTAGTTTGAGCCACTTCGGAAGTGTCTCCCGAGCAGCCTTGTAGAGGAGGAGGGGGATGAAGAAGGCCATTATGACTAGGGATGTTTTCAACCTTACGGACAGCAACGATCCAAGGGGTTTTGGTCGTACATCTTTCGCCGGGCGCCAAAATATAGAATGAATACATGCGCATGCTAATTATCAGTCCATTACCATGTCTAATACTCCTGGCCAAGGTATCAACTTGGGCTAACGTCGCAAACCCACCCGATGACACCCATGGGAATAGAATACTCATGATTGTGATACTGTTTCTACTAATACAAATACAATGTTTTGTCTTCTTAGGATAAGTACGAGGACTTGGATGCATCAGTGTTGTGCACGCGCTCTTTGCGTCGAAGTGTGGTTGTCATACGGTCACTCATTCAACCGTGCAAACGTGCGGGGTCGCTGAGACGGAGATGGGATTGGAAACGAGGATATTGGGGCCGTAGTATGATGCGCTTGGGTTAATCAGGTAGGTTGAGATGCCGAGTCCTTGGGTGAGGTTGACAGGGGACTTGAGCTGGGAGAGGAGGAAGCAGGCGGGTTGGGTTATTGTTAAGGATGGCTTGTGGGTAGCCCATAGGTACCCATAAGAACCCATAGGTTTCTGTAGGTGGGCTGCTCTGTGGGTAGGTTTTTTCCGGCCCGCCTATAAAAACCTATAGGTACCTATAGGATTAAAAACACCTATAAACTTTTAGATTATAGCTTATAAATATCTACAAGTTTTTTATAAATAAAATATATATACTAATTTATATAATAATTATTTTTAAAAAAATTAAAATTATTAAATTTAAATTATTAAAAAAATTATATAAACTTTATAAATCGATTTATAATTTATAAAATTTATTTAACTATTTAAAAAATTTTATAGGTTAAAACCTACAATTTATAAAATTTGTATCGACCTAATGGGCTTATGGGCTATCTATAGGCTTATGGGCTTTTTTCTGTGGGTGGGTTGTGCCAACTTTAGTTATTGTTGTAAGCATGATCAGGCGGGGTAATGTTATCTGCATGTACCTACTTAGGCACCCTAAACAAGGTCCTTACGTCGTGCACCAGCTCAATCCCGAGGCAAATCGATGCCTTTTTCATTTTTGATTTCCTCAATATCTTGGAAACAACCAGTACAATTTTAATCGTCAAGTTTGCAAGGTCATTGGCCTGAAGCAAGAAGATACCAAAAGCCCAACCTGGTAGGTATCACGTGCGCTAGCTCACTCATAGCTGCACACCGGTTTCTGACCTGTTTGTTTCTTGCTTTTAGATCCCAATTACCGAGACCGAGACGGCAAACCCCATTGTCATGTCATCAAACGACCTCCCAGTTAGGCAAGCACTGGATTGCGAGCGCACTGGATCGGCGCGAAGAATGTGTCAATCGGCGGAAGAAGGAAGTCACGACCGCCCCCTCTTTCGACTCCCCACTTCAGTCCGCCGCCAGATTTACAAGCTCGCGGGCGTACGCACCGGGAAGGTGCGTCGGGTCTGCAAAGGAATTTACAATAGAAATGAACTCACACTATTACGCGTATGTCGGGCGATACGCGATGAAGTTGAGGCATTGATCGTTTCCCGGAATGCCATTTTCGTTGGTAGTTCCAGGCCTTGCGGCTTAGATTTCAAGGTTCTTCGCACCGAGCTGGAGTACTTGGGAAAACTTTCAAAATCGACGGCATGCTCCAATATTAAGGATCTTCGTGTGATACTTCGATTTTTCAGCGACGCATTCTGGATCTCTGAGCAATTAAGGGACTCTGTCCTAGAATTGTGGCAGGATGTGATGACACGCATCTTGGCGCAGGCTGACGGCGAGCTGAAGCTGCACCTGGTCTTTGATTTTGATACTAACGATCCTAAGAGGAAATATGAAATGGATGAGGCCCTAAGGCCGTTGCGTAACCACCCTGGCGCTCTCAAGCAGTTAGGGTTACGTCTTGGGAGCAGTTATAGTCCAGCCCTATCTGATTTAGCGCGTGAGATCGCACTTATCGTCGAGCGCCCAAAAGAGCGCCCCTGCCAGAACCCCTTCCGCTTCATGGACCTGCCCTTCGAGCTTCGACAACACGTATTTAGTTACACAAATCTCGTTACTCCCTTTAAGAAAGTACAATGGTCCGCGCTGGATGGTTTCAACACGCCATTTCCTCGCTGCTCTTGTGATTTCGACACCATCTGCGATAAAAATTTACATCACGGACGCCAATTCGAACAATGCGGGCTCTCTTTGGGCATCGAGAGCGATCTATTCTGCACACAGTAAACGAGTAGCTACTCATCACTGTGCAACCACAAGCTAAGCCCGCTGCCCCTGCTCCTTGTCTGCCGCGCCATATATGTAGAGGCTATCGAGTTCTTTTACACAAATAATCGGATCATTATCATGCCTGCATCTACTCGCTGTCGATTAGATGAAGTCGAATATGAAGACAGAATCAATGGAGCAGGAAACCTTCGTGGAGGCGAAGTTGATGTGCACACGAGCGACGCTACAGATTTTTTCCTCCGGCGTATTGCACCTTCTTCGATTTTACTACTTCGAGAACTGGAGATAATTTTCCCGAGGATCACAACTGATGTCACTGAGCTCCCGGCTTTTGAGAGATGGATAGCAGCCGCTGAGAAATTAATCTTATGGCGCAGCCGCCAAGACTCTCATGTCGAACGTTTGACATTGATATTACACATTAACACAATCGGATGCAAAGAAGCAGAAACTATAAGTTACGGGCCTGTCGGGCGGAGTAGACCACACCTCGGATGGCTGAGATCTGACGAAATGAACTGGCTTCATTCACAGGCCCGGGATCTCATGTGGCCTATACGCGCAGCTTTAACTACACATCGTCATTATCGCAACATCCGCCGGGACCGCAATCCAGTGAGCCGTCTCTTTGTTCATCTCCAATGGCCTGGACATTGGTCGCCACCGAAAATTCGCGAAGAGATGGGCAGGGAGTATAATCAGCCTTTGCAAGATGAGGAAGAGTCTCCGACGGAGGGAGAAGAGACAGAAGAGAGTCTGATGTCTTCTGGCACGCCTGACTTGCCTGCACAAGATGACGCAGAAGGAGAAGATGAAGATGTCGATGATGATGACTTCGAAACCGAGCATAGCTCCAGCCTTGACGATTCCGATGACTATGAAGACTGTGATGCTTCTATTCCTGGGTGCATAGAGACTATCCGCGAACTAGAGATCAAGCTGGAAAAGGAAATAATGGACGCCCGTAGCTATGATAGCTACCAGGTTGGCAAGGGTAGCGAGATGCCAAGTCCTTGGTTGAGGGAAGAGTGGGATGCTTATAGGAGGGGGAACATGGGCTAGTTCTACACTCACATCATTACATAATCAAATCGGGTCAAAATACTGCATACATACAGTTCCAGAGGGAGGGTACTTTTGGAGATCATCTCCGTGACTATTTCTACTACATAACATAATCTCAGGCCTGTAAATATTACCTAAAGATTTCTAATTTAAATTATTACAAATTTAATATTATTATAGTATATTAGGATTTATCCTAGTTAAAGATAATTTTTGCCGATAAAATAATCTCTAATTTGGTATAATTTTTATAGAGTTTTTTTATTTCAAAATTATTTTAAAAATTATTTTAGCGGCCGAAATCGTCTTAAATAAAAATCTAAAAGAAAAAAACACCATAAACTTTTTACTAATCTATTTATATTTATTTATATTTATTTATTTATTGCTATTATTGCTATTTTTATTAATTTTATTAATTTTAAAAAAGCGTATATTGTAAAATTTTAACAAAAAGTTTATAAATTATATTATATTTATAAAATTATATATTATATATTAATTAATTAAATTATATAAAAAAACAAAAATTATATTATAAAAATAAGCTAATGATTATATTATATAAATTTATAATTTGAGCTTATTTAATATTTAATAATATAATTAGCGATATTTTTATAAAAAACGTTAACAATAAAGTAAATATAACAAAAAATGAAATAAAAAAGGAAGTTTTAAAAAATAGAAATAATATTTATATAAAAAACAATATAATAATAATATTTTTATAAAAATATTTTTATATATAAAAGATAATTTTACTATAAATAATAGTAATAAAAGTACAAGTTTATTAACGCGCGCCCACATGGGCGGCAGCCTTACCAGGGGTGGATGTAGATTAGATAAGCTGATTTGATTAGATAAGATAGCAGCCGGAGCCCTACACATCTATATGGTGGGTGCCTCTACGTATAAAGCCCTACCCCTGCACTCTCTTTTCTATATTATTAATATACGTAATATTAGTATATATATTTGTACCTTTTAGTACCGTATTTCAAATGGTAGCTAGCGATTGTTTTTTTTTTTTTTAGGTTATTATTGCTACGTTTACGTATAGACGATTATACCGAGCTTATTTTTGAAATATTTAATTTCGCGACATACGCTAGATTTTAGACTTTTATAATATTAAAATATTTTTTATAGCGCTTTTATATAAATATTAAATATAACATCTTCTATAATATTTTTATATAGATAAACGGTATTAAATATTTACTTTTGCGCTTTCGAGTAAATTACGAATATTTTAAAAATTTACTATATATTTCTAATAGTTATATTTAATAATAATTTATTAAAAAAAGCAATTAATACAATTTTTAAATTTTAAACTTTAGCTAAATATTATTTAATTTTAAAAATATCGTTTTTTATAGCTTAACTAGATTTAAGTTATAAAGTTATAAATTTATAACGCCGATGCTAAAATTTCTTTAATTATTTTGTTTTACGTAGAACGATAATAGTATATATCTAATTTTCTATTTTCGAAAAACGGAAACTTCGAAGCAACGATTTAAGGCAGAAGTGACGACGAGCTCTTTCTTACTTTTTTCTACGCTATTTTCAAAAATATATTATTTTAATTATAAATAATTATATTAATAATTTATAGATACGTAACTACGAAATAAATATATTTTTTATATTTATTGTAAAGTATTATTTTAATTATTTATATATTAAATACGATATTCTAACCTTTTTATTACTATATTTTTAACTTTTTTTCGATATAATTATTTTTTATTATATATAAGTTTTATTTAAAACCTATTTATATTAATAAATATAGCTTCGAATAAAGACAATTTTATAATATTTAGCGCCTTTTTTTTTAATAATAAAAAACAAGACGGATTATTTAAATCTAAATAAAAAACGTTCGGAACCTCGAAAAAAATCTTTTTTAATATTTTAACTTAAAAACGACTAATATAATAACTAAATAAAATACTATTTTATAAATATAATTTAAAAAATCTAAACAAAACCGGTTTTTTTAATATTTAAACTAGTATTTTTAAAAATAAAAAACGCGATTAATTATATATAATAAGCTATAAATTTTTTTAATCTTTTAATAAACTATATTTTTTAAAAATAATTAAAGTTAATTTTATTATAATTAATTATTTTTATAAAATATTTTAATAAACTATATTTTTAAAAATAATTAAAGTTAATTTTATTATAATTAATTATTTTTATAAAATATTTTAATAATAAATAGAAATTAAATATATATAAATAGTAAAGTTTTTAAATAATTAAAGAAAATAAATAAACAAATAGCTTAATTAAAAAAAGCTATAAATTATTTACGAAATTGTTGTTTAAATCGATATAAAAGAAATAAACGTAATTTTAAATATTTATAAAAACGTTTTAATATTTATTATATAAATTTATTACCGAGCTAATTTTTAATAAAATCTAGAAATTTGTTTTAAAAATACTAAAAATATTATAATTCAAGCTATTACTAAAATATTAAATTTAATAAAATATTAATACGATAATAAAAAATTTAAGTTTTTTTACCGCCGTTTTTATAATTAAATAACTAAATTTAGTTTTTTAATATTTTATTATTAAATTATTTTTTTACTTAGCCGTTAATAAAAATACTATAGAATTAAATATTTAATTTATATTAATAGTTTTAATAGTTTTAGTAAAATTAAACGTTTAAATAAAATAATAATTAAAGAAAATAATATTAATTAAATATTTTATTAAATTTAAAATAAAAAATCCGAAATAGGCCGATATTTACAGCTTTTTAAATAAAAAATATTTAATATTAAGTTAAATATTATAAAAATAGTTTATTATAGCTATATTATAACTGATATAATAAATTATACTAAATTAATTTTATAAATAATATTTTAAATATATATAATATATATAAAAAATTATATTTTTTTAATAAAAAAGCTTTTTATTATATAAAAAAATCGAGCTATTTTAATAAAATTTATAAAATTAAATATAACGAAGTTAATATATTTAATTTAAATAAAAAGGATTTTTTTAATATTAATTTTATAACTATAGATAGTAAAATTATTTTTATAAACATATATATTTTTGTAAAAAAATTGGATTTTTTTTTTAAAAACGAGATTTTAGCTAGTATAGTTTTATAGTAATTAATTATACTATTTTTAACCTTTTTTGTTAATCTAGTTATATTATAATAAAATAATAAACTTATTTTTATAAAAAGAAGTAAATTAAAAGCCGATAGTTTTTTAAGATTTTCCGAAATTTTTATAGCAAAATTTTCGATATAAATAAACAAAATAACTAAAAAATACGTAAATAAAAAAATTAATTTATATAATATCTATAAAAACAAAATATCTTTTTTAAACTATTTTTAAAAAAAACTTTATTATATATATAAAATATATATATTTTAATATAATAATAACAATTAGTATAAAATTTTTATAATAATATAAATTATTATAAATTTATTTATAAAAAAAATAATTCTAATTTCTGATAATAAAACTATATTTACGAAATATATAAATCGTATTATAAAAACTAAGCTTTTTTTTTTAATAAAAATTCGAAATATTTATAAAAATAAAAACCGAAGCAATTTTAATCGATTTAAATATCTATATAATAGTAAATATAAAAATCGTAAAAATTATAAATATAACAGACGGAACGACAATAAATATAGTAAATTATATAACGACAATTTCGACAATAAAAAAAAGTTCCGAAATAAGACTTTTTTTTTAAAAAAGAAAGGCAATAATAAAAAATACGATCGAAACTAACGTAATAAAAAGCGGGATAAAAAGAAAAAAAATAAAATATATTTTGCTAATAACGTTAAGTCGGATTTAGATAATAAAAATAATTTATTTTATTAATTTAATTCCGACAATTTGCTATTTTTATTAAATAAAAATAATAATAATATATATATTATAATCGATATAAATATATTTTATAAATTTTATAATAAAACTTTTGATTTTAAAAACGTTAAAGCTAAGTATTTAAGTAAATATTTAAATAAACCAATAAAATTTTTTTTCGATAATAATATTAATAATATTTGATATATATATTTATATTATAGAGAAAAATTTTTATTTTGTAATAAATTTTTCGATTATTTAAAAAAAAAATATATATATTTATAAAATAATATATTTTGTTTCGGAAAATAGTTATATTAAAAAAATAATATTAGCTTTTATTTTTAAATTTATTTGCTAAATTTAAAAAATTATACTTTATAATAATACAAAATATTTTAAAAATTAATATTTTTATTTAAAAATAAATATATAAAAAAGCTTAAATAAATAGTTTATTTTTATTTATTTTAATATTAAATCTAAATAATGCCTTATTTTTTATAGCTTTTTAAAAGAAATTTTTTATATTATAAAAAAAATTATATTTAAAAAATTTATAAATATATTAAATATTAAAATTAAATATTATTATAAAGCTCGTTTTTTATTTTTTTTAAAAAAATATAATTATAATAAAAATTTAATATTAATAAAAATAAATACGTTAGTTTAGGTTTTTAAAAAAAATATCGGCGTTAATATTTTATTAAAAACAAGCTTTTTTAATAATTATAAAATTATTATTAATTTTTCTAGACGTATTTTTAAATTTAACGTTATCGAAGATTTTTTTATTAGCTTTAATATTTAGTTCCGATCTAATTTTTACGTCCAAAAGGTAATTTTATTATAAAATATAGTCTTTAAGTTTAGCTAAATTTTTAATATTTTTATTAAATATATTTTTTTATTATTAAATAAAGATTTTATATATAAGTTTTAAAATAATAAATTAATAACAACTTTAGTTTATTTAAATATTTTTCTAATCGTATTTATAATAAACCTTATATTTAAAATAACTAAAATTTATAAAAATATTTAAATAGGTATTATTAGCAAACAAAAATATACTAATTTTTTTTATTTAATTTATAACAAAATAATTTAAATAACTGCTATAATTATAATTATAGCTAGATTTTTTATTATTATTAAAAATATAAACCTACTATTAGCTATAATATCGGTATTAATTTTTTATAATATTAATAAAAAATATACTATAACTTCCGTTTTATAGAAAATATTTTCTAACGAAATTATTTTTATATTTCCGATAACAGTTTTAAAAAAATATAAATTATATAACGACTAGATAATAGTTTATTTTAATTTAAATATAAAAATACTATAAATATTTTTTTATATTTCGATTTTAGTCGACGATATATTTTTATTAACTAGCGACGATAATAATATTTCAAAACTACGTATATCGGAAATTTATTCGATTTTAAATATTAAAAAACTTAAAATTAATAAAAAAATCAAAAAGCCAGATAGCTAAATTATTTATATAAGCTTAATTAATATAAAAAAAAAGATTATAGTTTTATTTAAAAATATTTCTAAAATATAAATAAACTAAAATATAATTTTAATATTTATTAATTAATAAATAAAAATCTTATTTATAAAAAAATAGCAAAACTATAAATTTAATAACCGTAGCTATTTATTAAATCTAAAAAATAAAACTAAAATTAATAAAATTTTCGATTTTTTCTATAAATAAAATCGTATAAAATAAATTATTAAAGCGATATTTTTTATATATTTTTGTTTTATTATATAACGTATAGTTGAAAATAAACTAAAAATACGTTTTATCGTCGATTTACGATTATTAAATAAAATTGCTATACTAAATAACTATTTTTTATTATTATAAACTAAAATAATTTAATTTATTAAAAATAAATTATATTTAATAATAATAGATATAAAATTTTTTTTTTACTAATTTAACGTTTATTTTAATTATTAGGATCGTTTTATAGTTATAATACTTAAAAATTTAGAAAAATTTAAAATTTCTATTATAAGTTATAAAAATTTATCTATATATATTTAATATTATATAAATTGTTTTTTAAAAAACTATAATAACTATTGCTGCGTTTTTATCGACGATATTATTATTTTTTTCGATAATAAAAAAAATTACAAGCGATATTTATAAACGATTTTTTTTTTTTTTCGAAATAAAGAAATTTTTATTAACCTTTAAAAAATTTTTTTAGCTTATCCCTCCGTCGATTTATTAAAATTTCGAATAAATATTTTTAATTTATCTATTATAAAAGCTAAATTAAAAACTTTGCAAAAATTAGCATTTTCTAATTAATTAAAAGCTTTTAAAATATATTTTAGATTAATAAAATAGCTATAATTAATATTATTATATTATACTAAAATAATTAAGCTTTTTTAAAAACGGAAGACTAAGTTTTTAATAAAAAAACGACTTAAAAGTTGTTTAAAATCGAAAAATTTAAGCAAAAAAATAGTTTATATTAAATTTATTTATTTTGATCTTATTAAAAAAAAATTTCAATTTTTTAAAAATTGCTAAAATAAAACACGGTGCCAGGGGATGCAGGTGTATATGCTGATATTATATATATTAATAATCTAGAAGAAAAAGTATAAAGGCAGGGCTCTATACGCAAAAGCACCTACTATATAAATATATAAAGCCCCAGCTGCTATTTTATCTAATTTAATCAGCTTATCTAATCTACATCCACCTTTAATAGAATTGCCGCCTATATACGTATATATTAAATACCGGCTACACAAAAAAGATTTATTGCCTTTAACAAACTATATATATAATATAACTTTTCTAGCATTTATATATTATCTATTTTATATTTTACAAACCGTTATAACGACAAAATCAATCCTTACAATATTATTTACTATATCGTAGGCTTTTTTATATATCGTTCTGCATATCCTTATCCTTGTCCAGATTTAAATCTACTTTATATAAATAACCGCAGCTATATTTAAACACATCTATATTATTAATTTATTTTTATTTATCTAAAGCTTTTTTAGTATAAAATTTAAAAATAAAAGGTCTTTTTTTTTATCGTTTCTAGTATTTTTCTACGACATTTTATATATTCCGTAATTACTACTTACTATACTATTAATTATTTTAATATCTATACTATTTCTACTTAACTAAATATTTATATTTAATATAAATATAATTAAGCTAATATTTTACGATACGCTTTATTTCGAACGATTTATCTTTTTTTTTAAAATCCGGTTAATCGTTTTCTATAAAACTAGGAACCAGGACTATACAATAAAATAAATTAACGCTATTTAATATTGGTAAAAAATATACAATTAAAATAACTAAATAAATATCCTATTTTTTTAATAATTCTAATTCATAAGCAAAATATTTAATTCGTCGAATAATTTTAAAAAGTCCCGCTTTCTGCTATAAAAATTTATATAAAAGGTTATTAAAAAAATAATAGCCTTTATATAATCGTAAATAAATTTTATTTCTTAAATTAAATTTTATAAAAATATACCTCTTATTATAGTAAAATTTATTTTATAAAAAAACAAAATCTATTATAAATTCTACATTTTTATATAAACTTTTTTGTAAATATTTAATATTTTTAATTATTAAATTAATATTAATTAAAATATTAATAAAACTAAGCAATCAGAAATTAAATAGTAATTTATAAAATAAAAAATCGATTGCCTTAAAATAAGCGCTGTTTAAATTTTATTATAAAATAAATAATATATTTATTTAGTTTTTATCCGGATATATAAAATAATAGTAATATATTACTAATTTTATTATCCGATTTTTATTTTCGGATAGTTTATTATTTTATAAATAATAAGCCGTTATTATTAAAAATTTATAGCTTAAATTTTTCTAAAATCTGTTCTAAAAACTAAAAATAAACTTATTATCGTAATTAAATATAATTTCTATAAATATATCCTAATTGTTTAACAAAATTTGTTAAATAAATATTTAAGCCTAATTTTTTGCTTTATATTTAATATTACTCGATATTAAAAAAATACATTTAAAAATTATATATATTATTATTATTAAAAAATTAAAATAATTATAACTTTTAAATTATTATATTAATTTATTTATAACTACGTTTAATATATTTATAATAAAATTAAAAATAATTATTTTTATAAATTTAGCGTTTTAAAGTTTAATTAATTTATAATTGCTAATAAATAGCTTATTATCGTTATAATTTAGCTAATATATTATATAATAAATTATATAAATCTTAATTTTTTTAATTTTCCGAACTATTAAATATTCGATAAGTTTTTAAAATATACGTTCTTTTTTAAAATAATATTTATTATTATAAATTATTACTATAAATATACTAATTAAATTTTTTAATATATAAAACTTATACTTTTTTTATTAATTAATATTATATAGCAGTTTTTTTTAAATATAAAAAAGTATTTAAAATAAAAAAAGCTTTTAGTATTTTCGTTAAATTTTTTATATATAGTATCCTAGATTTTTTTATATTTTTTATTTTTTTAATACCTTTTAATAAAATCTATTCGAAGGTTTTTATATATAAAAGTTTCGAATATATACTATATAATATTTAAAATAGGTTTTTTGTCTATATATTAAATTTTACTATTTATAATGACGTTATCTATTATTTTTAAACAATTTAAAACGTCGAAGACGAAATTTTTTGCTTTAAATAGATAATAAATTTACAGATTATATTAAAATAAATAGATTAAAAAATTTATTAAACGTTTATTTACTCGATTCGTAAAGGTAATATTAAAATTAATTTAATTAAAAATGCCTTTAGTTATATTATAATTAATAAATATAACCACCTATTTAGTAGATTTAATTATAGTTTAAAGATAGCAATAGGTTTATATAATATAGGCTATTTTTATTTCCGATAATCTATATTTAAATTTAGGACTAGAAACGTATCGATTTAAAAATATAATAAGTTCGATTTAGGTAATAGAAATAGAAATTCCAGAATTTTAGACATAGCTATTTTTAAAATAATATATTATAATACTAAATCCGCATTTAAAAGAAACGTTTAATTATATAAAAAGATCTTTATTAAAATTTTAATAGAATAATATAATATACCAAATTAGAAGGTTTTAGCAATTTTTAAAAGATTAAAATTTTTCTTTAATAAAATCAAAATAAATAGATTTAATATAAGCTATTTTTTTGCCTAAATTCTTCGTCTTTAAGCAACTTTTAAATCGTCTTTTTGCTAAAAATTTAGTTTTCCGTTTTTAAAAAACTCGATTATTTTAATATAATATAGCAATATTAATTTTAGCTATTTTGTTAATTTAAAATATATTTCGAAAGCTTTTAATTAACTAAAAAATATTAATTTTTGTAAAATTTCCAATTTAGCTTTTATAATAGATAAACCAAAAGCGTCTATTCGGAATTTTAGTAAATCGATAAAAGAATAATTTAAGAAAAATTTCTAAAAATTAATAAAAATTTCCTTATTTCGGAAAAAAAAAAGATTGTCTATAGATATTATTTATAGTTTTTTTTATTATCGAAAAAAATAATAATATCGTCGATAAAAACGCAATAATAGTTGTTATAGTTTTTTAAAAAATAATCTATATAATATTAAATATATATAAATAAGTTTTTATAATTTATAATAAAAACTTTAAATTTTTTTAAACTTTTAAACATTATAACTATAAAACGGTTCCGATAATTAAAATAGACGTTAAATTAGTAAAAAAAATTCTTTACGTCTACTATTATTAAATATAGTTTGTTTTTAATAAATTAAATTATTTTAGTTTATAATAATAAAAAATAGTTATTTAGTATAGCAATTTTATTTAATAATCGTAAATCGACGATAAAACGTATTTTTAGTTTATTTTCAACTATACGTTATATAATAAAACAAAAATATATAAAAAATATCGTTTTAATAATTTATTTTATACGATTTTATTTATAGAAAAAGTTAAAAATTTTATTAATTTTAGTTCTATTTTTTAGATTTAATAAATAGCTATAATTATTAAATTTATAGTTTTGCTATTTTTCTATAAATAAGATCTTTATTTATTAATTAATAGATATTAAAATTATATTTTAGTCTATTTATATTTTAAGAACGTTTTTAAATAAAGCTATAATTTCTTTTTTTATACTAATTAAATTTATATAAATAATTTAGCTATCTAGCTTTTTGATTTTTTTATCGATTTTAAGTTTTTTAATGTTTAAAATCGAATAAATTTCCGATATATATAGTTTTAAAATATTATTATCGTCGTTAATTAGTAAAAATATATCGTTAGTTAGAATTAAAATATAAAAAAATATTTATGGCGTTTTTATATTTAGATTAAAATAAGCTATTATCTAGTCGTTATATAATTTGTATTTTTTTAAAACTATTATCGGAAACGTAGAGGTAATTTTGCTAGAAAATATTTCCTATAAAGCAAAAGTTATAATATATTCTTTATTAATATTATAAAAAATTGGTACTAATATTATAACTAGTAATAAATTCGTATTTTTTGTAATAGAAAAAAATCTAGCTATAGTTACGACTATAACAATTGCTTAAATTATTTTATTATAAATTAAATAAAAAAAGTTAATATATTTTTATTTATTAATAATACCTATTCGGGTATTTTTACAAATTTTAGTTATTTCAGATATAAAGTTTATTATAAATATAATTAGAAAAATACTTAAATAAATTAAAATTGTTATTAATTTATTATTTTAAAATTTATATACAAAATCTTTATTTAATAATAAAGAAATATATTTAATAAAAACGTTAAAAGTTTAGCCAGGCTTAAAAATTACATTTCGTAATAAAATTATTTTTTAAATACAAAAATTAGATCGAAGCTAAATATCGAAACTAACAAAAAAATCTTCGGTAGTATTAAATTTAAAAATACGTCTAAAGAAATTAATAATAGTTTTATAATTATTAAAAAAATTTATTTTTAATAAAACGTTAACGCCGATATTTTTTTTAAAAACCTAGACTAATATATTTATTTTTATTAATATTAAATTTCCGTTATAATTATATTTTTTTAAAAAAAATAAAAAACAAGCTTTACGGTAATATTTAATTTTAATATTTAATATATTTGTAAGTTTTTTAGATATAATTTTTTCTATAATATAAAAACTTTTTTTAAAAAGTTGTAAAAAATAAAACATTACTTAAATTTAATATTAAAGCAAATAAAAATAGACTATTTATTTAGGCTTTTTCGTATATTTATTTTTAAATAAAAATATTAATTTTTAAAATATTTCGTATTATTATAAAATATAATTTTTTAAATCTAGCGGATAGATTTAAAAACAAAAGCTAGTATTATTTTTTTAATATAACTATTTTTCGAAACAAAATATATTATCTTATAAATATATATTTCCTCTTTTAAATAATCGAAAAGCTTATTGCGAAATAAGAATTTTTTTCTATAATATAAATATATATATTAAATATCGTTAATATTGCTATTAAAAAAAGTTTCTACTAGTTTATTTAAACATTTATTTAAATACTTAACTTTAACGTTTTCGAAATCGAAAGTTTTGTTACAAAATTTACAAAATATGCTTATATCGATTATAATATATATATTATTATTATCTTCGTTTAATAAAAATAGCAAATTATCGGAATTAAATTAATAAAATAAATTATTTCTATTATCTGAATTCGACTTAATATTACTAGCAAAATATATTCTATTTTTCTTTTTTTTATCCCGTTTTTTATCGCGTCGGTCCTAATTATATTTCTTATTATTGCTTTTCTTTTTTTAAAAAAAGGTTTTATTTCGGAATTTTTTCTTATTATCGAAATCGTTACTATATAATTTGCTATATTTACTATTATTCCGTCTGTTATATTTATAGCTTTTATAATCTTTATATTTACTATTATATAGATATTTAGATCAATTAAAACTACTTTAGTTTTTATTTTTATAGATGTTTCGAGCTTTTATTAAAAAAAAAAGGCTTAATTTTTATAATACGATTTATATATTTTATAAATATAGTTTTATTATTAAAAGCTAGAATTATTTTTTTTATAAACAAATTTATAATAATTTATATTACTATAAAAATTTTATACTAATTGTTATTATTACGCTAAAATATATATATTTTATATATATAGCAAAAATTTTTTTAAAAATAGTTTAAAAAAGATATCTCGTTTTTATAAATATTATATAAATTAATTCTTTTATTTATATATTTTTTAATTATTTTATTTATTTATATTAAAAACTTTGCTATAAAAGTTTTAGAAAGTTTTAAAAAACTATCGGCTTTTAATTTGCTTTTTTTTACAGAAATAAGTTTATTATTTTACTATAATATAGCTAAGCTAGTAAAAAAAATTAGAAATAGCGTAATTAATTATTATAAAGCTATATTAGTTAAAATCTCGTTTTCGAAAAAAAAAATTTAATTTTTTTACAAAAATATATATATCTATAAAAACGACTTTACTATTTATAGTTATAAAACTAATATTAAAAAGATCTTTTTTATTTAAATTAAACGTATTAATTTTGTTACGTTTGATTTTATAAATTTTATTAAAATAGCTAGATTTTTTTATATAATAAGAAGCTTTTTTATTAAAAAAATATAATCTTTTATATATATTATATATATTTAAAATATTATTTATAAAATTAATTTAGCGTAATTTATTATATTAATTATAATATAGCTGTAGTAAATTGTTTTTATAGTATTTAATTTAATATTAAATATTTTCTATTTAAAAAATTATAAATATCGGCCTATTTTAAATCTCCTATTTTAAGCTTAATAAAGTATTTAATTAATATTATTTTTTTAATTATTATTTTATTTAAATATTTGATTTTATTAGAACTATTAAAACTATTAATATAAATTAAATATCTAATTTTATAGCATTTTTACCAGCAGCTAGATAAAAAAATTATTTAATAATAAAACGCTAAAAAGCTAAATTTAACTATTTAATTATAGAAATAGCGATAGGAAAATTTAAATCTTTTATTATTATATCGATATTTTGCCAAATTTAATACTTTAATAGTAGCTTAAATTATAATTTTTTTGGCATTCCTAAGACAAATTTCTAGGTTTTATTAAAAATCGGCTCGATAACAGATTTATAGAATAAATATCGAAATCCTTTTATAAACGTTTAAAATTACGTTTGCTCTATCTACGTCGACTTAAACGGCGATTTTATAAACGATTTGTAGCTTTTTTTAATTAAGCTATTTATTTATTTATTTTTTCTAATTACTTAAAAACTTTACTGTTTATATATACTTGATTTTTATTTATCTATATAATATTTTCTGTTTATTATTAAAATATTTTATAGAAATAATTAATTATAGTAAAATCGGCTTTAATTATTTTTAAAAAATATAGCTTATTAAAAAATTAAAAAAATTTGTAGCTTATTATATATAATTAGTCGCGTTTTTTATTTTTAGAAATATTAGTTTAAATATTAAAAAAACCAGCTTTATTTAGGTTTTTTAAATTATATTTATAAAATAATGTTTTATTTAATTATTATATTAGTCGTTTTTAAATTAAAATATTAAAAAAGATTCTTTCCGAAGTTTTAAACGTTTTTTGTTTAGATTTAAGTAATCCGTTTTATTTTCTATTATTAAAAAAAAAGCGCTAAATATTATAAAATTATCTTTACTCGAAGCTATATCTACTAATATAAATAGGTTTTAAATAAAATTTATATATAATAAGAAATATTTATATCGAAGAAAAGTTAAAAATATAGTAATAAAAAAATTAAAATATCGTATTTAATATATAAATAATTAAAATAATATCCTACGATAAATATAAAAAATACGTTTATTTTGCGGTTATATATTTATAAATTGTTAATATAATTGTTTATAATTAAAATAATACGTTTTCGAAAATAGCGCAAAAAAAAGTAAAAAAAAACTCGTCGTTATTTCTGCCCTAAATCGTTACTTCAAGGTTTCTGCTTCTCAGAAATAGGAAATTAAATATATACTATTATCGCTTTATATAAAATAGAATAGTTAAAGAAATTTTAATATTGGCGTTGTAAATTTGTAGTTCTATAATTTAGATTTAGTTAAACTATAAAAAACGACATTTCTAAAATTAAATAATATTTAGCTAAAATTTAAGATTTAAAAATTATATTAATTGTTTTTTTTAATAAATTATTACCGGATATAACTATTAAAAATATATAATAGGTTTTTAAAATATTTGCAATTTGTTTAAAGACGTAAAAGTGAGTATTTGATACTGTTTGTTTATATAAAAGTATTATAAAAGATATCGTATTTGATATTTATATAAAAACGTTGCAAAAAATATTTTAATATTATAAAAGTCTGAAATCTAGCGTATACCGCGAAATTAAATATTCTAGAAATAAGCTCGGTATAATCGTTTATATATAAACACGGCAATAATAACTTTAAAAAAAAAAAAAACAATCGCTAGCTACTATTTAAAACACGATGTTAGGGGGTATAGGTATATATATTAATATTATATATATTAATAATCTAGAAGAAAGAGTATAGAAGCAAGGCCTTATACGCAAAAGTACCTACTATATAGATATATGAGGCCCTAGCTGCTATCTTATCTAATCTAATCAGCTTATCTAATCTACATCCACCCTTAGTAGGGCTGCCGCCTATGTGCGTGTGCGTTATAAAATATTTTAATTTAATATATTATATTATTTTACTAAAACTTTAAAAAAAATTTTTTTATATAATTAGATATTTTTTTTAAATACGAATTTAATATTATAATATATTATTTTAAAAATAGTTACGTTTAAAATTTTAAAACCCCTATTTTTATTACTTAAATTAAACCTGTTATATTTTTAAATTAATACGTTTTTAGTTTTAAATTTAAATATAAATTATTAAAAATAGAAATAGTTTATATTATATAAATTTACTATTATTTCTAAATTATAGTTAAATTTATTAAATAAATAGTTATATTTACTAATTATAATATAATTAAAAATATTTTTAATTAAACTAACTTTAATATTATTTTTATAAATCGAATAAATAAATATTTAACGAATTTTTTAATTTATCTATTCTAATACGGCTTGCAAATTTATTATTTATTTAAAGCAAAAAATTTCGTCTCTAATACCTTAAATTATTTAAAAATAATAAATAATATTATTATAAATAATAAAATTTAATATATAGATAAAAAATTTATTCTAAATATTATATAATATATATTTAAAACTTTTATATATAAAAACTTCTAAATAAATTTTATTAAAAAATATTAAAAAAATAAAAAATATAAAAAGATTTAAGATATTATATATAAAAAACTTAGCAAAAATATTAAAAACTTTTCTCGTTTTAAATATTTTTTTATATTTAAAAAAAAACTGCTATATAATATTAACCGATAAAAAAAATATAGGTTTTGCGTATTAAAAAATTTAATCGATATATTTATAATAATAGTTTACGACAATAAATATTATCTTAAAAAAAAACGTATATTTTAAAAGTTTACTAAATATTTAATAACTCGGAAAATTAAAAAAATTAAGATTTACGTAACTTATTATATAATATATTAATTAAACCGTAATAATAATAAATTATTTACTAATAACTATAAATTAATTAAACTTTAAAATACTAGATCTATAAAAATAATTGCTTTTAATTTTATTATAAATATATTAAATATAGCTATAAACGGATTAATATAGTAATTTAAATATTATAACTATTTTAATTCTTTAATAACGGTAATATATATAATTTTTAAATGTATTTTTTTAATATTAAGTAATATTAAATATAAAATAAAAAATTAGGTTTAAATATTTACTTAATAAATTTTATTAAACGATTAAAATATATTTATAAAAATTATATCTAACCGTAATAATAAATTTATTTTTAATTTTTAAAACGGATTTTAAAAAAGTTAAAACTACAAATTTTTAATAATAACGGCCTATTATTTATAAAATAATAAACTATCTAAAAGCAAAAATTAAATAATAAAATTAATAATATATTACTATTATTTTATATATCTAAATAAAAACTAAATAGATATATTATTTATTTTATAATAAAACTTAAATAGTACCTATTTTAAAACAATCAATTTTTTATTCCATAAATTACTATTCGGTTTTTAATTACTTAGCCCTATTAATATTTTAATTAATACCAATTTAATAATCGAAAATATTAAATATTTACAAAAAAATTTACGCAAAAACGCAAAACTCGTAATAAACTTTGCCTTTTTACGAAATAAACTCTATTATAATAAAAAACATATTTTTATAAAATTTAATCCAAAAAATAAAATCTATTTATAATTATATAAAAACTATTATTTTTTTAATAACCTTTTATATAAATTTTTATAACAAAAAGCGAGATTTTTTAAAATTATCCGATAAATTAAACGCTTTTTTTATAAATTAGAATTACTAAAAAAATAAAATATTTATTTAATTATTTTAATTATATATCTTTTATTAATATTAAATAGCGTTAATTTATTTTATTATATAGTTCCGGTTTTTAATTTTATAAAAAACAATTAACCAGATTTTAAAAAAAAAGGTAAATCGTTTAAAATAGAGCGTATTATAAAATATCGACTTAATTATATTTATATTAAATATAAATATTTAATTAAATAAAAATAATATAAATATTAAAATAATTAGTAACGTAATAAGTAGTAATTGTAAAATATATAAAATATCGTAAAAAAGTATTAAAAATAACAAAAAAAAAGACCTCCTATTTCCGAATTTTATATTAAAAAAGCTTTAAATAAATAAAAACAAATTAATAATATAGATACGCCTAAACGTAGCTACGGTTATTTATATAAGTTAGATCTAAATTTAAACAAAAATAAGGATATATAAAACGATATATAAAAAAGCCTACAACGTAGCGGATAGTACCGTAAGGATTAATTTTATCGTTATAACGGCTTATAAAATACAAAATAGATAATATATAAATGCTAAAAAAGTTATATTATATATATAGCTTATTGAAAGCAATAAGTCTTTTTTCGTATAGCCGGTATTTAACGTACGCCTATATAGGCGGCAGCCCCACCAAGGGTGGATGTAGATTAAATAAGCTAATTAAATTAGATAAAATAGCAGCTGGGGCCCCACACATCTATATAGTGGGTGCTTTTGCGTATAAGGCCCTACCCCTACACTCTCTTTTCTATATTATCAATATACGTAATATTAGTATATGCACCTGCACCCCCTGGCACCGTGTTCCATTTATTATATTTTTAAAAATTTAATTTATATAAAAACTGTTATATATAGTTAAAAGTATTTTTATATAATAATTATTATTAAAATAAGCTCTGTTGTTTAAAATTATTTTTAGCAATCTAAAATAGGTAAAAATTATCTCGAGTGGGGGAGATAATTACGGAGATCGTTTTTAAAAGTACTCCACTTTTAAAACTGTATGTAAAAATGTTAAGATATAAGCCTCTAGGCAGGCGGTATAAAAAAAAAAGCTCTACTAGGTGTGCACCCCCCTATTTGTTAGGTGTGCATCCTCTACGTGACCTGCCGGGCCGCTAGATTTCTGCCAGCTGGCGCTAATACTTATACTTTGATTTTTTGACAAAATAATATATATATACTAATTTTAGAAAATCGCCAAGTTATTTAGATTTATAGCTTTAAAAATTTCTTAAAAATATTATTTCTGATATTTTCTACTATTAAATTTGTTTTTGTAAAAAAATATATTAATTAATTATTTTTAAAGCTTTTTAAAAAGGTATATATAATATATTTTCCTAAAAAAACCGGCCTATTATTGAAATAAAATTATTGTTATATATTTAATGCTTTTATTAATAGTTTTTACTATAATGTTTAAAATGTTTAAATTTTTTCAAAAACGCTATTTTCGATAAGTGGAACACGGTGCTAAGGGGTGCAGGTGCATATGTTAATATTACGTATATTGATGATGTAGAGGAGAGAGTGTAGAGGCAGGGCCCTATACGCAGAGGCACCCACCATATAGATGTGTGGGGCCCCGGCTGCTATCTTATTTAATCAAATCAGCTTATCTAATCTACATCCACCCCTGGTAAAGCTGCCGCCTATGTGGGAGCGCGTTAATAAGTTTTTAATTAATATATTAATTAATATATTAATTAATATATTAATTAATATATTAGTAATTTTTGATATATTTTTTAATTTTATATATTTAATATATTTTTATGTTATTTATAAATTATTATTTAATATATTATTAAAAATATTTATATTTTCGTAATTTTTGTTATTTTTACTAACGTTAACGTCGATGTTTATTAAATTGATAATTTTTCGTAAAGCCCGTTTTAGTGTTTATTAACGTATTTTTATAATATTAATAATAATAAAAGTGTTTATAGCTATTTTTTAAACTTTAGCTTTATTAATAAATATATTAAAAAGTAGTAGCTTTATTTTAGCGCTATTTTAAGCTTTTTATAATATTATTATATTTCTATTTTATTATAATAAAGTTTATAATAATATTATACTTTTTTTGTTATTTTTATTATATAATATTAATATTTATAACGATTTTTTAAGCCTATTTTTGCCTTTATTATGTTATAATAATATTTATAATATTTATATATTTTTTATATTTTTTTATTACGATAAGTTATGTTTAAGGTTAACGGCGATTTATAACGGTAATAAATAATGATATTTATAATTTAAAAAGCCTATAGCAACGTTTTTATAATATTTTTAAGTTTGCTATATAATTAAATAACGTAAAGCTTTTAAATTTATAAAAAAAAGTCGACAGCTTCGAGATTTTAGCCGGTATACTAAAAGCGATTAATTTTATAAATTTTAATAGGTATAATTTACGGATATTCGTCTAATTATTCGATTTTTGCGTAAATTTTATAAAAATATAGCAAATTATACTAAATTTCGGTAATATATTTATAAATAAATATAAAGTATAAAATTAAATTATTTAAAATTAAAAAGTATAAAAAAGCGTATTTATATTATTTATTAATAAATAATATAGTATATTAATTATAAATTTTTTAAATTATATATTAAAATAAAGTATTAATTTTAAATAAATTGCTATAATTATTATATAAGAATAATTTTAAGGTTTTATAATTAAATTTAATAAATAATAAGGTTTTAACGTCGTAATTACAATATTTTAAAATATAATAATTTATTTACTAATAATATAAAATAACGTAGGTTTTTTCGAAATAAAAAAGTACTTTTTTTTATTCTTTTAAAAACAAATTTTTAGCCCATTTTAATATCGCGAAAAACTTATTTTTTGTTATTAAATAAACTATATAATATTAGTATAAAAATAAACTACTTTAAATATTAGAAATTTTGTTTAAAAACGTATTAAAAAAAATAAAGCAATTATTAATATAAACATTAAATTTATATAATTTAATATACTGGGGAACACCAAATAGCTTTGGTTTGTTGGGCGAGGTCTTTCGTCAGAAAGAAACACTTGCCAAGTGGCTATGCCGAGCCAGCTGCTGCCAGCTGCAGGCCTTCGTATGCCTCTATAGCACTTAAAGGGCCTCTCAGGCACTCCCAGGCCTCATAGGCCTCCACACGCACTTCCAGGCACTCCCAGGCACTCCCAGGCACTCCCAGGCCTCATGGGCCTCCACACGCACATCCAGGCAGTCCCAGGCACTCCATGGGCCTCGCATGCCTCCATGGGCCTTGTAGGCACTCCATGGGCCTCGCATGCCTCCATAACACTCGGAAAGCCTCGCATGCCTCCATGAGCCTCAGAAGGCCTTGTATGCCTCCATGGGCCTCGCATGCCTCTATAGCCCTAAGAGGGCCTTGCATGCCTCCATGACACTCGGAGGGCCTCGCATGCCTCCAAGGGCCTCGCAAGCACTCCCAGGCACCTGCAGGCCTTAAGCCCCGCAAAATCGAGGCCTGCAGCCAATAGGCATGCATTTTCTTTTTAACCAATCAGAGGCTACGTAGGATAGGTGCGCGAAATCGAGTCTCAAAATTTTAGCTGATTTAAGAGGGCCTACCCTGTACGCGGCCCGCCTCTAGCCAATTAGATTAGTTGCAGGCCTTGTTGCCCCACAAATCAGTGCCCACAGAATCAGGCCCTGCAGCCAATAGCTATCGATTTTCTTTTTGACCAATCAGAAGCCTAGATTCGAAGGGTTCTGGTGTAGATTTTTTTTCTGTAACGGGCGCGAGTTTAAGCTAATCTTTCTAACGAAAGACAAATATTATTATAAAAAACGTTATTATTAATTTTATTATTAATAAATAAATTATTTTTATTAATAATAAATATAAATATTATTAATATTATATATAATATTTACTATTTACGTTTAACGTTTAAAATAACGTTTTTATTAATACAAAAAATATATAATTAATATTAAATAAAATCGAACTAAAGGCATAATTTAATAGTAAATTTAAAGTATTTATTGAAATTAAATATAAAAACAGTAAGTAGGCAAATATTTAGCTTTTTTATAAACTAAATAATTTATTCTATTTACTATTTATAAAACTTGATAGTTTTATTAAATATAATACTAAAAATAATATTAAAAATATTTCCGGATTTATAATTAGTATATTTAGTAATATTTAAAAAAAATATTTTATATTTATTAATTTTATAGATATTATCGATAATAGTAACGTTAAAAATTTTTTTCTATAATTTTTCGAACTATAGATAAGTTTAAAAAATCGTTTTAAAGCGTAGCAACTTTTCCGTATATTGCTTATTATAGTATAATATTTTATATTTATAATTATTATTTTAAAAATATTTAATAAAAGCTTAAATTATAATATAACTATTATAGATATTATAGTAAATATTTAATAACGTATTATAAATATCGTAAATTATTACAAAATAGGTAGAAAAAATAATTCGAAAAAAAGTAAAAATATTTTTCGCAAAAGCGCTTATAAAAGCTAAATTATATATATATATAAAATAATTATTATTAAAAACGCGATAAAAAGCAAAAACGATAAGGTTAATTATAAAGCTATAATTATAAAAAGTATAACTATTATTTAATTTAAATATTTATTACTAATTAGTATTAATATAAGTTATAATATGGTTTTTTTATTTGTAATTAATTTTTTTAATTTTTGTAGGGTATAAGTTACGGTTACGAGGAGTTTAAAAGGCGCCGTATTAATAAAAAATAATATATACGCTATACTTGCTATTTAATATATTTTTCTGCTTTTTTTTTTTATATATATAAAAGTATAGCTATATTATTAGCTTTAAAAATTAAAAAAATCGATAAAAGCTTATTTTAACAAAAAAAAGCTGCTACTAAAACCGCTTAGCAAAAGGTTAAATATATTTATTATAAAATAGTTATTATATAAAAGTAGTAGCAAAAGTAAAATTATGGAAAAGATAAAAGTTATATAGGTAATAGTATATGGAAATTTAGTAGTAGGAAAAAAATAAATTAACAAGCGGGCGGGCAGTGCCAGCTGGCAGAAATCTGGCGGCCCGGCAGGTTATGTATAGGATGTATATTTAATAAATGGGGGGGTGTACACCTAGTAGAGCTTAAAAAAAATGGCAAACTTCTATTAATATCACCATTTATCGCATCATTTATCATAACTATATTTTAGCTTTAAATTTATTTTTATTTAAAATTTATAATTAATTATATTTTAATTTTATTTGATTTAAGATTTGACAAAATTATGTCTTATATTACAGTTGTGATAAGTGGGTTCGCAAAATGGTATGTTAGAAGTGTGCCATTTTTTTCTTCCACCGCCTGTTAAGACTAGGAGGTTCTGGCATCCGAAATTAGAGTCCCCCATGCCACACCTGCCCCATTATGTGGGGATTTTTACATAACTTTTACTTTACAAAACTTGGATAAAATTAATAATTGAGGGCATTATTGCAATATTTTTTTTTTTGATCAATATAATTTAATTAATAATTAAAATTTTAAATTAAGGCAAAATTTATTAATATTTATATTTTTATATAATATTTTTTATAATTAAAAAAAAGCGGTATAAACTAAACCGTAATTATTAATAAAAATAAATCACTATAATATATAATATAATAAAAAAAATAAACGATAATAATTTAGTTTATTAAAATTAGCAACTTACAGTTTTTTAATACAGTTTTATATAGATAAAAAAATACGGCACTTTTATAAAGCATATTTAACAGCATTAATTAGGCAGACCATTCGACTTTTTTTAAAAATTAGTTTCCTATAGCAACGGAAACATTTAGAGCTAATTGCCACCCTTGTCCACCGGCCCATTTGTTGGTTATTATCTTGCAGAGTGCGGAACCTCTTTCCGTGTATGCCGAAACATTTGCAAAACGCTTTATACTAATCAAAAGTTGCCTATTGTATAATGTTAGTTAAGGAATACTTCGCATATTTAATTACACATTGTAAATAATTATTAAATATTTATAAATCTTTATAAATAGTAACAATATTAAAAATAAAAACAAGTAATACAATTAGTAGCTAATATAATAAAGTTTATTTAACTCGACCTAAGTTTAGCAATTTAAAATTTAAATAAGTTTTAAATAGCTCGAAAATTTTTTAAATTTTAATAAATTATTAAAATATTAAAAACCCGACTTAAAAACTCGATTTAATCTAAAAATTTAATTTAAAAAATTTTAAAAATAAAAAAAGCTAAAATATTAAAATTTATAATAATTTAATAAATAAATAAATATATTAAAAAATTTTATTATTTAATAATAATAATAACTATTTAATTTTATAAAGAAAAATAAGCTAAATCGTTAGCTTTAAACTATATTTTAAAAAAAATCGAAAAATTTTAAAAAATTTATTAAAAAAATATAGCAAACTAATAATAACTTTTTTTTTTTTTATATAATTTCGAAATAATAATTTATATAATTATTAATAAAATCACCCCCCAAAAACCTTTATATAGACCCTGCATTCCTTAACCCCTTGGATTAACTATATATCTTTAATATTATATTTTTTTACCAAAATAGCTGCAAATGAAATAAAATTACATTTTCTATAATTATAACTTTCGGGGCTTTAATATTTTGTATATTAACTACAAACTTTATATAGTACCGCTAGTCTCCGAGGTATATTATTAATAAAGGTATTTATAAATAACTAGGAGACTTTTTATTATGTTTTATATATCTAGTTTTTTAGTATTATAATATCTGTTTCGTTTTTTTTCAATAAATATATTTCTAGGTATTTTTTATAAAATATATTTTTTAAAGCTTATTAAATATATTTAATAGGGTTTATATTAAAGTTATAAGTAGGCTAATTTATTATTTAAATTTTGTAGATTTTTAGCTATTTTTTGGAATATTTTAAGATATAAATTTAAGCGTTATTTTGTTAAAAAAAAACGCCTTAAAAAATAGTAAAGTAATAGTATTTTTTTTAATATTTTCGTATATAATTTAAAAATATAGCCTCCGTTTTTAAATATAATATTTTATTTTATAATAATAAAGTCGGATTTTTTATTTTTTTAGATAGTATTTTATATTATAATCGAAATATTTATTTTATTATAAATAATAACGTTAATTATTCAATAATTATATATTTTATTATTATATTGCTAAATTTAATTAGTGTTGCTATTAATATTAAAAGTTATAGAATATTTATTTAAGTAGATATTTTTAAAATAGATTAATTAGCGCGATTTAAAGTTATTAATTTTATTTATATATATTTAAGTTAATTTAAACTTTTTTCGTTTCTAGATATATATAAATTTAAGTTTTTCGAGTATTAATTTTAGCAATAAATAGATATATTTTCGGGATTTCTAGTAGCGCAGCTTTTTTATTTAAAAGATGTAAATATAGGTTTAAAAGTTTATTTTTCGACTTATATTTTCCGAAACGTAAATAGTAAGTTATTTTTACGTAATATTAAATATTTATTGTACAATATTGAAAAGTTTTAAAATATAAGTAAGATTTAATAGTTTAGATTTTTCTAGAAATTTTTTTAGTCGAAGGGTTGCGGTTTCAATCTATTACTTTATAATATTAGATACCGTATTGCAATAGATCCCGAATCGTTCCGAAATATCTTTTTTGCTGTACCTTTTATTTATTATTAATACGATCGTTGTACGAATTTGCAAAGAAAGCTATTTTTTTTTCCTGCTTTTTAGCTGCAAGTAATTGTTTAATTTTTTATGTGGAGTTATAGGTATTGTTGAGAAAATAAGATTGGAAGAAAAAAGGTGGTTTGGAGAAGTTTTAAAATTAAAACGTGTTGCAGGTTGCGTTGTAGGGTCTACATAAAGGTTTTTGGGGGGTGATTTTAATTTTAGCTATTTTAATTTATAACTATTTTTAATAATATTCACTATTTTTTGTTTATATAATTAGTTTTATTATTATAAAACTATTTAATTAAAAATTTTATTATATTTTATATTATCGATATTTTATATATTTCGAAAATATTTTTATATATGAAATATTAATAATAATATTTATTATAAAATAAATTAATATATAAATTAAAATATTTATGTAATATAAAGCTATATATTTTTATTAAAAAAATTTTGTATTAATATTTTAAATAGCTTTAAATTAGATAGTTTTTTATATAATATTAATATAATTAAAATCAACGTTTATAAATAGTTAAAAAACATTTTTTTTTGTATTTTTTAAAATATTAATAAAATTATTATAGTTTTAATTTATTTTAGCTATAATTTTATATTAAATAAAATTAAAATTTATATAATTAACGATATATTTATATATAATATATATTAACTATTAATAATAATTATAAAATCGACAAATTGTAATAAATGGCATTTTTAAGTTTTTAATTTAAAGTTATTTTTATAATAAATAAATATTATAAATTTATATTTATTAAATTATTAAAAATATATTAATTAATATAATAATTAAATTTATAGCTTTATAAATAATTTTAATATTAAAATTTATATATTTTTTAAAAAATATTTTATCAAAAGTTAATGTTATTATAAATTATAAAAAATTAATATATATAAATTATATAATTCAAAATTATTTATTAGTAAAATTTAAATTAAAAAGGAATTTTTTTTATAAATATTATAAATCATAATTAAATAAATATTTAATTTAAATTTATTACATATATATAAAAATATAAATAAGCTTATTTAATTTTCGAAAAGGTTTTAATTAATAATTTTATAATAAAATAAATAATATTAATAAATAGTTTTGTAATTTAAAATTAATTTATTATGTTTTTTTTTTATTCGTTTTTTTTAACTAAAAATACAAATTTAAAATAGAATTTAAAAATATTTTTTATAATTTATTATAAAACATTTATAATATTAAAATAATTGAATTTATTAAAATTAATATAAAATTAATAACAAAATAATAAAATCATAAAAAAAGCTTAAATATTTATTTTTTATATAATTAAAAAAGTTAATATAAAAATTAATATAATAAAATATATATATATATATTATTTTTTTATTTTTTAATTTATAATAATTATATATATATTATTATATTTAATTTATATAATATTTAAATTAGTTTTATTTTATTATTTAATTTTTTAATTATTTTAAATATATAAAATATTTTTAGCAATTTTATAAATTTTATAATTAAAATCGAAATTTTTAAATTATTAACAAATTTTAATTATGTCACGATATGAGGCTTTTGGGGAGGCAAGGCTTTGTATTTACTTATAGAATCGATAAAAAAATCTGAAGCTAAAGAAAAAGAGAAATCAACAGAAGGTGCACACATACGTAGAGTTACATAAATGCAGGTGCGTGGGGCGCATTTCCCGCCAAGCCCAGACTTGCCTATTTAGGCCTAGCTAATTTGGGCGGCATTACCCTAAAGTCATCGATATGGCCTCACGTTATTAATTATATGAAAGTTTATAAATAAATTTTATTAAATTTTATAATATTTAGCAATTTTAAATTATTTTAAAAAATTTATAAAACGTTTAAAAAATATTTTAATAAAATTAATATAAAATTAATATATTTAAATAAATTAAAATATAAAAAATCTATTTTAAATAATTTATAAAAATATAATAATTTTTTAAAAAAGCTTTAGTTTTAAAAAATATTATTTAAAAATAAATATAAAAAAAATAAATATTAAAATTATATAAATAAATTTAAATTAATTTATATAAAAATATATATAAAATATTAAAATATTTTAATAAATATAAAATAATATATTAAAAAATAAAAATAGAAATTATAAAAAGAAAAAAATAAACCAAAATTTTAAAAAATACGTTTTATTTAATTTTTTAAAACCGTATTAATAAATATTATTTTTTTAATTAAATCTAGTTTTAAATTTTAAATTTAATATAAAATATTATATTAATAAAATTATTAATTATTAAATTATTTTTTTAATTATTATTTTTATTATTTATTTAATTAATTATTTAATAATAAAATATATTTAATTATTAATTAATT
>MU388843.1:368007-389379 GCA_022578795.1 Xylariaceae sp. FL0255 | reverse complement strand
CACAAAATTCTGGGGTGAACATTCCGACCAGACCAATTTCCCCACACCTCACACCCACTCAACAAACAAAACCCCAAAGTAGAACTTTAGCATATTATACGTCAAATTAGTTTCATTCAAAATACAGGTCTTAATACCACTTCGCTCCCAGAGCTGTACCTCGTGAAGCCACGTGGTTGATCACCACTACAGTCACCAACCCTCCACCGACCACAAGCACCGGTTCCTACTCATATATCAGCATTCCTTCTCTCCTTCGCAAATGGTTAAAGGGCATGTACCTTTCGAATGATACCGAACTCGGTCATAGAACCTGCACTCAGGCAGATGGACGGCCCCCCAAGAGGAGTTACACCACAGACGACACGGACTTTAGCTGATAAAAGTAAAATTCAGCGATACCGTCAGACAAGCTGAATCGAATTGGAAAGCTGATCTGATAATTATCGAGGAGTGAAAGATCAATCGGAATGTATTATTGGATTATCTATATTGAAAATTCCACCCTTACCCAGTCTTCAAGCTCTACACAGTCATCTGCTCGACGGGTCTGACCGAGACATCATAATACGTGCCTATTTGGGTTTCTATGCAATGAAGATTGACTTTTTTTTTTTTTCTTTGATGCTTGATATCGAAAACGGCGTCCAATCAACGCTCACGTTACACGGAAGCTAGAATAGCAGGAAAGTCAATGACATCGATATTTTGGAAGTGACAGCAACACACTAAGAAGAGAAAATCCTTCTGTAATATTTATCTTTTCATTGCGAGAGAATCTCGCTTCCATACTAGGAACGCTCAGCTATAACTTTTGTCTAATTTCAAACCTTATCTCTCATCAAATAATAACGCCAATACTTGCACGACAATGAGCGCCTCGGAAGAGCAATTTCAAGGGATTGCATATCAACCCCAAGAAAGCATTTATGTCAGTACATGTGATCAACTTCTACTGGTCCCTGAGTAATAGTGATGCATGGTTTGGCGATGGCCGGGAGTCTGAGCTCCTCCAGTTCATACTCCACCATCCAAACGTCGACGAGTTCAGGGGCAACCCACAGAAGATACTTGATGCTATCGACGAATTTGGCCGCAATCGAAAGTATTTAATGAACATTGGAGCCTACAAATCGAAGACTGTCATTGAGTTGATCAAGACGCGGAAGTCTGTTGTCATGGTAGAGCTTGGCGGATACGTGGGCTACTCGGCCATAGCCTTTGCGGAAGCTCTCCGAGATATCGGAGGAAATGTCTATTACAGCTTAGAGAAGAGTGTAGAGTTTGGTGAGGTTATCGAGAAACTGGTCGATCTGGCCGGGCTGGCAGGCATCGTAAAGGTTGTGATTGTCTCCAGCTCGGATTCCTTGAGGCGACTTCATAGCAACGGGGTCTTGGCCCATATTGACCTTCTCTTTCTGGATCACGTCAAGTCTCTGTACACTGATGATCTCAAGATATGCGAAGAGCTGGGACTGATTGGCGCAGACTCAGTTCTAGCTGCCCATAATGGTGAGCCTACATCTCCACCCCTTCTTGCCTTGCGACGTGCGTAATCTTTTTGTGTAGTTATCAAACCTGGCAATCCGCCTTATCTGAATTACGTCAGAAGCTCTTTCGAGGGAAAAAAAAGCGCACTCTCTGCGGCGGCGGGCGAACACATGTTGGGAGGTAATCCAAATTTGCATTACGAAAGTCGATTAGTAAGAGGATGGGAGCCAAGTGGTGTACCCGTAAGTTATTTCTTGCGGCTGCCCAACTTACCGAATACTTATTGGCCTTGTGAAGGACGCTATAGAGATCACAAAGTGTGTCGCTATACATAATTGACCGTACGAAGAGCTCTCGCCAGGGACAGGCCAGCGGATTGCAGATTTATCCAATATCATCAGTACGTTCTTCATAGAGCATATTAGAGCGAAACAAGAAGTTACCGTAGAGCACAATGCAGAAAGACAGTGGAAACAAGGAATTGGGATATAAATAGTGTAGTAGTAGTAGTAGTGTCTTGGAACCAGCTACAAATGCCCGCTTGCATTTCAATGGAGTTCATACTGTTCTATTAAGTAGTAGAAAGACTTCTACGAATAAGCAAATTAAGTGTCGTCTTCTGACTCTAGTCTTGTCATTGCTTATTGAATTGGTCTCATGCTCGCGATCTTCGCACCAGCGCCATCGTCAGCTTCAATGTTAGAGGCGAGCTCGATTGTTTGTTCGTCCCCGAAGAATTTCCCGATCCTAATTGCGCGACTCTGACAGGTCACAAGCAGTTTGAATGTGCGATCTAATTCTTGGCTTGTGACCAGAGTCACGAGTTTTCGGATAATCCTTTCTACCTCCTCAAAGAAGCTTGCGATCTCATACTTGCTGACCTCATCAACGATGATGAGGAACGTGTACTCCTTGGGGACCTGCGCGACGAGCCCCTCAAATAATTTACAGAGTGTACTTAGATGTAGGTCGCTCAGTCTTTCCCATTGTTTCGTCTCAGTGAGTATGGAAAGAACGTTATGTACGATTCCAAGCTCCATCATCTGTGTCAACAGCTGGCCAACGAGACTGGCCATCATGAACTTTGGCGCAGATATGCCTGGCGGCTGTGTGTAGGGTGGATTGAGGGCACAGAAGAATTTCAAAGCGATCCCGGGCCGTTTTGTTGACCTCTCCTGTTCAAGATTGTGCGCCATCTTCGCGGCAACAAAACTGAGAGGCGATAAACCATCCACTGCTCCAAGATCGGCGTGTCCGTTTACTAGAAGTGTAGTTGGTGATATGTCTTTTCCCATGATCTCTATGAATTTCTCATTGCTGGCCATCGCAGCAGCGCGGGACAGAGACAGCCCTTCGAGGCTCCCACCCTGACGCAGGCACGTCTCTACATTCTGCATAACAGTGCTGGGGTTATAGTGCAATAACTCCAATAGTGCCCTTGCCGCTTTCTTCCGCTTTTTTCTCCCGTCGGAAAGATTGGGTTGATATTCGTGTGCCATCAAGGATGGCATAGAAGATGATTCAGATCCAGATTCTGTACTTTGCAAGAGTAATTGTGGAGAAATTTCAGGTAGTCCGTCTTGACCTACGCACCCTTTATCAGCACTGTTCCCGCTGTTTTTGAACGGCTAATGACTTACTGAGCTGGTTGGGGTATTTAGGGTTCTGCTGTAGCATCTGGACAATCGACAACAAGAGCTGCAAACCTTGATCAGCTTTCTTATCAACATTCTGTATGAGGCTGTCGTGTTGGAACATTCTCCATGCTAAACACTGATTTGCTTCGGTCTGAATTCTTGCCGCATGTTTCCTGACTTCCTCCAGGCCCTTTATCAGATCCTCCTTGTACGTGCCTTGCTTAAGAATAGATTCGGAAATCTTGCCTATTTCACTTGGTTAAAATGTAATGATATTACGGGTAATATGGTGACCATAAAGACAGCAGTTTTGTAGGTAACATCGTTATGGCTGATGGAATGAAGAAATTGGACATGGGGTTTCAAAGCAACACCACAATTATCCATAGTCTTTACTTATGAGTCACGGTAACAACACCAAAGCATACGACATCTGCATAGAACAAAAAGAGTGCTGAACAAAGGGAAAGAAACTTACGCAATGTACTTTCTTTGAAGAACCTCATTATGTGCGTCAGAGTTCTCAAGATGCTTCTGAAAAGGTCAAATGTCCGTCGTTCTAGGAATTGATCGCGAATATTGGCATAAATCTTAACATAGCGGCGAGCATTTTCTAGAAGATCGGGGATTTCCTCCAATGCTTGGAAAATGGTATCTTCAACCTTCTGGTACCTCCCAGCCGCCTAAAGATCCAGGTCAGTGCTTGGTCTAAACACATCACATGGGTCACGATGGCTTACTCCAACAGCAATAGTGAAGACACCGGCAATACTAATTCGTGTGAAGTTAGTCCTGCTCAAAGACTCATCTCATCGCTCGGCTAGCCAATCCGACCACGTCTAAAGCACTCAAATGCAGCATGATCTTTAGGGCGTGTTGCAGCCCAGTTGAGGACCAAATGGTCAGATGAAAAGCTCGTCAGCTTGGACAATCAATACCAAGGGCGTTTTCGATCGTCTTCATATGATTTCATGGTATAGAGCAAGATCGGTTTCGTATAAGACTAAAAGTTAGCAGGTCGGCATTCCAGAGGCATGGTCGGATTGGCCAGCTTGTTAGTTCCATGATCCCACTCGCATGCATCAAGTACTCACATCGATCCGTAGTCTCCCGCTGGTAGCAACTCAAGCCAGCTCTCGAAGGCTTCAGAGTTACGACCGAGTTTATCAAGACATTGCATCGCTCGGGAGGTTCGTCTAGGAGAGGTTTTCCATTTTAGTTCAGTACTCCGAACTTCCTGCATGACTTGCTCCCATTTGCAACGGCGTAAGTCCACTGCTCCTAGGCTGCTGTTTGATTTGTCTTCAAACTTGGCCCTCACTTGCTCCATAAGCTTAAACAACTCCTCTTTCTCTTCGTCAGCTTGCTGCCACATCTCGGCGCTGTTGCGACGATGGTCAGCCACCATCAGCAAATTGTGCAGGGGTGATAAGCGCTATACCTGATCCGTTCCTCATCCTTCCCCTCCTCCAGCGTGATGAACCGACCACTTCGCTCGCTATAAATCGCATCTGGTTGGCTTGCGACGATGACTCTATTCTCAACAAAGCGAGCAGCCTCGTCAGTCGGGACACGCGGACGCGCCATTAGGAATTGGGCCCTCTCAGGCTCGGCCATGTTTCCATCCGGGCAGTCCGGCTTGATCAACCTGTTGTTGCTAAATCTTCGCTGAGGCAAAGAAATCGATGTGCGATTTTTCACTTGTTTGGCAAATTCACTCGCTGCGATTGTCCGAGGATGCTAACTGAGATGGAGGATACTATGTGAACAAAGATGAATAGTGTGAGACCACTGGTGGGTACTTTTTACTCAGTGGAAGACTCTATTGGGGGCCAAAACCCATGTTGTGTGATACTACTAGTTGTCATTGGGTAAGGTGGGCTAATGACGCTTAATCCCCGCCCCCTCTCCCAAGACCACAGGCAATTTCTTCATCGCATGTGCGAGGAAGGCTCATTTTTAGTCTTCCTTCTACTCTTCTCACCAACTGCGAAGCACTATGACGCCCCCAAAAGTAACTTCATTCGTTCCATCTGACACAGAAATCCAAAATGGCGACGACAAAACGGAGACCAAACCTTTCACAGAAGCGCAGACCGCCAAGAAGGGAGATGACGACGTAGTAGGCGACATAATTAAGGACGCAATCGAGAAGATGGGAGATGAGACAGCGGAAGAAGCGATGGATAACTCCACTACTGCACAATATTCTTCGCTTGGCGCCACCCTGCTAGACGATGAAACACAGCAAGGGATTGTCATCAGGCGCGCCAAGCAAGCGGTCATTCACACTGCGTTCACAGAAATGAGAATCGAGCGAATGGAGAAAGACTTGAAGCAAATCAAAAAGGATGTATACAAATTACCAATTGACTTCATAGTAACGAAGAAGCAGCACCATCCGGTCTTCAACCACGTTCTTCAGCGATCCAGCCCTGGCGACTTCAAACTCAGTAAAGCTGGAATGAAGATCCGCCCTGAGCAGCGGCCGGCTCTGGAAGTTGAAATCCTGGAGCAAATAAAACCTTCGGCTGCTAATCCCGAAGAGCTTTCGCCGCCCCGTCGCACCAATACTGGGCTATCAGAAGCACAATTGAACGTTTACAAATCTCCTCAGAGTCTTCGAGTAAGGCCGCGCCCACTATTGGCGCATCTTCAACGAGTTACGCGGGTTCAAGCTTCCGATACACTCGAGCCCGCCAAAAATGCACTCGAGCAAAATGCCGTTCTGTTCTTGAGCCCTTTCAAGCTTTTCGTGAATTACGAGAAAGAGATACGGCAGAGCCTTGTAGATCTCGAGATCGCCGTGAATGAGCTCAGCGACCAGTCAGACAGCGACGATGCAGCAGAGGGCCACAAGAGCCCCGCGAGAAATGAAAAGCTATTCAAAGACGAAGATTTGCTACTTGATCTGAAATTACTTGTTCAGTTTCTAGACGAAGATCTGCAGCCAATATTTGACATGAGAAAAAAGCTTCGAGACGGAACCGCACTTGATATTGATTATCAAAACTTGTACCACTTGTTCAAACGAGGAGACATTGTTATGGTCCAGTCCGATCGATCTCATGCGTATCGTGTGGCTAGCTTCACAGGAGGGCGCGAACCTCTCTGTGATGAAATAGACAAGAGTATTAAGCCCAAGCCTGTTGATGGTTTCGTTCTCGATCTCCTTTCCATCAGATACGACGGGTCACAGTACATTGCCCAGCTCGATCACTTCTCCATACGACCATTCTTAGGCCGGCTCCCGATTTCATCGCTTCCTGTCTACCCTTTAAAGTACGATTCGAATACAGATTTGGAAGAAGAATTAGTGGCCCAAGGAAAGCGTTTCGTGGAACTGACTTCATCGCCCTGGTTGCACAAACATCTCCGCGGCAAAACACTGGACGAGCCATCTCATGATATTGATGCGCAGGTAATAGTGGACATGAAGATGGCAATGAGTGCTGTGCCTCGTTGGAAACCGTCGGGAAAACGGATAACGCAGAACGAATTGACAGCTGCTGATGTGCGTGAGACCAAGCTGACGCCGTACTGTGGCGACCAGGTCCACTTTGAAGGCTGTTGCGGTGGTGACATCGCGTTCAAAGACCTGAGGCTAGACGATATGGATGCGACGAAGTTTTTGGTGCAGCAAAATCGCTCTCTTCAACCTCGTGGTCATACCGAACTAAGTCGAGAAGACCTGATGTTACTTCCACCCCATGTCCACGGCTTCGTGCTTCGAAATAGACAGTGGGTTACAATGCTGACTGCAGACCTATCAGAGGCCAGATTTGAGAGTGGATTCCAGGAGCTTATGCTCCCTGAACGTCATAAGTCTGCCATCCAAGCTTTAGTCAACATTCATGAGAATTCACGAACGCACGCCAACTCTACAATTGGCACTGGTATCGATCTTGTGAAGGGAAAGGGAACAGGGCTTATCATCTTACTGCATGGCGAACCAGGTAGGTTAGCATCAGACGGACGCGACAGGGCTTGTGAAAACTAATGATTAAGTATAGGTGTGGGTAAGACATCAACAGCTGAATGCGTGGCTGACGACACGAAACGGCCCTTATTTCCCATTACTTGCGGTGATATTGGCGAAACGGCTGTAGAGGTGGAGAAGAACTTGCAATACAACTTCCAGGTAAGCACTCGGTGCTATTCATTCCTCAAATGAGCAATTTTTGTGCTCTTGAGACATGGAAAGACATGTCTCACGTACTTTCGACTACCTGAAAGAGTGATTCCTGACTCGGAATCCTCAATAGCTAGCCCACAAATGGGGGTGTGTCCTTTTACTCGATGAGGCGGACGTTTTCCTCGCGAAAAGAAACAAGACGGATCTTAGACGCAACGCTGTGACTAGTGTCTTCTTGCGCAGTCTGGAGTACTATGCGGGCATTCTATTCTTGACAACCAATCGGGTCGGAAGCATTGATCCAGCGTTCAAATCACGCATACACGTTAGCTTGTTTTATCCAAGCTTTAGCCTTGAGCAAACACGCCAATTGTATGAGGTCTATATCAATCGTACTCGGGAAGAACAGAAACGAGCGAACGTTGCGTCTTTCAAAATCAAAGAGAAAGAGATCCTCAAGTTCGCCAGGAGGCATTTCAAAGAAATGGAGCGCGATGGTCTAGGTACCTGGAACGGAAGGTGAATAGTGACCCCTCAAGTTAGGACATATTTCATGGCTACCATTTGCTAACATTGATCGAGGTAGACAAATCCGCAATGCCTTTCAAGCCGCAATTGCGCTTGTTGAGTATGAAAGTCAACACACAAAAGATGGAGATCCCAAACCAGCACTTGGAGCGGCCCAGTTCCAGATAATCGCAGACAGCTCTAAAGAGTTTGACCGATACCTAAGTTCCACTTTGGGAGCTCCCGAAGCCGACATAGCACATCACGAGCAATGGCGATATGATCGCTACGGAAGGGCGGAATCAACACACGCTGGATCGTCTCAGGGCAAGGACTCTAAAGCCGGCAAACCTTACCATACCAAAGCTTCAGGGATAGCGGATACTGACAGTGATGATGACGATGATGATAGCAGCGATGACACATCGAGCGACGAGGAACCTAAGACGAAACAACAGGAAAAAGGGAAAAAGTCCGCCGACGAAGCAGTCAGCTCTGCGAAAGGCGGTGACAGTTTCGAAGAATATCAGCAATTCTTGAGATGGAAAAACGCCCAGAAATAACGGCGCGATTACCGTGAGTGGCAATTCTTATAGCTTATCCAAACACAGCCTAGGCGCAGAGGGATTGGAGACCGCGTTCGTCGAGGGCTTAGTCAAGAATACTCTTCGAGTCAGCAATGGAAAAAACCCCTCAAACTCAAATGTAATCGACGAGGTAGATAATAGAAAACGGGCTCATCGTTGGCCTTGACGATTGTTCAATATCTTTGTACCCCAGCGATCCGGTTGTTTCCCTGAATCACATTATAAGTCGTAGCGACAGCGATAAATTGTGCTGTGGTAGTGACATACAGATATCGTTCGCGACATGTATGGTTACTTGCGCAAACAAAGAATATTCGAACTTAGAAGTGTCATATGATGAAATGAGGGGCCCTTTTAGTCGTGCCGAGACAGCTGCTCTGACTGAATTCGAGAGAACCTGGAGTCCTGTGAGCATGTCATAGTGTGGATAGGATGATTGATACTCTATATTAAACCTCTTCCTCTCCAAACCTTTTTCTCTTCTGTCTCGTGTCCTTCATCAAGAACGTACACGCAGGAATCTTCTACTACTGATTCTCCTTTGGAAGTTATCAGAGTTCCTCAGCCAGCAACCCGATCATCCACTTCTGAGCATCTTTGAAGTGGTCTTGTAGTCAGTCTACAGATCCAAAAGGGTTGGCCTAAGACTTCCTGACGCTAACACGGAACATAGAGCATACACACAACAAGCATAAGAGGTCAACCAAGTCTTCTCCTTCCATCGTCCAGTACTGGCCCTCCTTCACTTCCATCGTAACCACAGTCCGTCACCTCCCCCAACCATCTCTATTCCCAAATCCTCTATACAGTTCCCTACTAACTTGACGGTAAGTCAACGGACCAGGGGAACAACCATGTGTCTCCGGGCCACAATAACTCACTCCTGTGGGCACACTAGCTCGATGACCATAGAGTGTAAACAACTTCATCAATCTCGGCTCGACGGTCTACCCACACCTACATGCCATGTGATCAACAACTATGTTGGCGGTTTCCGGATGGATATTGGATGCCATCAGTACAGTGCCTGCATTTACGGTGGCAACATGGCTTTTAATCTTGAGCTAAAGCGGACTATGAAGATCCAAAGCGATGTTGACGAGTATATCCTGTAACAGGATGAGAAGCGACTTTTCTCCGGGTTATCAGGGCAGAGCGATTCTCCACACAAATGGAAGCATCTCGAGGTCGAGGAGGGCTCTTCAACGAATTCTATCCATCACCGGGCATTACGAACCAGGCATCACGAAGCAGAGTAATGCCTGGTTCAGCGAAGAGTTTAGTGCTGGTATCACACGAAGAAAAGCATTTGAAGTTTGTTTGGACTTCCGAAGTTGAAGTTTGGCCCTCTTGATAGGAAAACGAACTCTTCATATAGCGAGGATGATATCAAACACGATTAAGCAGCGATATCCAATAGAGCTAGTCATTTATGAGAGCCAATACACCTTAGTCGTAATGGAATAGTAGCTCAAGCTAAAGGCATCTAGATGAATATACTACTTCGATGTCACACTCCGGCATTCTGAGCCCAGTCGTGACAGATACCTATTAGGTACATCATCTTGTGGCTAACCTAGGTCCTCAGTGAACGGATCTAGGACCGCAGCTTCAGCAGAATACTTGTCAGATACTGGTCTCTTGTCAATCACCGTCTCCTACCCTGAATTGTTTAATTGCCGCAAGACGCCGGGCGCGATCCACCACGACCGGGGGAACTCCATGCCCCATTTTGCCAAAAAGTTCCGAAGCTCATCCTCCCTGCCCGGAACGATATTCACAAAAACTCGATCTCCATCACTCATACGCGGCTCCGAGTGCACCGCACCATCGTCTTGACCGATCCTAAAAACAGCACACGCGCCCTTCTCAGCTTGTCTAGTCCCCAACGACTCAAAGACTCCTGCAAGGCGCTCGCGGACGGCGTCTGCAACAGATGCGCAGCCGACGCAGCGGATAGAGGTGCAGTCGTGCTCCATTGCTAAGTCTCTCTTGGCAGCTCGTTGTATCTTACGCGCTTCCACTTGGTGCTCATCCGGTATAAACAGTGTTGAGGGCCCCAAGAGCGTAGCGCAGAGTTTCCAGTTTGTTTGGAGAGCGAGGTTCTTATTTTTTACGGTTGATCCTTTCCGCAGAGCCTCGTCTCCTCCTTTACGCGCGGTATCCTTGAAAAACATATCGTCTGTGTGCCATCTTGGCTTGTTGAACTCGGCTGTGGCTTTGGTGGCCCGTACTGTCAGCCAGTAGTGGTCCAGGCCGTGCTCTGTAAGTACCTCATTGGCGTATGCCAGCAGTGGCATTAGTTGCGGAAGTATTGATTTAGATAGTACAGCTGTTGACCATTCTTTCATGCTGGGGGGTATATCTTCCTCTTGTTTGAGAAGCGGCCCGCAGTAACTCCAGAAGGCATTATGTTTGACGCTTGGTCCTCTTATCGTTGCATCGGCCAGCGTTTGTTCCGAGGTACGGTAATTGAGGAACTCAAAGCTGCCGTTTGTGGAGCGTTGTTCCTTCATGGCAATTCGTACGTTGTTCTAATCATGAATCATATATCATGAAATTTTTGCTCAGTCCAATGTCGACTGTTGCCTAGACACTAGTTCGGGTCGAGACCAGTTGCCCTTGTGCTTGGGGAAACACCTTCGGTCGGGATTTGAAAACAAGAGTCTGGCTTTGTAAAAGTCTTGGGTTTCTGGCTCGGGTAGTCTAACAACTGAGCGAATATAAACCCGTTTGAAAAAGCAGAAGCCCGATCCCAGGCTATCATTGAATATTTAAAGATCAAGCGAGCATGAAAGTCAGGTGAGGTGCAGATCGTAACTATTTTAGAATGTGCCGAAAGAGACCCAGCATGCTTGGCTGCTTGGCGTAACCTAGTACTCTTTAGCAGTTAGCAGTTTGAACTGGCCAATCAGCGAGGAGCAGACCCCATTTTCTATCATCGGAATACTAGTCTGGATCGACAGCTATAAATAAACCAAGATCGCTTCAGACACTGAAGGGGAACTGCACGAGATAATACAACAGACCAACATTTGCATAGAAGTTGGGGTATAAAAAAGAACCTTTATCAGGAATGTCATGCCAACTGCCAAGACCACTGCCAATGAACCATGGGCTGTCTTCTTATAGATATCATATTATCCAATGTACCAAGATGACATTGCATCCCTACCAATCTTAAGCAAGACGGAGCTACCACCAAACCCGTCTTGGTCCACGGCAAAGCTCTTTAAACATGAACATGATTTTATTCTAGATTAGAAAAAGATCTGTCTTGTAATTAGTACCCCTAAAGGCGAAACAGAACCGAACACAATCCATCTACGTAGTAATTATGTTTGAATAGATTAGCGGTGGGTAAGTTTTCAATATTGTTCACTGGTCAAGCCCCAAAAGCAGTCCCCTCAAGACTATCAAAGATCGCCGACGCAATTCCAGTTCGCGCATTTTCCCTTCACCCAGATTGAGACTTTTTGCAACATCTCGCAAGACCGGCTCGGGCTCCTTACCGGTGATAGCGTTTTGGGGCTCATACACAAAACAGCGCTGTCCATCTTCTCCTGTCTCGAAGAACCGGGTGAGGCGGAGGACGAAAAGACACACATGCGGAAGATACTCGTACGGAAGATCGTAGGCTTGGCGCTCGAAATGGGTTTCCAGTAATTTGTGAGTTTGTTGATGGGTCTTGATACTCGTGTCTAGGGTTCTGAGTTGGCCGCCTGTGTTTGCGAGTAGTTGTTGCCGAAAAACGCTGCTCAGTGAGATCTTATAGATGTGCTCGTCGACGTCTTTCCAATCAGGGAGCTTCGCTATACTGAGATGGCCTGGCGAAAGACATCTATTAGAAAAGTGTCTAAATAGCTCCTTTACTTCAGGATGCCTTAGCAAAGTAAGAGTCTCTGAGTTATCATGGAGGGTCAAGTCTGTAGTCAGGTCTTCGAGGACTTGAGAAGAGTTTTTTGTGGTGTCGCTATGCGTTTGTCTCAGATCGGTCATGATCTGGGTATGATTCTCTCGAAGTAGGTAGAATAGATATTTACAACACAAGAAAGACTTGCAGTTGCAGATGAACTGTGTAGTAAGCTTATCCCTAGCACAGAAAGAGCAAAAGTTGTTGACTTGACTCTAAGAAGCAGTGATGCAGCTTCTTTATCTCGTACATGGGGGCCTGAAACCCAGGAAACAATCCGCTTGTACTCGTGGCATTGTTCGCATTACAAAGACAGGGCGATGAAAGAAACGAACAAAGTAGAAGCTGCTGTCTAGAACTCATCAAGTGTTTGAACTTCTGTTTCGTCGAGTTACACTACGGTACTTTCGCCATCCATGACTACACGCTTTTGAACCGCGGAAACCACATCATGGAATGAATACGAATGTAAAAAGGTTAATATACAGAGATTTGCCGATGTCGAGAAGATATCTAGTACCTTGGCCACTGGTTAGATATCGCTGAAACACCCAAATGCCTATGTTCTGTTGAGTAGGTAGTCAGGCCCCAAGCAGCATTCAGGCTCGCCTGCATATCACAATCTTATTGTTCTCAGAGCCTACTCAATTGAGGATTAGGCGAGCTCACTTGCATTCATGTGTCATCTACTACACTCTTCTTTTCATTGAGATACATCTGCTTGCCACATTTGCAACTCGAGATGGGCTCCTCGGGTCATACTAGAGGCATCGTGCTGGACTTAGCCATAACCTGCGCAGTCTAGAAACGAATTAAAATCAATAGATTCCGCATAGCGACCTGCCATGATCACAATTCCCATTCAAGCTGACTTCACTTGAAATACATATGCCTGTTTGGTGGTTTATGGACATTGAATGCCTCTGTATGCGGGGAAAGCTTAGAAACGCTTACGTCATTGATGCGACAGTGACGCGATACAGAGCAGAAGCCCAAAGTATATCACGCCAACAACAATACATGATTCTTGATTCAACTACTCGCGTAGTCATTGATGCTCTTCTTACGAAGAGTTCAAAAATAACAGACCCTTATTTATTTCGCGATATACGACGCAGACTCTCAAAGCGAAGATGGCTATCCCCGACGCAGATGTCTATCCGGCCGCAACGGGCGCCGCAAAACCGACTGTTGATGTGCTCTCACTTCACCTTTCCAGACCTACTCATTCTTCACATGTTCTTGTTTCATCGCTAACAATAAGGAATCGAACAGGCTCATTCGGCAGAGCAACCACTCAAGCTTTACTCAGGATGGTTCTGTCCATTCGTTCAGCGAACGTGGATCGTGCTCGAGGAGAAAGGCATCCCATATCAATATGTAGAGAGTATGGTCACCTACCTCTTCCTTCTCATTTTAACCGCAGCGATGAGGGACTGACAAAGATCAGTAAATCCCTATCACAAAGGCCCTGAGCTGATGCGCGCGAACCCGCGAGGATTGGTGCCGACGCTGGAAGTCGCGCCAGGCAAGTCTCTCTACGAGAGCAGTGTCCTATGTCAATATCTCGAAGATAACTACCCTTCAAACAAGCCGGCTCTTCTCCCCTCCGACCCGTACGAGCGCGCGCGCTCTCGTATTTGGATGGACTACGTGACAAGCCGTATCATCCCGGCCTTCCACCGTCTTCTCCAATTCCAGCCCGGAACCTACGAAGGCAACGGTGAAGCGCGTCTCGACGAGCTGCGCGCCGAATTCCGGAAGCATCTCCTCGAATACGTCAGCGAAATGGCAGATGCATCCGAGGGCCCCTAGTTCGGAGGTAAGGACTTCGGATTGGTCGATGTCCAGATGATACCCTGGGCCGCCAGGCTTTGGATCTTTGATGAGTTCAAGGGGGGGCTGAGGATACCCGAGAAGGGCCAGGGCGGGGACGACGAGAAGACTTGGGAGCGCTACCGTGTCTGGATGACTGCTGTCAATGAGCGGGATAGCGTCAAGAAGACTACGAGCGAGCGCGTGCATTATTTGCCCTTGTATAAGAGATACGCGGACGACATCGCGCAGTCCGAGCTGGCGAAGGCCTCGAGGAGTGGACATGGCGTGCCTTGATTCAGCACCTGTGAAGATTGATCGAGATGGCATCACCTACTATCCAAACGTGAAACACGTGTTACTACATATTTAGGCTTCAGCTCTGGAGGAATCTAGTGTAACTCACAGGTCTATCAGGTGATAGGATATCATACGTGCTGCAATGCCCGACGCCCACCATACGTAACAAGACCCGACGAGTGAGATATGGCGTTTCGGTTCGGGAGCATATCAGCTCTCCATAGCCCAATCAGCCGCGGCAACAGCATGAATCAAAGCCGTATCAAAGATAGGCAACGGGCTAATATCCGCCGTGATCAAGAGGCCGATCTCCGTGCACCCGAGGATGAGACACTCGGCGCCCGCGCTCTTCAGCTGCTCAATAACCCGTACATATTTCTGCCGCGAGTCTTCAGTGATAATCCCATTACACAGCTCCCGATAAATAACGTCATGCACGGCCATCCTCCCCTCCTCCTCCGGCACAACAACCTTCAACCCGAACTTATCCGCCAAGCGAGTCTTGTAAAAATCCTTCTCCATCGTGAACTTCGTCCCCAAGAGCCCGACAGATTTGTACCCCGCCTGCAAGATGCGGCCCGCAGTGGGGTCCACGATGTGGATGAGCGGCAGGATGCTCGGGAGGTTCTGCGCGACGAAGTGCATCGTGTTGGTGCAGAGCACGATGGCGTCGGCGCCGGCGAGCTTTAATCTGCCTGCGGCATCGTCGAGGAGGGCGCCCGCTTCATCCCACCTGTCGGCATGCTGCAGTTCTTCGACTTTCGCGAAGTCGAAGGAGAATACGATACATTGCGCGGAATGCAAGCCGCCCCGGACTTCCCGGACGCGTCGGTTGATTTCTTGATAGTAGGTCACGGTTGATTCCCAGCTCATGCCACCCAGCAGGCCAAGAGTCTTCATTTTGACCCCGATAGTCAAGAATGTATGTTGCAAGTCAAGTTTCTACCCCAATCTAGGCTGGAACTGCGTGACGTCCGTCGTTCGTGTTGACAACAAATGCATTGCTACCAAGTCTCAAGTATGTGGATGCGATTTCGTAGGCCACGCAGGTGAGTCAACTTTCAATGTGGGGACGGGCGGGGAACTACGAAAAGATCTAATCAGACGGCAAAGGTGATATATTTTTTGACTACAGAGGATGATGGTTGTAGTTAGGATAGCAAGTGAATAAGCGCTAGGTAGCTCATCAGCTCATCTACTTACAGCTGAGTTTGAGTGCCAAAGAGGAAATATCACCCGTCAGATCATTACCAATCAGTTCTTTTGAGAATCTGAGATCATCTGCTCTCCACTCCTGACAGATTATTGAATCAGAAAAAAAAAAAATTAGCGTCAGCTTGAAGCCACCCATGGCAAAAAGAAGCGGACATAGAAGAGACCGGTCCAGATAGGACAACGCCGGTGCTGAATCATCAAAATATAGCAGCACAAAAAGCACACAAGTACAACCCATATACACATCGAAAAACCGCCGGTTTTTTCCACGGAGACCAGTACTTCGGGATTCGCAATCAATCAACACTGAGTTTGACTAACGTCTGGTGTTCGGCAGCGAAAGACCCATCAGCGAGAACCGCCGAAGGCGCTAATACGAGCACCGGGAGCTCGGTTGAGGAGGCTGGCGCTGTGCTTGCTGACGACGCCGGGCTCCTGGGCATTGATGTCAATATCGCTCCGGTTGGCCAAGTCATCCTCATCATCCTCGACTATTTTGGTGGGGATATCATTTTGAACGTTGTATTGTTGGCTCGTACGCTCGGGGGTTGTCATCGTGGACGCAAAAGACATCGAGGTGCTACTGCGATTTGGAATCAAATCTGGCGTTGGAGGAATGCTAGATACTCGCCCGGTGGGGTGCAGCAAGCTGTCATCGCCGACCTCTGACGCAGCACTAGAGTGGTTGCTATCCTCGGCATTCGAGCGGTTGCTGATCCGGCGCGACGATCGTGGTCGATCAATTTCAGACTCATGGGCGAGTGCTAGGCTCTCGACAGCAGCTTGGCACTGCTCCGCAATGTTTCTGATGATATGAGCGATGGCATCTGTCTTGTCTTTGAGGTGACGATCAGCTACATCCTTGAAACTTGCTGCCGAGATACGCCTTGCGTTTCCTTGGCCGGGAGTGAGGTGTTCTAAATGGCTTAATTAGCTTGATTCTGTATATGATGCTCTTCCATTGCTCACCATTCGAGTCGACATCGTCATCCTCCTCCAAGAATCCGTCTCCAATCTCACTGAACAAATCGTCTTGTGTAGCAAGAGAGCGAACAAGGTGCTCCATGTGGTGGGACTGGCCACCAATAAGGCTGCGCAAGTGAAGTACTACACGACGGGCCTCATCTCGTTGACGGGTCATGGTAGCATTTGTAGACTGCAAAGCGGCAAGCTCCTTCTTGTTTCGCTTACGCTCACGCTCAAGCTCTTCGGCAATCTCCTGTTGCAGGACAAGTGCCTCGAGAGCATCATCACGTTGTTTCTCAGTGCCGGTAAGACGAACAGTGAGGCGAGTGTTATCATCCTTCTGTTGATCAATAAGGCTGGCCAGGCGACGATTTTCTCGCTTGTGTGTTTCGATCTTCGTCTTGAGGTCCTGGGTTTCTTTCGTAAGTTGCTCAGCAAAAGCTTGGAATTTGAGGAACTATTTAATCCATTAGCAATCGCGGAGAGGTGGAGTCGGCAATAAAGTCTGCGAACCTGTTGTTTCCAGCTCTCCAACTCTTCCACGAGGTAGTTGTTCCTCTTCGTGACTTTGGTGAGTTCCGTGTCCATGCGCCCCTTCAAGTTGATGAAGTCCTGCCATGCTTCCATGGCATCGCGTGAATACTGGTTGCGCTCGCGAACAATCTCGTTCAGATGTCTCATGGACACCTTCGTCATAAGAGGCTTCTTCTGAGCACCACCGAAAACGGCTTTCAACCCGGTGTTTCGTCCCTGAATAAGGTTAGCACCATTGAACTGTTAAGTGACATGCTGACGGGGCTGGGTATTACCATCTTTTCGCAGACATGATCCATGACAGCCATGACAGCGTCCTGATTCCACCACTCAGGATCTTGGACAGATTCGACCTCTCCGCGCATGACAATGATCTGTCCCGCGGGGACTAGTTTACCGCCACCATAAGCCGATCGAAGGTGATGTGGAACGCCAGAGGGTGTCACCTCAGTCTTCAGAGCTTCAAGAAGTCTGGTCACGAACTTGTTGCGTTGTCCTGGTGTCAGCGCAGTAGGCGGGCTGGATGTGAGAACGAAGTTACGATCGAGATCAACGACGAGGGCGTCGGGAGGAGCAGTGAAGAGTGAACGACATTCGGCAGTGATACCCAAGATGTATGGACCAGGCTCTTGAACAAGATCCTTGGCGTGTCGAGCATGCACTACCGGTACATATAGACCACTCCATTCGTATACTCGCACGCAGAATCGCACAGTCTCGGCTGCGACTGTCAACATGGCCGGGTAGTGACTGACAAAGATGATTCTTCGGGTTGGCGACATGGCCGCCTCAATTACACCTACAATGTTCGGGATGGACAGGCAGCTCCAGAGCGGCCACATAGCAAAGTTCTGGAAGCCAGTAGGGGACGAGGGGAATTGGTAGCAGAGGGCGTAGTCTTTCATGTCAATACGGACCAAGTCATTCAGACGGGGTGCCGGAAAGCTGAGGATTCGCGACACCTCTTCAGCATGGAAAAGGTTAGTAGCCTTGTTCCAGTGAATCCACATGCCTCGGAGGTAATCTCCTAGAAGGTTGTACAACGGGTATCTCGAAAGGAAAGAAAGACAGTACGGAATCCAGTACGTCTCATCTGGGTTGTCGTAGAAGTCGGTCTCGGTTCGTTTTCTTAGGTCTCGAATCGTCTCGGCTCTCTTTTCATCGGCGCGCGACCATACGCGAAGACAGATACCGTAGAGGGTGTGGGATGAGTCCTGTTGGAGAACGAAAGCGTGGTGAACGCAGTGGGGTTGGCTACGGCCAGTGCAGATCTCGACATCGTGAGGAAAACAGGCCTAAAATCTAGTCAGTGTCACAGCATATCCGGGTGAGTGTACAACTTCACATACTCGCATAGCAGCGTGAAGAGCTCGGGCAACTTCATTGTCCTGCTCAAGACGAGGACTGCTGCCAAGGATCTCAGGGAGCCAGAACTGACCAACAGCACCCTTCATGTGGCCAATCTTGCCCTGGACAGGAGCTGGGGCTTTGACCCATTGCGAAGGCTCGCGGCCAACACCACACACCATATAGGCATGGGTCAGAGTCTTGGGGGTTCGCTGCTGAGGCTTGCCATTCAGAGTGCCAGGAATGGGCTGTGTGATGCGGGAATGAAGGGAAGAGGTCCTGCTGGGAATGATGAGGTTGTTGTCTCCTTGGTCGCGAGTGACAGGTCGACCCTCGCGTTCGCCGGTGTGCGGTCGCGTAAAGGAGGACCGGGCAGTGAGTGACGGCGCCATAGTGCTATGTGTGAACGGTGTAATGCGTCCTACACTGAGATGATTGGGATCGCAGAGGCGTACGGCACCAGCCGTCGAACGAAAGGCAAGCTGGGAAACGGAACTAGAGACGGAATTCGATACTGCTGGAGTTCTCGGCTGGTATAGTCGTTCCTCGATGACCAGTAACAACTCGACGACCTACATACGACGGCCCGACTAGGTTTTGTCGCCAAAGCAGTGGAATGTAAGCGTTACAGACTTGCTGCAGCTGCTTCAACAGCCGTGGAAGAAAGGCAGAGGGGAAGAGAGAAAAGTAGAGATATGGAAGGATAGTACGGAGCTTGAAGGAATGACCCTGACCGGGATACGAATAGAGGTTAACCAAGGGTGGAGAGTAATAATGAGGACCCGGGGTGAGGGAAAAAAGTGGTTTACCGGGGACAATGAGGTACATACGAGACGCAAGATCAAGAAAGAAAGGGATGAATGTGATATGCACTACGGTACCAAAAGAAAGATGATTACCGGAGTGTGACGAGGCCTGTTTAGCTGCATCCAGTTGACTGATTCAGAAGCCCAAGAAAGAACAAGAGCCAACAGAATCAACACTCGACGAGGCCGTGGTGCAGCCAGCCGTTAGTCAGGAAAGTGAAGATGCCGCTGCAGGTGCTTTGCTCACGACAGGAGGGGGGGCAGACGGGATGGAGCGTTCGCCAGGCACAACAGCTGCTCAATTGCCCAAAACTGAGAAGGGGCTTGACAGGGGTTGCACGGGGAAAGGTGCTGGATGTCTGTGTTACAGCTAGCGGCGCAGGGGGGGCACACTTCACACACAACCGATAGGTACAAGATGACCACTTTATCACATTCGCAGTCACGTTATCGCCAACCAGCTATAAATCATACAAAATACTATCGCTTGGAAGATTGTTCAGAAAGTACCGCAGGTCTGGACTGATAGGAGACTGCATCTTAGCAGCCACTACTGCAGGGAGCTACGCGAGCTAGGGGGATCCATGTATCTTGAGAAATTTCGGAACGACCCACTGCATGCTTCTATCGGCCACTGAAACGCCTTCCCGTTATATTAGATTCCACTATGAATACTAGGATAGACCACCCTGTTTCCTATTTGTGCCAGGAACAGGGAAGGGGCGAGCGAGTCGTAAGCTGCAGTCTCCACCGGACTTTGTCGATTAAGTGAGCAGCCACATCGCCGCCGTTGCTTTTCTGAAGCACCGGACTGACGGGTATTACCGTTAGTCATCCCGTTGCACTCGTTAATGAAAGAAAAATATCGTATTATGAAAATTTATAAATGTTCTTTCTCATCGAGGATGAGGATTGATCCGAAGGGAAACGGTCGGCATCGGCGGTATTACCAAGCTGGTGCGAGGTGTTGTGTGATACATGCTTCGCATGCTTGGGTAAAGCGATTTACATTGAACCGACTCTTTGGATTTCATTCTGTTTGGCTGCATACCTGAGTTCTCATTAAATTACTTTACTAATAATACCATAGGAGAACAATGAACAGTTCTACCCATGTATTTCAATTCCCCGTCGCCGCTTAATAAACTTGGTGAGCGCGCACTTTCATGTGGTGCGACACCCAAATACCATACGTGCGGCTGGCTGTCAGCCATTGACAACTTTACTGATTCTTGCGCTGCAACAACTAGATGACATCAGTGAGATGGGAATTTTGTCAATGTCTACATCATCTTCTAGCAACTGTTACAGACTTGCGGGTCACGGACTGCCTGTTCTAGACCAATTCTACCGAAATGACTTGTCACTGACAAGCAAGCAGCAGTGAATACAGTCTTATTACGCCCGTAGCTCGACATCCCTTACTGCGTTTCCAAAACACGACAACAAAGATGAATTATGACTAGGAAGTACATATCCCATGATCATGTCTACTAAACACCACCCATGATGGTAATCGGGTTGCCCACAGACAGCACGAGGTAGCGGCGGTACGGAGAATATGCACAATGAACTGCATATGAATCGGCTGTGCATAGCACTAGCGTGGAGCAATCGGTCGCATTACTTGCTTGTGCAGTTAAGCTTCTCTCCACAGTACACTCACTACATGTAAGTAGACCGCACTAATGGACAAGAGGACGCGCTCAAAACATTTCTCCGTAACTTGACGACGCCATATTCAATTGCGCTTCCTCCTTGCTCCTGTTCCTGAAATGCGACTGGCTATGCGGCAATGCCCACGTGGCGGTGATCAACATCACATGAATCAATACATGGCGTTGTGTCTTGTGTCTGTGAGCCATTTCATCATCTCGCTCCGTCCGTCATTGGGACTCCACATACTCCATACTGGTCACATCTCAGAAATGAAGTATAGTCGTTCCATATCATCCTGAATCCTAGCAAACGATCGGCAGTTTCCATACCAGCGATGAGTACCATGAGTGAGGTATTTGCTCTCGTTGTTGTTGTTGTTGTTGTTGTTGTTGTTGTTGTTGTTGTTGTTGTTGTTGTTGTTGTTGTTGTTGTTGTTGTTGTTGTTGTTGTTGTTGTTGTT